>LPNX010867021.1:2169-257271 GCA_001517045.1 Pseudotsuga menziesii
TTAAGAGACACTTATCAAGCCTAGCCGTCGCTTAAGCGACGCTTATCACCACCATTTCAAAAAAAAAATTATCTTCCTGATTTTTGGCACGGTTAAAAGAAAAAATCCACGCGCCGTCGGAAAAAACCGTCGGATTTTGGATCGAAATGTACAAGTGCATTAACACATATCTTAAGGGGACCTAATTGGGATTTACCATTTCATATCTCTATAGATGCATCAGATACTGCAATAGTGGCATATTTGGGTCAAAAAGAATATTTTATGACTTTTGCTATTTATTTTATTAGAAAAAACCTAACCTCTGCAGAATTAAATTACACAGTCACTAAGAAGGAAATGTTGGCAATAGTACATGTTGTGAAAAAAATTTGTCACTACATTACTGGTTATGAATTCTTCATCCATACAAACCATTATGTCATAATATATCTAATGAAAAAACCTATTACTAATGGCAGGATAACAAGATGGTTGTTATTGATGCAGGAATTTAACATTACTGTCCTAGATAGACCTGGAAGGGAAAATCAAGTGGCAGATTTCTTATCTCGATTAAATAATTATGGTGAGGTTTTTCCTGTCTCATATAATTTTCCTAATGAACATCTATTTTCCATTTCAATGATAACTCCATGGTATGCTGATATATCTAATTATTTATCATCAGGAAAATTACCTCCATCTTTTTCATCCAAAGAAAAGAAAAGAATAATTAAGCAAAGTGATAGATACACATGGATTAATGGAGATCTTTTCTATATAGGATATGATCTCATCATTAGAAGATGTGTAATACAAGATGAGATATTAGAAATTTTAAAATCTTCTCGCGATGAACCTTGTGGTGGCCATTTTGCAGAGAAAAGAACAACATACAAAATACTTGACTTGGAATACTATTGGCCATCTATATTTAAGGATTCCAAGAAATATGTCAAAAGTTGTGATAGTTGTCAGAGGATGGGATGCTGATCAATACCATCTGATGAAATGTCACTTTAGCCACAAGTTGTCATAGATCCATTTGAGAAATGGGCTCTTGATTTCATCTGTCCTATCAATCCACCATCAAAAGAAAAAAGGTACATTTTGGTATGTACAGATTATGTTACAAAATGGGTGGAAGCCAAACCATTTCCAAGAGTAACAAAACAAACAGTAGTCAATTTTCTCTTTGAATATATATTTGTAAAATTTGGAGTTCCTACAAAAATTGCCACTAATCAAGGAGCACAGTTTACTTCTAAATTGGTACAAGATATAGCATACAAATACAAAATTAAACATAGGAAATCAACACCATATCATCCTCAAGCCAATGGACAAGTAGAATCTACTAATAAAACCTTGGAAGCAATTATGACCAAAATAGTTCAAATGGATAGAAAATATTGGTCAAATAAGCTTAATGAAGCTTTATGGCATATATAATTAATTGGAAAAATACTATTGGCTCCACTCCTTATCAGCTAGTCTATGGTAAGCAAGTACTATTACCAATTGAATTTCAAATTCATACTTTCAAATTAGCAGCTAATGTAGGAATAGATCTATCTAAGGCACAAAAAGAAAGGGTTATGAAATTGAATCAATTAGATGAAATTAGACAAGAAGCAGTAGAACAAATTATTTTGGTACAGCAACAAAGAGCACAATGGCATGATAAATTTATCAAGAAGAAACAGTTCAAAATAGGTGACTGGGCCTTGTTGTTTGATTCAAAAATTTAAAAATTTAAAGCTAAATTTGCAACTCATTGGCTTGGTCCTTATGATATTTCATAGGTATATGATAAAAGATCAATCAAAATTCAAACAATAGATGATGAAGAAAGGTCATTTATAGTCAATGGACATCGGTTAAAGCTTTATAATAAACCAGTAAACAAAGAAGAATTATTGCAACGGATATCTCAGCAGCGTGAAATGGAAGTGTTGGATAAATGCATTCATGTGTCTCCTTCACATTCCTCTTAGAATAAAAAAACTAAAAAAGAATATATATATATATATATATAAAGGGGGTTTAGTCGTGAAAATCCAGGCATCTAGCATTGGAAAACTAGGTAACATTGGCCAATGAGAATTCTTAAAAAAGTATATGTATTCTCTTTGAGTCAATTTCCAACCTATAACTATATTTTTCACATCACAATTTTTTTCAGTGAATAAAGAAATTTTATATGGAACAAACTTGAGGACAAGTCAATAAATAAGGTTGGGAAAGAAGTGATTAAAAATTGAAATTCTAAGTTCTTTTGGAAATCAAAATTCTAAGTTTTTTTGGACTTTTATAAAAAAAAAAACTTCTACAAATTTTAGCATTTCACTTGAATAATATCAAGCTTAGCATATGGACCTGACAAAGCACATTAAATAGCTCAATAGTGGGACCTAAAAATCATATCCAATTTGTTACCATATTAAGCAGAGGGACCTGAATAATACATCAAGCAGAGGGACTTTAAAAGAGTTTTCATCAAATTTCTCACAACATCAACACTTTTTTAAGATCATAGCAAGGAATTTTAAATATTTTTACAGAAGCATTCCAATCCATACCAGTTACATCATTCCGATCCAGGCCAACTACATCAAAGTAGTATGACAAGCAAAAAGGAGCAACAAGCAATTTTGTATGAATTTTCTTTTAATGTTTTAAAATTTTGCATGATTCTTCATTTTTAGTAGTGAAAATAATACCTATTACCTTCACAACACTGACCATTTACCCATTCATTCCATTACCCTTAAGCATAAAAAACAGTGATCAAGAAGAATGAAAATATTTTTTTTGGTTTCAAGGAAGGTTCTTTCATTTCAGGCATACTGCAACTCTAGTCATTTTGATCACAAGGAGTCATGAGGAGGGGTTATTTAAACCAAAGTGAGAAGATTTTGAAATTTTTATGGATTTTAACCTAAAAAAATTCTACAATAAATCAGGTTTAGGAATAAAAACATGTTTTAAGTTTGACTTATGCATTAAGAAGCTTGAGAAAAATGCATAGGATAAAAGTAGTAAAGCATATTTTTGAACATAAATAAAAATCATGTTGAGAGAGGATGTGATTGAAAGAATAATGATGATTAAAGAAGGGAATGGAAACTCATAAGTGACAGATGTATGATGAAAACATCCTCAAACATGATTTCTTCACTCCACAAATTTTGCTAAGTATGAAATTGATGGGAAGAGTGAATTAACTCTTCTAGCACAGGGGTAAAGTATTCATATGCATTTCGGCTGGAATATCCACTTCTATTATGTTAAATACACAAATTTTTAAAAGAATTTGTAGTTTTCAGCATTCTTACCTTTGAAAATATTGATGACTGAGATTCGAACCCACACCGACTGATCCTGCGTAGAAGACATTTTAATTAGTATGTGGACAATTCCATTTGTCAACATACGAATTTAACTGAAATCAAAGCTGAATATCGTCAAAACTAAAAAGGACGTGATATATTAGGTGCAGGAACATGTCTAGGCAGGAGTCGTTTGGAGGAAGGTAAGTGCCACATGTTGTTAAATTTGTTTCAACTAGCACTAAAAAGAAATAGTATGAGAGCAGAATTTTCTTAGCAAAGGTTGATATAAAAAAAACACAGTTCAAATTCAACAGAGACACAATAGTAATCTTTAAAAAAAATTCCTTTGCAGATTGGGTTGATAAAATTTTACGGGAAACATGTAGAGTTAAAAATTGAAATAGAAACAGAGCATCCAAACAACACTGCAAGCTAGAAAAGACAAAATTTCTAACTTAGTTTTGCTTGAGCATTCCTTTACATGGACAGTAAAATGGTGTCTAGGTTTGAACCAGAAAGGTTTGATTCATCCAAATTTCACAAGGGTTTCTTGGAAATTTTTGAAAAAAAATAGTGGATTTCTTTCTTTGAAAAAATTGATGGATGTTGTGAAAGACTTGGTCTAGAATTTGCTTGTTCATTTGATGGTGAGAGCGATACAGTGGGTAACTTCACCATCAGACTTTTTGAAGACATTGTTGCACAAATCATTGGGTAACCTCAACAAGGAGAAAGGTATTTCAAAACAAAACAATTCAAAGAAAAATCATGGACACCTTTTATATGCGGATCCAGGGTAGTATCAGTAGATTGGAAAAAAGGAATTCCGAGAAGTTGGTTTATTCATCCCTGGGACAAAATAGCCTACAACATTCAGAAATTTGTCACTTGTGAAGGAAGGTTCAACATTGTGTACTTGTATCACATTAAGTTGATGCAACATTTGAAGAATGACTGTGAAATCAATATTCCTTAATTCTTATTGCAAAGCCTTTCTATGATGGCCAAGGCAGTTCAAAAACAAGGGAGGAATAAGGATAAAATTTTATACCATTATGGATTTATCAAAATTATCATCACACATGAATTTCAAAAGCAAAACTTGTCATGGAAGCAGTTTGTTGTTGAAAATGGTTTTGAAACAATGGAAGAACAAATAAAGGAAAGAGAAATTTTGATGATAACAAATAGTGAAGAAGATGAACAAAACTCTAAGGAAACAAGCTCAAAACATACTATGGGGAGAATAAGAACAAGAAGTATGATGAAAGTAGAAAAAAGAATTTCAAACAAAAGATAAAATCTTCACCACATATAGCAAAAAATCAAGAAAACGTCGACAAGTTCAGAAAAGATAGGTAGCAAAATATGATGATGAATCACAACAAATTCAGTAAGCATACATTCGGAATTTGGAAGAGCATGAAGAAGAAAATCCAGTAAGTGAAAAGGAGAAAAGCAATGAAGTAATGAACACTACTTTTTCTGCTTATGAACAACAAACTACTAAGGATACAAGAAAGATGAAAATGAAGGATTTTCAAAGAAAAACAAGAAGATAAGGGAGTTAAAAGGAAAAGTAAAATAATTGGAATTGCTTGGAGAGAATATTTAAAAAGAGAATGAAATATTAAAGAAGAAGAATAAGAGTCTTCAAATTTGAAACATTGTCATTGCCAAACAAACATGTAAATGGTGTCAACAAAGGAAGGCATTTAAGACAAAATACCAAAAGATAAAAGTTCTTCATACAACACAGGTTAATATGGATACAACAAAAGTGGCAGAGGACCATTAACAGCAGACTAAAAATTATTTTTTGTGCATGAGGACATGCAAAATCTTCCTCTTGGGAGAGATGTTGGTCACCATTTTTTATGTTTATTTTGTCATAAATCCCATTTTTTCCTTCATAAACCATCTACATCCTTCTTATTTTATCCATACTTCCTTCAAACATGAATACATGAGGTATAATTGTCACTTCTTTCTATGAATTGATTCTTTCAATTTTAAGGCGTTAAATTTAAATTTTAGCAGAAATTACAGGATTTTGCAACTTCTCGTAATTGCTCCAAGCTTTGCAAACTTGCAGGACAGTTGGGAGTGATCTGAGACATGTGGAAGATTCCCTGATGTCCAAGGATGGATGACTATATATCATCTTTGTGATATTATCTTCATATGTGTCTGGTCAATGTTGGTCAAACCACACCATCTGTATAGGAAAAACCCTGTTTTCTAGCATAAAATCTGGCAGTTTTGAGAATTCGTGGGGATTTTCCTATTTTTATAGATCTAGGAGATGTATTCAACCTTATAAGAGGAAATATAGGATCTCATCCTTATATTAGGATCATTTTTAGCATTTACATCTATAAATACTTTGTATGAATATCTCAATAACGCATATAGTTTGATGACTTGAGTTTGGAATTTATGCTTTGAGACTTAATCGAAATTACAGACTGTTGAATCTATTTCAATTGATGTATATTGTGATGCCGGAAGTATTTATCAATAGATATTAAGAGTATATACGTTTTGGTTTAATCAACTGTGCAAGCAATGCATTGGAGGGCCCCCTTTCCCTTTTATCTTGATGTTGTTCAATGGTATGAATTGCATTTATTTTATGTAGTTTGCCATCAAATTTACATTTGTATGATTAGCATATAATTCAAGCATTGTTTTTGTTGCATCAATTGATTTCAATAATTTGTTAAAATACATGTTTAGTTGTTTTTTGTTGTGACATTAGCATATATTGTGAATAAATTTCTCGTAAAAGAATTCAATATAATTTTGTCTCCAACAGCAGAATGATATAGTTTTCCATATTTCTTGAAAAAAAAATAGATTTAAAATAATTGATGAATGGGATGTCAACTGATGAATGTTGAAAGATCGAATTAAATTTGCTCCTGTAAGGGAGTTTAGTATTTTTCACCATGACAAGTGATCAATTCATATTAGAAATATTTCTTAAAAATTAAGTTTAGATCTAAATTCATATATTTTGATGTGCTTCTAAGTTTAAAAATATCATATTGACAATTAAAGTTACATGCCCTAGTTTACATCTGTATATTAGGCCAACAATCTTCATCCTCATCCTCACCCTCATTGTCATTATCGTTGTCACCATAATCATCATCATCATCATCATCATCATCGTCGTCGTCATCATCCTCATCCTCATATTTTTTATAATAATCATCATCCCCATCATTATCTCCTTCATAATTGTCATCAATATCCTCATTGTCATCATGATCCTCATCGTCATCGTCATTATCATCATTATCATCATCATCATTGTCTCCATCGTCATCATCATCCTCATCCTCCTCGTCATTATCATCGTCGTCGTCATCATCGTCATTATCATTGTTTTCATCATCATCATCATCCTCATCTTTCTCATCCTCATCCCCATCCTCATTGTCTTTATCATTGTCATCGTCATCACCATTATCATCATCATCCTCATTGTCATCATCATCATTCTCATTGTCATCATCATCGTCATCGTCATCATTATCACTAGCATCGTCATCATCGTCATCATCATCAGAATCGTTGTCATCATCATCGTCATTGTCATCATCATCATCATCGCCATCATCATTGGCTTCATCATTTTCATCATCATCTTCACCATCATCGTCGTCGTCATCATCATCGTATTCATCATCATCATCGTCTTCATCATCATCGTCGTCGTTGTCATATTCCTCATCCTCATTGTCATTATTGTCATCATCATCATCATCATCGTCAACATCATCCTAATCGTCATCTTCGTTATCATCATCATCATCCCCAATTTTGTCATGATCTTCATAAGTGTCATCAATATCCTCATCGAAACCATCCTCATTGCCATCATGGTCCTCATCATCATCATCATCATTATCATCCTCGTCATCGCCATTGTCATCATCATCATCCTCATCCTCCTCGTCTTCATCATCGTCATCGTCATCATCATCATCCTCATCCTCATTGTCTTTATCGTCATCATTTTCATCACCATTATTGTCATCATTATTGTCATCATCATTGTCGTCATCATCATCAGCAGCAGCAGCATTAGCATCAGCATCGTCATCGTCACCGTCATCATCATTACATCATCGTAGTCATCATTATTTTTACTTACGTATTTACATATATAATTGTTTAAAAATATATTTATAAAAAAAATTATTCAATATTTAAATTTTTGTATCATGTTGTGTTAGTATATTATTAACATTAGCATTATATATTAGTATATATATTAAGCATTATATAAAGCATTTACCATTATTGTTTTTTTACCGATGTTTACCATTTCACTGTTCTCATTCGACGTTTACCATTTCCCTATTCACATTTCATGATTGTAGGTAACTGGTTGGAGCTCACGGTTCAGATTTCACCAATGCAGTTGCAGCTGACTAGTTGGATTTCATGGTTCACATATCACGATTGGAGCTCACAGTTCACATTTCATGGTTGGAGCTAACAATTCACATTTCATGGTTGCAGCTCACTAGTTGGAGCTCACTGTTAACACATTTCACGGTTGGAGCTCACGGGTTTGTGCTAACGGTTCACATTTCATAGTTGCAACTCACTGGTTGGAGCTCATGGTTCACATTTCACGATTGGAGCTTACGGTTCACATTTCATGGGTGCAGCTCACTGGTTGGGGCTTGCAGTTCATAATTCACGGTTGGAGCTCAAGGGTTGGAGCTCACGGTTCACAGTTCACGGTTGGACCTCAAGGGTTTGAGCTCATGGTTGAATCTCATTGGTTGGAGCTCACAGTTCACATTTCACAGTTGGAGCTCAATGGTTTGAGTTCATTGTTCGCATTTCATGGTTGCAACTCACTGGTTGGAGCTCATGGTTCACATTTAACGGTTGGAGATCAATTTTCATGGTTCAAGGTTTTCATGGATAAACATGTAAGCATTGGGATCCCTAATTTGTTTGAAAGCCCTAATTTGTTTGAATTTATGGTGAAAGCCCTAGTTTTTTTTAATCTACGGTGAAAGCCTTGGTTTTTTGGAAAATCGTCATCATCGAATTTATAAATGGTTGTAATACTTTTTTCCCATTGGCCATATAGTTTTTAAACGATGTAAATGGATGAACTTGGGTTTTTATTTGTCAAAGGTTAAAACATGGGGTGTGTGCATGTGTGTTGCCACTTCATCTAGTATTGAGGTTTCCCTTACAGTGGAAGCCTCCTCTTTCACCCTTAAGGGACGCCCTTATAGTGGCAGCCCTCCCTTTTTGCATCTCGTTGTACATTCCCTTCTACATCACCCTCTAGGACCTACACATTGAAAAACAAAAGATTAATAAATGTGGGTATAAATTGCTAGATTAGGTTAAACTGGAAGTGGATTGTTTTGGCATCTTTTACCTTCACAACACAGTCTATAGGTAACACAATACTCATTGTTCTTTGGGGCTTAAGGTTGATGGATTTGGACTACATAATGTTTACACCTTTTTGCCATTCAATTTTATTGTCGATTGGTGGATTTTGTTGGGATATGGTATGTCAATGATGGGATGTTGATGGGCCCTTGACATTTTAGTTGATGGTATGTGTATGGGATTTTGGTTTTTATTGGGGTTGGTGGTTCTTAATTAGATAATGATGGCTTCCTTTGGTAGTATTGTTGCATTACTACTCTTAATGGTGAATTGGATAGGACTGTTGATGTTAATCAATTGTCTCAGTTGTTTTTTAACCAGACTTAGCTCCTCCTAAGCTTTGTTACTACTATAGTGGGGGATTCTCCCATACTATGTGCAAAATCACCTACCCTAACTCGTCTTGAACATAGGGTAGCGTTCAACAATAATAAAGGGAAAAAAGAACAACAATAATAATATTTTTTTAGGTTTTTTTAAATATATTCTAACTAATAACAAGAAACGACAATAAGCACACCTTTCTTTTGAAGTTGGGCCATCGTAGTCGTTCGTGGAAATGGTCCCGCAACTCCATGGTTTAGGTCTCCAATATCTTCCATGAATGGTTGTAAAATGGGGAATGGATCCAAATGGGTACAGAGTGAACTCAACGTACACCATGGGAATGGTATGGCAAGATATGGGAATAATGGCATAAAAGTGTATCAAATGGCAAACAGTGAAAAGTGTTTTTGGAATGGCCAAAACGTGTTTCGAGGGAGGCCTTCACAATGTATTTATAGGATGGTCCATGGTATTTTTTTGTCCATGGTATTTATCTATGGTATTTTGACCCATTCTCATTTTTAGGGTTTTTTGGTCCTTTTTGGAGAGAGTGGTGATAAATCACAATAAATGCTCAACTTCCCTTCATTTATGGGGAAGGAATAATAATGTTTTGGACCATATTAAGTGGAAATATAGTTTTGAAGGTAAAAATAGAGGAAATAATGGAGGGAATATGATGTATGACTATGGTTTAGACCATGGAGAGCTAGGTGAACATTTTTTGGTGTTAACATATTGCCCGCTGATGTGTGAGGGAAGGAGCTGATCGTATGGGCGACAGACATCATAGGATCACAGGAAATGGTGACAATGGTGGAGAGACTGGAGAGGACCACAGAGGAGTGGAGTTTCCTCATTCGAAATACGGTGGATTTTGGTTTGTATTACTTCTCAAAAATGGACGAGGTACATATAATCTCATACATGTATATGGACGAGGTGGGCATACCCATGCTCGAAACAATGTCTCAAAAATAAAAATGGGGATCAAGGCTCAAAATATGGGAGCTGATCAATACATATACAACCAGTGATACATAATAATTGCCTCAATTGGAGGCTGGATACATAAAGTGATCTGAAGAATTGATACATAGGAACAATGGCATTCTCATGGAATGCAATATCATCACAATTGATGCTCTACAAGATCTAGAGGTGTACATAACTGGATGGACTCAATGACTACGAATCAGAATAGCTATGGTTGAATGACACTGAGGGGATTCCAAACATTGTTTCCAATCCAGCTCGGAAATCACAAGGGACATGAAAGTGTATGGGTCCTATAGTAGATCCACCAATTCACTATAGTTAGGTGACGGCACAAGTCATACATACTGGTGTGTGACATCGAGAGTCTACAGACTCAAGCAGTGGCAGCTATGGTGTTGCGCATACTAGGATTGACGAGTTCGCACAAGATCACAATCGGTCAACTAGTGATTGTGGAGAGTGTGTTGAGGGGAACCTACTATGAGTGGGCCTAGATGTACTTGATTGTGGTTCGGCATGGGTTGAACCATGCTAGCTTGGTGGGAGGGGATTTTTGCTTCCCCTCGTTCTTGTGCTCATTTTTATTTGAGAAACTACCTACAATACGACCGCATCTGGCAGTGCATGAGTGGGGACCTCGCGAGCCTCGCATGTTGAGGTGGTGCAAGATGATGATCAGAGAGGGAGGCGTCTTGGTGGTTCGCTTCTTCACCCAAGATATTTTTACACAGTGGCGGAAGCTTCTAGTCCTCATAGAGGACTATCCATATGCTGGGATGGATTACCGAGGAGACCCGAAGATGCTTCAACCTCCAGAGCAGGTTAGAGGACCTGAAAGTACGTATACATGATTCTTGTGTGGTTGCATTCATATGTAGTTCACTAGATTAGTGGTATCTAGATCATGTGTGTGGTAGATACTGATGACATACTATGTGCATGTGTAGACATGGGACCGCACCCTCCATATGGGTACCAGAGATGCAGGGGTAGGGTGGAGGGTTTAGATCCACCCTCTCACGAGCATAAACAGCGACGAAGTGTGACATTGGACTCGCTGTGACTGGACATAGAGAGGCTTCTCGAGGGGGTCACTAACGATGGTTGAAGTACTTTGACGACGATTTGATCGTCACGTGCTGCAGGGTTCCTACATAGTGGATCTCTCTCATGAGGAGGATCGTGGTTGCTGCTGAGTACATTAGAGCAACGACACAAGGTGATGTGTCGATGAAGGAGGAGAGCTCCGATGAGGAGGAGGAGGAGGGTGAGGACACAGAGTCAGAGGAGTATTACTCATACTAGAACCTTGTGATGTTGCCCCAATGTGTTTGAGCATGGGTATTTTTGTATGATACGTATGATCAGTCGAGAAAGCATGTGGAGCTTCTCATTTTGTACAAAACATTATGATATGACATATATATATATATATATATATATATATATATATATATAGATATGCACATGGATGAACCTTTTTATGTGTTGTTATGGGTTTTTTATGACTCTCTTTTATGATTATGATGATACCTATATGATGTATATGACATGTGTATGCATGACTATATGATGATGCATGGTGAAGTGTGTTTCCTATATGCAATGATTGATGTGCCACTCTAGAATGTCATTGGCCATTTGGTTTGCTACACTATTGAGGCTTCTTAGAACATGCATGAATGAAATGAATTTGAAATGTCTAACCAAGAGTCAAGTGTGCACGAAATTTCTAAAGAAGAAAGGATCATGTACCCGGTAGTAGTTATTCAATTGGGAGACAAGCAGCTGGGAGTCTAGGAAGGCATCAAGGCGATGAACACCCAAGTGGAGGGTGGTGGTTACAAGACCAGTGACATCGTCATGCTCAACCTAGTTGTTGGTAGCAACACCAACACCCATTCTGTCGATATGGATCAAATCATGTGACGGGGAATAAATGACCCACGCAGCCAAGGCAAGATTAGGAGACCATCTACTTGCTCCATCAGCAAAACCAACATAGCAAGGTGAGGTGGGATCCATCTGGAGCAACCAAGGAAACAAATTGTGAGACTCATGGAAAAAACGATGTAAAACAATAAAGAAAAACTATGATACAAGGGTACTTCATGGTGAGAGATTTTAGGCATAGAAGCTCTTGAGGTAGATCCCATTGTAGGGATTCTTCAAGAGGTGGTCATCAGATTCAGCAAGGATATATGCCCCCTTGCTGAGACATTGATGGATGACACATGGGCCATACCACATAGAATCAAACTTCCCTTTCCCTAACTTATCATTGGCTTGGTCGTAAACGAGGACTAGGTCTCCCTCTCTAAAAGTGTCTGGATGGACGTGGGAGTCATAATGGGACTTCGACCGAGTCTTGGTTGCTTCGATCATTTGGATAGTATCACGATGATCCTCATTGGTATGTTCAAGCATAAGTAGGCATTTTTCTAATGGTGAAGTATCAGGTAGAAGTTTGATGTCAAGGCGAAGCGACGGAATCTAGAATTTAATGGGAAGAACCAATTCCACACCATCGAATAAGTGAAATGGGGTAAAAACGGTGGCGGTTTTGGTCAATGTCTAGTAAGCCCAGAGGGAAAAAAAGAGCAAGTGGTGCCAGTTGGATTTGTGCTTGTCCACCATTCTTTGGAGCATGGTTTTGAGGATCTTGTTGACAGTCTCAACTTGGCCATTTCCCTAAGGGTAATAAACAGAGGAATACTGGTGTTCAAACTTCAACATGGTTGAGAGCTCTGTCCAAACAACATCCTCAAAATGAGAACCATGGTTTGAGACTAATTGTTGGGTGACATTGAAACGAGTGATGATGTGGCTAAAAAGGAAACGTGTTGCGGTATCAGCCTTACAATTGAATGTAGGCATGGCCTCAGCCCATTTGGTGAAGTAATAAACGGCTACAATGATGTATTTATGGCCATCGGCCAAAGGACATTTATAGGTCATTAATTCAATCACCTATTTGTAGAAGGGACAAACTATGACAACAGGATGAAGCGGCGTGGGAGCTGTCCTTTCTTTTGGAGAAAAGAGTTGGCAATTGCGATAGTGTTTAACTGCATGGATGCAATCGATGAAGATAGTGGGCCAGAAATAACTGGCACGGAGGATATTTTGGGTGGTGTCCAAACCAGAAAGGTGGCCACCACAGGCTCTGCTATGAAATTCATTCAAAACTTGTTCGGCCTCATCATGGGTGAGGAAATGACGTAATATGGTGTCGACACCATTGTGGTAGAAGTCATCACCAATAATGATATATCGAGCAGCTTGGTGTTGAATCCGACAACAATATTCACGGCTTAAATGGGGCCCAAATTTTTGTGTGCGCAAGTACAAGAGAATGCCCTCATACCATGGGTCTTCCGTAGAGATGAAAAATAAGAATTCGTCAGGAAGATTGATTATGATAGGTGGTGAGGTAGATGGCAGAAGGAAGTCTACCATTAAGGAAGCTAACTCCAAAGCTTTGGTTCTTTTTGGGGTAACGAATTCCAAATCATACTCTTGTAGAAAGACAATCCACTTGGTAGTGCAACCTTGGATAAGGTGGTGGCTCAAGAGATAACGCATGGGGTTGGAATCGACCACTACTCGACTTCGACTCAAGAGAATATAGTGACGTAGCTTCTAAACCGAAAAGATGACGGTGAGGGCCATCTTCTCTTCATGGGAGTAACGTAAAGGTGGTTTGAACAGCTTCTGACTTACGTAATAAATCGTGTGCTCTTAATGAGCATAGTCTTCTTGAAACAAGACTCCAGCAATAGCATTTTCAGATGATGACACGTAGAGGATAAAATTCTTGGTGAATTCAAGAGGAGACAACAATGGAGCAGAAGTCATAAATTGTTTCAATGCATCAAAAGCGCCCTGTGCATGCTCATCCCATACAAAAGGAATGTTGGTATGGAGCAAGCATAATAACCCATGGACTTTCGTCGTATAGTCCTGAATAAAACAACGAAGGAAGTTGGACTTTCCTTGGATGCTCTACAATTGGCACAAAGTACGTGGGGGGGGGAGATTCATGATGGATTGAACCTTCAAAGGATCCACTACAATCCTTCTGTGGGATACGATGAACCCTAGTAAGCGATCAGCTGGGACACAAAACACACACTTGAGGGGGTTCAAGTGAACGTTATATTTGCAACATTAGAGTAAAACTTGTCGTAAGTCGTCCAAGTGTTGAGAACGCTTCCGAGATCGAGTCGCAAGGTCGTCTAGACAGCCCAAGATAATGTGGATGAGGTCGTGGAAGCAAAAGTTCATGGCCTGCTGAAAATTGGATCCAACATTTTTAAGTCCAAACATCATAACACGATATGCAAACGTTCCCCACGAGGTAGTGAAAGAGGTTTTGTACTGATCCTCTTTCCGGATCTGAATTTTGTTATAACTGGAAAAACCATCCATGAAGGAAAAGACTTTGTGGCCAGCACAAGAATCAATGATTTGGTCAATGAATAGAGTGCGGAAGTTGTCTTTGGGACATGCCAAATTCAAGTCACGAAAGTCAGTACATACGCGAATGGTACCTTGTTTTTTTTTTTTACGGGAACAGGATTGGAAACCTAAGTGGCATACGCAATGGGGTACATGGAACCTTCTTTGTGTAGTTTCTCGATCTCAGCTTTGAAAGAGGGAGCCTTTGACGGGTGAATAGGTGGTTGATTTTGGCGAATGGGGGCAACATCAGGCCATGTATCAATATGATGTTTGAGGATATATGGATCAATCCCATGCATCTTGGTATATGACCAAGCAAAAATATCACGTAACTCCTGAAAAAAGTGCTTTGTATCAAGTGACTTATTCAGGGGAGCAAGACGCTCTGATTGTAATATATTCAGCTACCCTGGGTCTGCCATGATATATTGACCTTGATGGTTGGTGAAATGTTAGCCATGTTACCCTCTTCAATGGTGTCCAGTTCTGGAATAGGGTTTCTAAACCAATTGGTGCTTCCATAGATGAAGTCTTTCGCTTCGACAGAATATTGGTCTGACAATGAAGAAGGCTCATCGGGGATGAAAAAGGAGCGATGGTGCATATCATCCCAAGGATACTCAGGAGTCAAAAGAGCTTCAATAATATCCTTGTCGTTGTGAAAGCAACGCATGGATATATCAGATGGATCTTCCATGCCCGAGGAGGGGGGACAACTACTGGAGCTAGAGATCGTATAGATGGCGTTGGTTGTGTCCAAGGAAAAAACCGGAGGGTGGATCTCCTCAAGGATTGTAATGTCGGACTCATGGGAGTGTGTGTGAAGTCACTAAGGAGTGACCGGTATTCAGGCAAGTTTAGGAAATGGTGTGAACAATGACCATATAGGCCACAAACTACACATGGGTGGTTGGTTCGCAGCGACTTATTCTTAACTATGGGTAAGGCTAGAACATTGAAAACTGGAATGTTGTAAGTATCGACTACAGTGTGCATATGGGTACGAAGGATAGGAAACTCGGGACAATTTTGTGTCGCATGGAATTGGACATCGCATAAAAAAAATGTAGGAGAAGGATGAGGTTCTATCGTCGCTTTGGGCGCCTTGCCCCCAGTATTTTTCAGAGGGGGGGGGGGGGAAGGTGTAAAGATAAGAGTAGTCATTGTTGTACCAAGAGGTGGGTACGACATCATCTCAATAGGTTGGACGGGAGTCAACACAATTTGGGGAGTCAGGGGCGGTGTAGGTGGATCGAGGTACCATAGAGGAATACCCAAAGTGAAACCAGGCATGTTGAGAGTAGCCATGATGGGCTTACTCATGATGTCGGGAAGTGGAAAGAGGAAGGGAATTGTGTGGATGGGGAGTGAACCCCAATAATTACCTGAGGTATGTTGTTGAGTTTATGACTGAGGTTGCAAGGAGGTTAAAATGCTACCATATGTGATAGTGCACAAATATGATTTGTTAGTCGGCGAAGGAGGAGGTGGTAAGGACAAAAAGGTATCTATCATAGGATCATAGGAAAATAAACCAGTCTTCTTCTAGCACCATTAGTTCTCTGATACGGTTCTAAATTGGTGCTTCTTCTGACATTCTAGTCACCCTGGTCCAGTGGTAGATAGGGAATGTATGGGCACGTTGTCGATGATAGTGTCAGTAGTAGGAAGGATGTGTTTTGGTGTGGCCAGTCCCTTTGGATTATAGTATGTCAGTTGGTCGAAAGTCATGACCTTCCTGTCGTGAGGGAACATCAAGAGTTGAAAGAAGGTAGTTGCAATAGCTCGCATTGCATACATATAACTACGTCCTAGGAGGAGATTGTAATTGAGTTGGGAATTGACAACCTCAATGTCAATCAACATTGTTTTGTTGGCTAACTCAACAAGGGCATTTGTGAGGATGCCCTGGGGTTGAGCAGCACGACCTTCATAGGCGCAAAGAGAGGTGGAAGAGGGTTAAAGGGTTAGGGATCCAAGATTTTTCCAAACAAGGGTTGACATAACACAGGTGGATTCCCCATCATCAATGATGCATTGATGAATAACCAAATTTTGAATTGTGACCAAAACATGGAAGGTAACAGATGATGGCATCTGGGGTTCTCCTTAATCTAGGTCGAAGGTGATCAACCTAGAGTCAGAGGGATCGATGGAACCTAACGTGGATAACAACGCTTTACATTGAGAAGGACAAGTTTTCAGAACTTTTAGAGCAGACATGGTCGAGGGAGACTGAGCCAATTCATTGACTATACTGTAATTGAGCATAGCTCTGGCAGTGGCGTTGTTCGCGACGTGACACAAATGGAACCATGGGACTTTGGAAGTCCCATCCGTGGGGGGTCTTGGAAAATGAAAATACATATCAAGAGTGGTGGAGGTAGATGTCATGTTGATGAAATTGTAACTTCAGAATGTATTCACTTGTATTTCTTATGTATTGTAACTCGATGTTTATTCCGGGATGTATTTGTAATGTACTTGAGTCATGTCATGCCCCGAGGTTCCTATCGGGAGTTTCTATAATGTAAACAATTCATTTCAAGTCAAGGTGGGTAACCCTCCTATTGTCTAAGGGTTAAAGTCCTCGCAGTTCCGGGGCACTAGGGTTATTAGACTCACCTAGTGAAGTCAGCCCTAGTTGGGTTTAGTCAAGTGGGGAATTAGTATAAATAGAGAGCTAGCCTCTCTATTTATCACACAATCACTCACACTCAGTTGTAGCACATAGCAGAGGAAGAGAAAGACACTGGGGCAAGGAAGAAAGAGGTTACTATTGTCGGGATATCATCTTACTGTTTTTGGGTTTCACTTTTGGTGTTGATTCTATCTCTGAGGAAGTTGCGGGGTTTTCTCCATTTATGGTTTCCCCGAGGAAGAACATTGTGTTCATTGTCTCTTGTGTTTGATTGTTGTGCTTGTTGTTCTCTCAGTTAAATATCCTAATGTTATGCTAGCTTAATGTTAAAAATCTAACATGGTATCAAAGCTAACCTGAAAAAGAAGACACTATGCAGCTGTGGGAACTTGGGCTTCCTACTTTGTGGATCTCTCTCCATATATTTTCAGCAAAAGTAGGGTGGAATAAATCTCCTCCCTAGGGCGCATATTTCTGTCAAAGCAGAATCCAATTCTGAGGTTTTTTAGTTTTGGACCTGACACTAACGCCGAAAATTAGGGCTTTTCATAGAAGTGGAATTTTTCAGTGAGCCCAGGCCTGGATTGATCTCCTCCCCAAAATCAAAGTTGGGGATCAAATTCAAATCATTTGGTTGGATAGAACTCCAGAAAAGCAAAACCCTAATCTACTCCTAAACCAGCACTGCAGGATTTCAGCTCCAAATCCAGATCCGACATCTTGACCTGGTAAGATCTAAATATTTTGTATTTCCATTTGAGGTTCTTAGTTAAGATGTCTCATCATACCAAGCTTGATGAAAATATTAAGGGAGCTGATAACTTCCGAGCCTGGAAGTATAGGATATACTTGGTCTTGGAAGAAAATGAGTTGGACTCCTATATCAGTGAGGAGGTTCCAATTCCAGAGGGAGATGAGTCCAAGGCCTTACATAAGAAGAATTTGGTTTTGGAAAAGAGTATCATTGTTGATTCTATCAAGGATCACCTCATACCACAGGTGTCCTCCCTCAAGACACCTAAAGCTATGTTTGATGCCCTAACCAAACTGTTTGAAGGGGAAAACATCAATCGGAAGATGACTCTAAGGAACCAATTGAAGAATGTAAAGATCTAGAATGAGGAGACCATCCAGTCATACTTCAAAAGGGTCTTCCAGATCAAAGAATAGCTGGAAGAAATAGATGAAGAAGTGGAGAATGCATAAATTGTGATGACAACCTTCAATGGTCTCCCTAGGTCATGGGATTATTTCATCCAAGGAATATGTGCTAGGAAGAAGTTAGTCAAGTTCAGTAGGTTGTGGGAAGAATGTTCACAAGAAGAAGCTCGGATAGCAGCTCGAGAAGAAAAGATGGGAAGTGAAGATCAAGCTCTCACAGTACACTCCAGGAAAGGAAGAACGTAAAATCATCATCACCAAGGCAAGCATTCTCATCAGAAAAATAATCCTGTAAGAAGGGATCCATCCAAACTCAGATGTTATACATGTGATGAAATAGGACACTTTGCTAGAAATTGTCCCATGAATAAGAATGGATCCAAGAAGAAGAAGAACTCCAAAATAAGACATCATGCTCACACTGCTGAGGATGATGATCCTCCCAAGAAGAGAGTAAAACAAGAAAGTGAAGATAAATATGTTCTAATCTCTGCTCTCACGAGAACTGTCACTCATGGAAGCAAAGATTGGCTTATTGACAGTGGGGCTTCCAAACACATGACAGGTTTCAAGAAGTCCTTTGAGAAACTATTCGAACATAATTCACCCCATAAGGTGAAACTTGGGTATAACTACCAATATCCCATAAAAGGTAGTGGTGAATCCTCCTACAAGCTAGACTCTGGAAAGTCTATGAAGATGAAGGATGTCTTGTTTGTACTAGGACTAAAGAAGAATATTCTATCCATATCAGCACTAAATGCAAAAGGCATGAGGGTTTCATTTGTAGATGTCCAAGTCCTCATGTGGTCAAGAGGAAAGACTATTGACGATGCAATAGTGATTGGAGAACAAGAAGGAGGTTTATACAAATTGAAGGGCCATCTAGAACAAGCTTTGGTCCATGACACAGTAGAGCCAAATGAACTTTGAAAAAGAAGGCTTGCACATGTGCATCACATAGCACTACCATTTGCAAGGAAATTTGTTGAAGGTATTCCATAAATTCAAGCAAAACATAAAGGGGTCTTCAAAGGATGTGCGAAAGGAAAGAATACAAAGAGGACATTTCCAAGTCGCGAGAGCAAGGCAAAAGGAATCTTGGAAATCATCCACTCCGATGTATGCGGACCAATGTCATCAAGTTCACTAAGCGGGTATGTATACTATCTTTCTTTCATTGATGAATTTTCTAGGAAGACATGGATTTACTTCATGAAGAACAAAGATGAAGTATTCAGCAAGTTCAAGGAATTCAAAGCCTTGATCAAAAACCACATAGAAAAGAAGATCAAGACCTTTCGATCAGATAATGGTGGAGAATTCACATCAAATGAATTCAAAGACTTATGCAAAGAATCAGGGATTAAGAGGGAGTTATTCACTCCATATAATCCACAACAAAATGGGGTTGCAGAAAGGAAGAATAGAACTATCATGGAAGCTGCAAGAGAAATGCTTCATGATCAGGATCTTCCCATGCATCTATGGGAAAAAGCTGCCAGAACAACGGTGTATGTACAAAACCGTACTCGACACGGAGTACTCGAGAACAAGACACCTGAAGAAGTCTTTTCCACCAAGAAACCAGAAGTCAGCCATCTCAGAATATTCGGCTATCTAGTGTACATACACATTCCAAAAGAGAAGAGAATGAAACTAGATCCTTCAGGAAAGAAGGGTATATTTGTGGGATACTCTGAAAGCTCGAAGGCTTACAGAATATACTTCCCAAGATTCAAGAAGATTGACATCAGCAGGGATGTGACATTTGACAAAGCACAGCTTACAACAAATCCAGAAAGAGACCTGCTAAAGATCCTGAAGAAGCAGAAGCACCCAGAATTCATGATACAACCATGAATGAAGAAATTCAAGAAGAAGATCGAGAATTCGAAGAACCACAAAGACCTATAGATCCACCTCAGGAGAAGAATCCTCACAAAAGGAAACCTGCTTGGGTGCGAGAAATTATCCAAGGTGAAAAAATATATGGGGCTCCAGAAGAGAATCACAGAGAAAGAAAGAGAACCAGATCCTGCTCCAGATATGTAGCTTTACTATGTGACTTTATCAATGAATAACCTTCCAATTATGAAGAAGTGGCAGAACGGAAAGAATGGAAGGATGCTATGATCAAAGAGTATCAATTAATCATGAAGAATGATGTTTGGGATGTTGTCCCAAGACCAAAAGGGAAGTCAGTTGTAACTTCCAAATGGATCTACAAGATCAAGCATGCTGAAGATGGTAGCATAGAGAAATATAAGGCAAGATTCATGGCTCAAGTTTTCTCCCAGAAAGAAGGAATAGACTATGGAGAAACCTTTGCACCTATAGCCAGATACACTTCCATCAGATCAATACTTTCTCTGGCTGCAGTGATGAAATGGAAGATACACCAAATGGATGTCAAGACTGCTTTCTTGAATGGTGTAGTGGAAGAGGAAGTGTATGTAGAACAGCCACTTGGTTTTGAGACACATGACAGGGAGTCTCATGTGTGCAGATTGAAGAAAGCCCTATACGGTTTGAAACAGGCACCCAGGACATGGTAAGGAAGAATTGACAGCTTTTTATCTAGTTTGGGCTTTACCAAAAATAAAGAAGATTCCAACCTTTACTACAAGGTTGAAGACGGAAACCCAGTGATGCTCCTACAGTATGTAGATGATCTATTTGTAACATGTATGGATGGGTTGATTTCTGATACAAAGAGAAAGCTTGCTTCCGAGTTCGAAATGAAGGACTTGGGTATGATGCATTATTTTCTAGGCATGGAGGTGTGGTAGAATGCGGATGGAATCTCCCTCGAACAAGGGAAGTATGCAGTAGATATCCTGAAGAGGTTTGGGATGATGGACTGCAAGGCCATGACCACACCTATGGCATTGAACCTAAAGCTATTGAGTGATGCTTCATCAAAGACGGTTGATGCTATGATGTATCATCAGATTATTGGGTCCTTGATGTATCTGATGAACATGAGACTAGACATTTGCTTTGTTGTGAACACCTTGATCCAGTTCTTGACAAATCTGAGACATGTTCACTTGATTGCTGCAAAGCATATTCTGAGGTACTTGAGGGGTACAGTTGATTATGGGCTCAAGTATGAGGTGAATCAGAAGATTAACTTGGAAGGTTATGTTGATTCAGATTGGGTAGGAAGTGCCATCGATAGGAAGAGCACTTCAAGGTGTTGCTTCAGTATGGGATCAGGTGTGATCTCTTGGTTTAGTAGGAAGCAATCATGTGGCACTGAGTACTGCTGAAGCAGAGTATGTCGCAGCTTGTTCAGCTAGTTGTGAGGCAGTATGGCTGCGGAAGCTACTGTTTGATTTATTTGATCTCCAGATGGATGCTACTTGTAAACATTGTGACAACCATAGTTGCGTGAAGTTGTCAGAGAATCTAGTGTTCCATGACAAGTCGAAGCATATCGAGATCAAGTATCACTATATCATGGATATGGTGTAGAGGGGAGCAATGAAACTCTATTATTTTGCGACGAAGGAACAGATAGCTGATGTGTTGACAAAGCCATTAGCTAGCGTGAAGTTCAAGTACTTTAGGGAGAAGCTTGGTGTTCTCCAGATTGAGGTTTCCTCCAAAGGGAAATGATGAGACCCAAATCCATTCTGACAAGGTGAGATGATTGGTTCCTTCCATGGTCAGATGTAATGGTTCATCCATTCTGTCATGGTGAGAGGATTCGTTCCTTCCGTGTCAGATGTGAGTGCTAAGCCATTTTGATGTGACTATAGGATTGGTTCCTACATGATCAGAAGTAAGCATTGAATGCCATTCTTGGAATGGAGGCACCTGGTCAGTTACCAGGTAGCTCAGTCTAGGACTGGGGCCATTCTGATATGACTATAGGATTGGTTCCTACATGATTAGATGTGAGTGCAAGCCCTTTTGACATTGGTTGTCAGATGTAAGTGCAGAGCCCTTTTGGCATGAAGGATTGGTTCCTTGCATGGTCAAATATAAGTGTTGAGCCCTTATGACATTGGTTGTCAGATGTAAGTGCAGAGCCTTTCGACATGGAGGATTGGTTCCTCGCATGGCCAAGTGTAAGTGCTGAGCCTTTCCAACTTTGGTTGACAAATGTGAGTGTTGGGCCTTTCTGATAGGGTTGTGGGAGGTGTTCCCACATGGTTAGATGTGAGTGATGGGCGTGCCTTTCTGATATGATTATAGGATTGGTTCCTACATGATCAGATATAAGTGTTGGGCGGGAGATTCTGACTTAGGGTCATATATAAGCGCTGGAAGAAGACCTACATGGAGGCTAGGCCTACAATCAGCATGAAAAAGGGCTAGCTTTGTAGAACTTCCTGTGATGAGAAGAATCATGAGATAGCACCCATGAAGATCCAGTGATGATGATCTAGCAGAGATGATCCATATCGAGGGATGATCCAGATCCAGAGATGATGCTCCAGAGATGATCTAGATCAAGGGATGATCCAGATCCAGTGATGATGATCCAGATCGAGTGATGATCCAGATCCAGGTGAAGATGACTTGAAGATGAAGGTGACTTGAATATAGAGATGACTTGAAGGTGAAGATGATTAGGACTCGATGATGATCCAGATGATACAGAGAAGAAGACTTGTGTTGATAAATTGTGTCGAGAGAATACCTTCCTAGTTAAGAGGGAGTCTTGATGCAATTGTAACTTTGGAATGTATTCACTTTTATTTCTTATGTATTATAACCCGGTGTTTATTCCGAGATGTATTTGTAAAGTACTTGAGTCATGTCAAGCCCCGAGGTTCCTTTCGGGAGTTTCTATAATGTAAACAAGTCATGTCAAGTCAAGGTGGGTAACCCTCCTATTGTCTATGGGTTAAAGTCCCTGCAATTTTGGGGCACTAGGGTTATTAGACTCACCTAGTGAAGTCAGCCCTAGTTGGGTTTAGTCAAGTCGGGAATTAGTATAAATAGAGAGCTAGCCTCTCTATTTATCACACACTCACTCACACTTAGTTATAGCGCATAGCTGAGGAAGAGAAAGACACTGGGGAAAGGAAGAAAGAGGTTACTGCTGTTGGGAGATCATCTTACTATTTTTGGGTTTCACTTTTGGTGCTGATTCTATCTCTGAGGAAGTTGCAGGGTTTTCTCCATTTATGGTTTCCCCAAGGAAAAACATTGTGTTCATTGTCTCTTGTGTTTGACTGTTGTGCTTGTTGTTCTCTCGGTTAAAGATCCCAATGTTATGCTAGCTTAATGTTAAAAATATAACATGCCATAGATGGGTCAACCATTTCCGTGGTGGAACCATATTGGTTTTGTCGAGTTTGGAGGTTGACAATGGACGATAACGTCATGAGGTGATGGACACCAAGATCAATCGGTTGAGTCGCAGAAGTGGTTGCAGGAGTTTGTGGGAGCAATGGCTGGGTTGCAACCATTCCTTGGTATGGTATGGGGTTTTGAAGTACCATAGGTGGAGGATCTGGTGGTCCTGGGTTTGGATGAGCCGAATCAGCCCTATTGCGGTCACATTGGTTATCAGTTTGGAGTAAATGGTGGGCGTGGTTTATATGAGGACACTTATGTGTGTAATGGCTGTAAGTGTTACAAATTGCACACAGATGGTTAGTCCTCAACTGTGGGTTCTTCCCAAGTCAAGCGGGACGCTAGGGATTTTGTGCAGGGGGGTCAACTCCATTATTGTTTCGAGGGTTGGCTTATTGGCCACCTTCTTGAGGTTGGTTGTTACCCTAGTTCCTGCCTCTCTTATTTCTTTCCTACCCTTGTTAGTTATTGGGGGTGAGTTCATTAGGGAGGTTTTGTTGTGTGTATACCTTTCCTAAAGGAGCAGGAGGAGTCCAGGTCAAATTAGGTTGCGCACATGGTGGTTAATAGGAAGGATCATTTGGTGGGGCTGCAAAGCCAACCGTTTGACCATTACACAAGTCTTTCGAACAATTCATTCTGTGAACGTGAGGAGATGGTGTAGGAGGTGCATAGGAAGGTGTGGCTCCAAATTGAGCCATTACGCATGAAAAATCAAGGGTGTAACCTAGTTGGGAAACACTAGGGGTGTGACCAGAATGGGGTGGAATCAAAGGAGATGCCAGGTAAAAGTGAGGATTCTAGGTAATATAGTCGATGACTCAATCAGCAGCATGGGATGCCCCTTACGTATCTCGACGTGAGGATCCAGCACAAGGAGCATCAGGTATAATGGTATACAGGTAGCCCGATTAGGCATAGATGAGATCAAACTGTTGTGCCTTCAAGATGGATTCCTTCTCAGTTTGTGGGTGCTCAGATGCAACATCCTTGGCAATGGGGGGAGTAATATTTTGAAAATCCAATCTAGGAAAATTCTATCATCTAACTGGATCTTACACAAACTACGGCAACATCACCATTCATGGATATTATCTGTGATATGGGTAGTTGTGTTTTGTCTACAGGATAATAGAATCTCCACACCCTCATCATAGCGAACGGGTAACTGGAAATACTGTAAAAACATCAAGGGTGATGAGGAAAATTCTAGGTATGTGGCATTAGGCAATTCGATGTACCATTTGGCCGTGACACTTGTGAGTGTGTGTTGTAATAACCACAATCGGACATAATCATCCACTATGGTGTTAGAGGAACACCATAAGTGGAATGACATAATATGGTTTCAGGGGTCTTCTCCCACCTTTCCCTCAAACTTAGGGATGTCTGAATGGATTTTGGTAGGCATGGGAGGACAGAGGGGGTTACGAGGTATCAGGTCATTGGTCAACCGTGCCAAATCAAGAAGGTTGAGACTAGCCATAAAAGGTAGACTAGAACCGAGAGAGGATTGGGAAGGGCCAGCAATGTTGTCGGCACCGGTAGGAATGTAGTTCCCATGGATTACTGGGGGTGGGTAAGGTTGACCTCCGACAATAGGAGTACTCACTGGGATGGTAGGAATATTTAGAATGGAAGTGGAAGGACCACTGCCCCCATGCATGAATGGTGGTATGGTAGGAACCACAATGGCTAGAGTGGTGCCACCACTAGTGGGCATTGTACCAACAGTAGTGTGTGCGGTGGCAAAGGTCCCACTAGGACCAGGACCTGTCGATCCAGTAGAAGGGATACCCGTAATGATGGGTGGAATGGACACAATCCCACTACCAATCGTCCCCCTCTAAAAGGGATCAAGATGTGAACAAACTATGGGGATAGATGGGGAAGTGAACAAGGTAGGTTCGGATTGACAGGAATCTGAATCAGACTCATAAATAGTATGTGGCTTCAAAGGTGGTGAACGATGTCTAATATGGATTTGACGATGACAGTTCAAGGAACCGAACTAACGGGTGTGACCTCTAAGCCTATGTGAGTAACGTGGTGGAGCTATGATGACATGGTGGTGTGTTGTGTAATGAATGGAAACTCAAGAGTATCAACCGCGACATCAAAAAACCAACTACAGTCGAGTGTTCAAAAGGAGAGCATAAAAATGGTGGCTCACAAGCCAACAACAATATCTAAAATTGAACTGCAACAGTGGGTTACTGCAAGGAGAGTCTACAACAAAGTGGCTAGAAATCCAACAGGAAGCACTACCTAGAAATAAAAATGACTCACTAACCTATGGGTTATGAGTGGAAGCAAAATCATAGCTACAAGCTGGAAGCCCCTCACAAATCGTATCCTCAATAGGGTGATGAAATCCCAGTCAAACAATACAAAATGGAATAACAATAGGCTAAGAGAATCCCACTACCGAGAGGGACCTCCGTGTAAAAGATCCCTAGATAGAATGGAAACTAAGCTACCTCGTTCATGACACGTTCGAAGTGGTTTCCTGGCACTTCAGCCATTTGGCCCTCGACACCCAGTATACGCTAGCATGCATGAGGAGGACTATGAAGGGTTAGCCTTTGGTGCAAAGTGGAATGCGGTATTCCACCTTAACTTCTGGAACCCCTTCGTTGTGGCTTACTCCCATAGAGCGTGCGGGCCTCCAACAGACTGGTTGTGACCCTGTTAACAAGTACAAGAGGATTTTGGTCCCCTAATGGAAAACAACTATTCCTCATGATGTGAGTGACAAAGGGGGTTGTTTGGATGCCTATCCCCAATGTGTTAACTTAGCTACAAGATTGTTTTCGTCCTCAAATCAGGTTACAATGTTGGTTGTATTAATTTAATTTTTTAGGCTAGATTGGGGTCATGAACCAAGAGTTTTGTATTTAGGGTGTGAGATGTGTGTGAATGGTGTGTATAAGCCCCAGCAATCCTACGACGAAGATGCAACGATATCACTGTCAGGATGCAAATAAAATGCAGATAAATAGCAATAAATGATAGTAAATATCATGCAAAATCACAACTAGTTCTTCCAGAACATAAAATAAACACAAGTAAATAAACATCTAAGGAACTTACCAAGGTGTAACGAAACACACGGGGGGTCTCGACTACGAAGCTAGACTCAAGAGGCTCACATACAAGGAAAAGAGGACCTCAAAACAAACCAAGGGGTTCTAATAGATCAAATCTGGACAAAAACAGGTAGGGAAGGGGTACAACACAGACAGGGGGTCTGGAACAAGGATCTCAAACACTGAAAAGGACTGAAAAACTACAGGTCACACCTATCAGCGGAACAGGCACGATCGGGGTCGCACAAAACTAGAAAACATTCGTGACCATCGTAGAAAAATAGTCGAAAGACTCAGATTGCATAAAATAGAGGATTAAGCGCAACAGGTCGAACAAAACTTAGTCACAATAGCGACTGGGGTCACTCAAAAGCTGGGACAAGTACGGTTTGGGTTTATGATCTAGGTCACACTTCTCAAGGAAAAAGGAGCGACCTGGGTCACACTTATTGAGGAAAAATGTGTGACTGGGTCTCAGCTTTTGGTCGAATAAGTGCGACTCAGTCGGAACTAGAATTTTTTTGAAAAATAGTTGTCGGCTTGGGCCAGAGGCCAGGCACTAAGGCAAGCCTGGTTCGAATCTGCCGTGAAGAGGCAGATCTGTGATGGCTGAACTTACAAACTAGTAGTCACACCTACAAAAGAAAATATATGAAAGGATCGATCGAGTGGAGTATCCAAAACTATAGTGAGCATTTCTCCCCTACTACGTGCAAAAGAATTTACCCTAGCTCGTCCAGAACATACGGTAGAGTTCAACAATAATAACAGGAAACAAGAACAACAATAATATTATTATTTTAGGTTTTTTCAAATATATTCTAAGCAATAACAAGAAACGACAATAAACACACCTTTTTTTTTAAGTTGGGCCACCATAGTCGTCTGAGGAAATGGTCCCGCAGCTCCACAGTTTGGGTAACCAGACTCTTCCACTAATGGTTTTCAAATGGGGAATGGATCCAAATGGGTATAGAGTGAACTCAATGTACACAGTGGGAATAGTATGGCAAGATATGGGAATAATGGCAAAAAAGTGTATGGTGTGGCTGAGAGCAAATGGCAAAAAGTGAAAAGTGTTTTTGGAATGGCCAAAAAGTGTTTTGGGGGAGGCATTCAAAATGTATTTATAGGATGGTCCAAATTTATTTTACCCATGGTATTTTATTGTCCATGATATTTATCTATGGTAATTTGACCCATTCTCATTTTTAGTGGCTTTTTGGTCCTTTTTGGAGAGAGTGGGGATAAATCACAATAAATGTTCTTCCCTTCATTTATGGGGAAGGAATAATAATGTTTTGGACCATATTAAGTGGAAAGGTAGTTGTGAAGGTCAAAATGGAGGAAATAATGGAGGGAATATGATGTATGACTATGGTTTAGACCATGGAGAGCTAGGTGAACATTTTTTGGTGTTAACAACTACCCTCTTGAATCTCTAATCACTAGTACAAAATGAGGAATTAATGACTAAAAATGACTAAAATTCGGCTATAAATGACTATTTTTTAGTCAGCGACAATTAGTAGCTAATTTCCACTATCTTATAGCTTGACTAACTTAGTCGTATTTCACTTAGTCATTAATTGGTTGAATTTTTAGTCATTGATAGTCACTGATTTAGTCATTGATTACCACAATTAATGACCAAATATACGATTAAATAAACTACTAGATGATAACATATTAATGACTAAGCTAAATACGACTAAACGTTTGTCACACTATAATATATTGTAAATTGGCTACTAATAGTCGTATATATGTGAATTTAGTAGTTTTCTTAGTCACTAATTTATGATAGGTTACGGAGGAATCAAACCACCAATCTCCTGCCTATAATTAGGCAGGTGCTCTACCATTGAGCTAGCACCCTTTAAGAAGTTATTAATGCTTGACAATGATGATATTCAAACAAATTTTTCATCATTCAAGCATACAAAATAATGATTACCAAGTTACTATAGATCCATAGTGGCTTACCTTGTACAAGTCCTTCAAGTCTTCCAACTGCATTTATTAAGTGTAAATATATTTTTGCACTTAATAAAATCAGTTGAATAACTTGAAGGACTAGTACAAGGTAATCCATTATGGATCTATTGTAACTTGGTAATCATTATTTTGTATGCTTGAATGATGCAAAATGAAAAAATACCAAAAATCTATAGGAATGACAAGCATGCATCCATTGTTAAACTACCTACCGATTTATCTAGAGTCATGCCAAGATATCTAAATTTGACTGAAAATTCATAAGTAACTTGAATATAATGGTGGATGATGCCATGGAAAGGAGAATTTCAGTTTATATAGAAGCAAAGGATGAGCAAATGGTGTCCCGGGCTCATCTTCCTCCAATGTGGGCCAAGCAACATCCCCTATAAAATGAACACACATGCATGTTTCTCTCAGGTTCCATGAACATCTTACACAACCTTCATAGAGTTTCAATCATGTTTGGATGTCCGTCTTAAATTCAAAGGACCAAAACTTGAACTAGTAAATTTGAAATATTTAAAATATATGTACGCAAAATCTCCACATCTAATAAACCAATACATCATTTACTTATTGCATGATATTAGAATGGATGGATAAACTGTTAGACAACATTTGGAGAGTTTTTATAGGATTTGGATGTTCATTCCTAGGATGTATATGCACATCCTAGGAAAAAGTAACCTCTAAAATCTTTTTAAAAAATCAGATAGAAATTTTGGAATCAACAAGATAGGATCCCTTGTAATTTTCTTTAGTCTCCAATGGAGCAACTCATCAGCCAAAATGTATATAGAATAGAAAAAATAAATATACTACTAATTCCATTTCACATCGAGAAGAATGGGAATTATCTCCAAGTACTCTTAGCCACTAGATAAATGGAAATGAAATGAGATGAAATATTAGCAACGATACCTTCAAGTTTGCTTGCTGACAAGAGGTATGAATACTTATGTGATCATTTTATTCAAAGGTGACATAAACAACCACTAACTTGCAATCAAGGCAAGAAAACATGTTCAGATTGATATATAAATAAAATAAAATAAAAGTTAAAGATAGACTATGCCAATCCCACTATCATATATACCTCGAAATAGAACTAGCAAATCTCCCACAATTGTTCAACTTCGTCCAAAATTCCCACATGGAATGCCATTGTTTAAACAAAACAAAAAGAAATTGAAAACATGAAAGTAGTAATTTACTCTACCTGTCTATTGGATGCAGTCCCATAGCTATACAACAGACTTAGTCAAGCACATGCAATAAAATTATAAATGGACAAAAAGAAGAAAACAATGTCGTTTAGACCTTCCTTTATATACTCAGATATAAATTATGATTAGACTTTGTCTCTTAGGAGACAAGTCACAAACAAAACAATTGGCATACCTGAGAGATAGATACATAGGTTGTTGTAGGGCAAAGTGAGACAAATACGGACCTCAAGGTATTAATCAAAACAGCCTAGAAATGAGGATGAAATTTCGATCCAATTGTTGCAATAAATGACATTCTTTTAGGACATTCATACATCAAGCAAATATAAGCTCCTTTCAAATAGGAAGAGGCGTATTTAACCCACACTCTAGCATGTCCATCATACTATGGCACACTTCCATACATAGTAGCAACCTCAAGGAGGATGAACAGGAGCACAAAAAACCTCTATATGGTCTAAACAGGCTCAACATGATGCAAGGCTGAACAAGAACCACATAAGCCCTAGTAAAGGTCATGGTAGGCACCAACAACAACACACTCACAAAAAAGACCTCAGAACAGTCAGCAAACCACAAATTGAGTCAAGGCATCTCAAGGAACAATCATGGTTCAGTCTAGCATATTCAGTAAAGGTCACAACCCAGCTTAGCAACCCAACAAAGGTCATGACTTAGTCCAAACAACTCATAGAAATCACACATTTTTTCCAAAAAAACCACAGAGGTCATAGTTATGTCCAAAAATACCAAAGAGATCATGGTTTTGTCCTAGCATAGGTCACGACTCAGTCCAAGGCAGCCCACGAGGTCACAGCTCAATACTAGCAACCTCAAAGGTCATGGTAGGCACCAACAACAATGTTACACTCGCAGAAAAGACCTCAGAATAGTCAGCAGCCCACATATTGAGTCAAGGAATCCCAAGGAACATTCATGGTTCATTCTAGCAAACTCAGCAAAGGTCACAACCGAACTTACCAGCCCCAAAAGGTCATGGCTTAGTCCAAACAACTAGCATAAGAACCAACAATGTTCAACACAAGATCAAAGGTCAATAAGAGTGGTCATAACAAAGTGGGAAGACAACCTTTTCACCAAAAAGACCAAGGTGGACCTACATCAAGGTACATAAATAACCCTTTTACCCATAAGAAAAAGTTGTACAATCAAGGTGGGGAAACAACCCTTTTACCCACAAGACCAAGGGTCAAACTTTTATCTTCTGTCTTAAGGTATATAGTCCATGGTTGTTCTCTACAATAATAATAAGTGTTATCATTTCCGTATAAGGAAGGTCCAAACTATGAAACACTTCGAGTGACTGTAATACAACATATATAACATAATTTTCATTTCTTTCAAGTTAACACTCTGAAAGTTCCATGTGTTAAAGTTCAAGCACCCAAGGACAATAAATAACAATAATAGTAATAAATTAATGAACAAGTTAAACTAGCATACGTAAAAGAGAAAACAATGTGGTAACATATATAACAAAATTTTCATTTCTTTCAACTTAACACTCGCAAAGGTCCCTGTGTTAAATTTTAAGCATCCAAGGACAATAAATAACATCGGTAGTAATAAATCAATGAACAAATTAAACTAGCATATGTAAAAGAGAAAACAATGTGGTAACATATATAACATAATTTTCATTTTTATTCTTCGAGACAAGTTGATGAACTGGTTTGGTAAGGAGATATGGGTGGTCTCTATTCCCCTAAAGCTGGGTATATCTTCCTTAGTGCAGAGGAAAACTTAGGAGATTCGGTGTGGTGGTGGAATAAGTTGTGGAAAGTCAAGAGCCCTCCAAAAACTCAACTTTTTATGTGGAACACTCTGGAAAACAAGGTCCCTACATGGGACAACCTACAGAAAAGAAACAAACATGGTCCTCGATGGTGTGTACTCTGTAATTCTGATGAAGAATCAGTCACACATCTCTTCTGAGATTTCCATACATCAAAGAGGTATGGACAGAATGCTCTCAAATCTCAGGTACGCTTTGCACCTGGGAAGGACAGTTGGTGGTTCAAGCTTGGGAGTTATGGAACGCATCAGAACATCTAACATCCTTACTTGCACTACCTTTGCTAGTCATATGGGACATTTGGTTGGAAAGAAACAATTACATCTTCTCGGATAAGGCTTGTACACCAGAGATCACAGCAGCTTTATCCTGCGACATCTTAGTTGCTTTCCCGCAGCACATTAGAGCAGCAAAACTGAGGGAGACCCTGGCAGTTGAAATTGACAGGAGGGTACTGTGGGGATTCTTTGATGGTGTTGCCCAAAACAATGTTTGTGGGCAAGGGGCCCTTCTTTTCATTTCTGACTCACACTACTTTGAGTTCATCATGGGGTTGGGTGAGGGTAGCAATAACTATGTAGAACTGTTAACCCTAAAATTGCTTCTAATTTTTGCAGCTGAAAAGGGGTACCAACATATAATTTATTTGGGGATTCATTAAATGTCATAAATTGGATAAAAGGGAATCAACAATGTAGGCAGTTAATATTTGCAAAAATTCTTTTGTCCAATCGAGAGGTACAACTTCATTTTGACTCTTTCTCATGTTGTCATGTTTACAGGGAAAACAACCAAAAGGCAGACAAGGCCTCGGAGGAGGGATTTCAACTGGATCTGGGGGTTTGGAAGATAAAAGAAGTACAGGAAGGGGCAACTTATGAGTTCTATCACCAGTCATTCATTAATTGAATAACCCCTGGGTTGGGGGATTTTTCTTGTAGTTTTTAGAGTTTATTTTGATGCCTTACGAATATGTTTACAGATCTTTTTTGGTTTTTTGGTTGTATATATTACTGAGAAAAAACTATTTGGCTGAGAAGCCATGTGATTTTTGCCTATTTACAGCCGAACTAGTTGATTTAGCTACTTTTTTTGTAATAGCTCTTGAAAATGGAGTTATGGTATGAAGACAATATGTCTTGGAACAATATATTATTATCAAGCAATGCACATTGGATGTGCATCTACTGAATGTAACTTTGTACACTCCTAATGATATAAAATTACACTTTTTTCCCAGCAAAAAAAAACATAATTTTCGTTTCTTTCAACTTAACACTCTCAAAGGTCCCTATATTAAATTGAAGCATCCAAGGACAATCAATAACAACATTAGTAATAAATTAATGAACAAGTTAAACTAGCATACGTAAAGGATAAAAAAATGTCATTTAGAGCTTCACTTATATACTTAGCTATATATTATGATCAGACTTTGTCTCTTAGGAGACAAGTCACTAACGAAACAATGGACATACCTAAGAGAGAAAGAGATAGGTAGTTGTAGGGAGGAGTTGGACAAATACAGACCGCAAGGTATTAATCAAAACAGACTAGAAATGTGGATGAACTTTCAATCCCATTGCTGCAATAAATGACTGTCTTTTAGGACAGACATACATGAAGCAAATAGAAGCTCATTTCAAATGTGCAGAGGAAACCTTAACCCACACTCTAGCATGTCCATCAGACTGTGGCACACTTCCATACATAGTAGTAGCCTCAAGGAGGATCAAAAGGAGCACATAACAATAAAGGTAAGTCATCATGACAAAACGGTCAATGCACCACACTAGGAGAGGGAGGCGTTATCACAAGGACCAACAAGGTTCAACACAAGGTCAAAGTTCAATAAGAGTGGTCATAACAAAGTGGGAAGCAACCCTTTCACCCACAACACCAAGGTGTACAATCAAGGTGGGGAAACAACCCTTTTACCCACAAGACCAAGGGTCAAACTTATATCTTCTCTCTCAAGGTAAATAGTCCATAGGTGTTTCGTACAATAACAATAAGTTTTATCATCACTGCATAAGGAAGGTCCAAACTAGATAAATTTTATTCATGTACTTGCAATAAAATTATAAATGGACAAACAAAAAGCAATTGTTATCACATACAAGTTGATTCAACACTTTGGTAAGAATTTTAGTTGTAAAAAATATCTATGTTATGGTGTATGATGCCATGGAAAGGATAATTCCAGATTATATAGAAGAAAAGGATGAGCAAATGGTGTCCCAAACTCATCTTCCTCCAATGTGCGCCAAGCCACCATCCATGGCTATGTCCAAATAGCCCATAGAGGTCATGGTTCTGTCAAGCATGGACAGTATACAAGAACAGGCTGAACATAATCTCCCAAACATACCAATACATTAAAATGAATGTCATGATTTATCATAGCCATAAATATGTACAATCCTACTCTTCTTGAATGCAATTAAAAATAAACTTCTAGAGTGAAACAAAATTGAAGAACCACACAAGGTACACAACTTCCTTGATACAGTTAGTACACCATGTTAGAAGAAATCTCCTTCACAAATATTGAATACCAATAAAGTATGAGAAACAAAGATAAAAGCTCAGCTACAACAATTTATAAATAAGAGGGCCAATCAATACTATGAAAAAAAATATCCTAAAAGCATTGTCCAAAGTCAAATTCATTACATCATAGAGTTCATTCATATTTTACAATAGCAAAAATGTGGGCATTTCCTAAAATTGAAACCACCACAAACAATTCTCATCCATAAATAATATTCAGCTAATATAATCTGTAGCTTCCAAGAAGCAGTCAAATATTGAAGAAGAAACAAGAATGCAAGAAATGTACTCACCACACTTCTTCCTACCATGCCATGTAGTATCCCAATGTCTTATTCCATGCTTATATATTTTTTTGCAGTATTTGCTTTCTTGCTTGCAGCTTCTTTACCTGACTTAGCTTTAGGTGGTTCCTGAAATAACATTAGTTATCAGATAGAGTTGAGAATTTAAATGATTCAAAAAACATAATTTTGAAAAAGAATAGAAGATTCATTCCATTAAAAACCAGTGTACCAACCCCAAATAATCAACAACTTTTTCTAACTGGAAAATATCATAACCATGTTTGCACAGCAAGCATGATATTTACCTTATGTTTTTTTTCTGGAATGGGTGTATTTACAGTAGGCTTGGAAAATAATTCCAAGATGTAAATAAGATCTCAATTAGTAATCAAAAAATATAACTTCGTGTCTCAAGCCTCAACAAAACATAGTAGAAAAAACCATACGTCCTTGAGATTACTTGTTCTTAGCATCTTTGGATTTTCTCTATTTCCTGAGTGGTATGAGTTTTACCTTTGTCATTCGCTCATGATTGAACCCATTTTCATTTACAAGAAATTTTATCAATCCCTAAAGTATCAAAATTAATCATTAAAAAATGTAACTAAAATTTTAGTGCACATTTAATTGTCAGAATCAAACTTTTAAAAAGAACCTCTTCATCTGGAACAGTGCACTTGAAGTCCGGTTGGTTTTTTAAAGGGGTGACAATTGGTTCCTTGAATAAACATCTAGATCTAGTCTAATATGGTCAATCCTCTCACATTTGATACTTGTTGCCAAAATCATCTAACATGTTAATTATAATTTAAACACCCAAAAACATTCCAATTAGATCAATATGCTTGTCATATATCCAAACCCTTCACGAGGCAAATTCTAGGAGTCAAGTTCTTCTCTTGGAGTGTTGCCAGGAACCTTTATTTATCAGAAAACAAGTTCAGGACAGTCCTTATGGTCAGTAATGTGCTACTCTAATAAGTGAAATTCAAGATAAACCATTACTTATAATTGATGTATTACATAAGAATAACCATTAATTTAATTGATGTATTACATAAGAATAACCTACTTTAATTGATGTATTACATAATTATTTTCTTCAAAACTTTTAAATATAAACAAAACAAAAACCACAAGTACGGGCTCTTGGAAATCACTTATTTTCTAATAATTGTAGTGCGATAGAATGAGGAGAATATGTTGTCCATCCTACCAAATAAAATAGAAAACCCCGCAATGAATGCCCCCCACCCCAAGTTGAGGAAATGATATGCTCACAAATTTGTTGTAGGAAACACTTAAATTTCCCACATACTAGTACCATAAATTCATAGAAACACCTCATGATATATACCAGTACCATAAATTCACAGAAACAATATCAAAAATAAAAATAGTACAGTTGTGACAATGCAAGATAAAGTAAAATCATATTTTTCATTTCTTTCAACTTAATACTCCCAAAGGTCCCTATGTTAAAGTTGAAACATCCAAGGACAAAAAATATCAGCAGTAGTAATAAATTAATGAACAAGTTAAACTAACATCCGTAAAAAGAGAAAAAAATGTGGTTTAGACCTTCCTTATACTCAGATATATATTATGATCAGACTTTGTCTATTAGGAGACAAGTCACTAAGAAAACAATGGACGTACCTGAAAGAGAGATAGATAGTTAGTTGTAGGGCAGAGTTAGAAAAATACAGACCTCAAGGTATTAAGTCTAGAAATGAGGATGAACTTTCAATCCCATTGCTACAATAGATGACAATCTTTTAGGACAATCATACACCAAGAAAATAGAAGCTCCTTTCAAATGTGCAGAGGAAGCCTTAACCCGTAATCTGGTGCATCTCTCAGACTGTGGCTGAATTCCATATATAGTAGCATCCTCAAGGAGGATGAAAATGAGCACAAACACTCTCTAAATCCTAAACAAGCTCGGCCTTCTATAACAGGTTGAATAATAACCATAACAGCCCTAGTAAAGGTCATGGTAAGCACCAACAACACCACACTCACAGAAAATACATTAGAATATTCAGTAGACCACAGATCAAGTAAAGGCAACCCAAGGAGCATTCATGGTTGAATCTAGAAAACTTGGTAAAGGTTACAACTAGCTTAGCATCCCAAAAAAGGTCACAACTTAGTCTAAACATATGACAGAGGTCATGGCTCTATCAAAACATCCCATAGAAAGTCATGTTTTTTGTCCAAACAACCCACATAGATATAAAAGGGGAGACTTTTTAAAGAATGTAGGATTGTCAACAATAGAGCGTCTTACTACTCCAAGAAGGCTACTAACTATAATTGTCACAAATCTGAGATTGTCACTGTAATTTTGAGTTATTAAACTCTTTCATATTGCAATAGCGATTTCTTAGGAATATCTGTTAATTCTCTATTTGCCGTAAGAATTTAATGGTAATTAAATGCAATAGTTCGAAAAGTAGTTGGGTCTTGGTCAATGTTAAAATTATCAACATGCCTAAGATCTGAAAATAACTTTCAAAACACCAAATTTGGCGCCACAAATACATCACGCTAAACAAAATACCGAATTGTTTCATAGATTTAAGTTCTTGGATTCAATTCTATATTTATTTTTTTTGTATCAGACATTAGTGTATTTCATATCTATCTTTTCACCTTGGGGTTTAACCATGCATCAAACCACACAATATTGATACCACTTTGGAAGTCAATTAATCATCATTTTTCCATCCATTCTACCTTTCCATCCATTATGGTCACTAGCTGAGGTCCTATCACCCACACTACCATAAGGACAAAAGTGTACAGACTTCATAAATAACAACGCTAAGGGTTGCTAATATTTAGAAAATAGTGCAAGTTCCCCCTCAAGAGAAGTAAATGAACTAGTGCAATTCATGGTTCAGTTGTCACCATAGAGTACATTTACATCTGAGCTGCATATACCTTGTCTACATGTCAATCGAAAACCCATTACAAAACATGGAAGATCATCATTTTTCTCCAAAACAACATCAATAATCCTTGATGATCCATTACAAATGGAAGAACCAAGCAAAATAATGAAATGTAAACCTTTTTAGTTCATAAGATCACTTGACTTTAACGCTTCAAATGATTGAAAATACTTGTATTATGTATAGAATGATGTAAAGCTCATAAGAAATGAGGAGAATTGAATTATATGCAATGAGTTGAAATATAGAACAAAAAAAATCACTAGAAGGCATAACTTAGTGACATTACATTTAGGGCAGCAGATTAGGAAACATGGTAAAGCATTTAAGAGTCAAACCTCTGCCAAGATTTGTTTGGAAAACTACCATATTTTGTTGAGTTTTCAATCTTAGAACCTTCAACTCCTTTGTACCCAAAAAATAGCTTGAACCAAGAATCTCCAAGGCCTTAGTGGCTTTGGTGTGTCCAATGGAAAGATACTATGAATGAGTTGGTTCTTCTTTTGCTTATAGTAATGATCTTGTACCATTCCATTGGATAGCGATTGATTTCCTTCATTAATGGATCTTGTTTAACCTTGAAATTTACAAGTTGGAGCTGCAATTAGCTAATTTTACTTTCACTTCAAATAAATCACTTGAGCTACCATAACATTTTAACCTGATCTTCATTATTACTGCTTCTACATAGTGACAAATTGTTGGATGGAACATTCATTACTTGGATTTCAATAGATTTTTCACTAGACTAGGCACATTTTCATTACTAATCTTGATTGACTCCATAACAAGTGAATCAATACTCATTATATGCAATTTGGAGCAAATACTTGATAATTGTGCATGAGCAAAAGACTGAGGAGAGTTAGTACAAAGACCAGAAATTTCACAATTTGTGCTAGAGGTGGGGTCCTATGTCTCTTTAAAGTATGTGTAGCACATTCAACCGCCATTAAACTCCCATATACTGTAGCAAAAGAAGGTCATGTGCACATAGCAGTAGTGTTCAAACCAGCTGCAATGTTGTTTATGTTTCCTCTTGTTGATAGGTTTCTAATGGAAGAAGATTTTGATAGAATTTCCTTATTAACATTCAAGGATACAGATGAATATGATACTATAGAAGAGAACCCAAAGGAATAATGGGAATCCCTTACAAGACTATTCCCCTTACAAAAATAAGTTGGTGATTGGGAATTCTCCACCTTTGCCCCTACCTTCTCACCCAAAGCATTAGAATAATGATTCGAGCATGACCTGGATACCATAGCAGAACTAGTCGCATTACCAGTTAGATGTAAGGTTTGAGGCCTCATGGCATGTACTTGATTAGCTATTCTTTTGGTCCAAATAGGGAGAGAAAAAGTAGGCCTATTTTTAGGAAACAAATATGCTGACATAATATTTTGTGAGAACTCGTTATCTTGTTGTGAGATTTCGGTCTTGAGTGCTCGTGATGATTCTTGAGTTAGATGTGATCCTAGAGTTCTATTTTTACATAGTTGAACATTAGCAATGGGCTCCTGTCACACAATTGCTTCAATACCAATTTGTAAAAACGAAGGTGTCAAAACACCTTGCTCCATTTTTTCACTATCTATTGTGGCAAGCTTGTACGTCTGCTCAATTCTCAACTTATTCTGAAGTCTTCCATCAAATTTTTACATGTCAGTGGACTTGCCATCTGAGGTTGCAAAAGATGTACCTTATGGAAACTCCATGGTGGTTGGTCCATCATTAAAAATATTGACCTTTGTAGAGGCAGGACTATCATTCTCCTTACAGTCTAACAACAAATTCTTTGATGGTGCTACAGCGCTATCCTTGGACTACATTGCTAAAGTTATATTTTTATCATCTAGCTCCTCTAAGTATGAAGAAGATTTAAATGAATTAGATTCTAAAATTAAATCTTTCTCACATGAAATGGTCTTTAAAATAATGTTCCTGAGCCTGGTTTTTGCCTGAGAACCTACATTTAGATTGCCTACCAATCCATTTTTCTAAAGTAGAACAGCTTGAATGCATATGACTTATTTCTTGGATTGGTATTCAATGTCTTCTATGGGTAGTGAGTGATATTGGAAAATTCATTTAAAACTCGATGAATTGGTCATGTATTCAGGTAGAGTATCATAATCTGACGTAACAACTTCCTGAGCTATCATACCACTGGGTACAAAAACAATAGAAAGATATGTTGTGTTCCTTTCACACTGAACAAAACATATCTTTTCAAATTCATTCCCCTTTCCATCTTCAGGTTTGTAAGCAGATTTCTCACCTTGCATAGATGGATGTCACAAATTGGATACATATCCATTGTATGATATTCTCCCATCCTTGGCCGATGTTAGGCTGCTACTAGGTGTCTGACCAAAAAATGCATCGATTGGATTCCTTCTTCGCTTAAGTTTCTTCTTGTTCGGTTGATCCCATGGTACAGTTCTATTTTCATTATGGTTTTCTGATTCTTTGAAGACATGTTGCTCAGGATTCCTAGTCTTTTTTTTGTGATCATTTTTTGTTTTCTTTTCTAACTGATGTAACCCTACACCAATAGCTACAAAAGTTGGATATTATTTTACAACTTGAGGAAAAATATCATCTTCTTTGGAGACAACTTCCACATCCTTTGTTTCAAATTGCAGTGGGGTCTACATGGTTTTCCCTTTAGATAAACTAGTTAGCATTTCCATAGGAACCAAATCCATGGGCATGGTGTTCCCTTCTCTTAGCTTCCTACTCAAATCGAGGGCTAAATTCAAAATGTGGCCTCATTATCATTCATGGTTTAGACTAGATTACATACCTCCCTTTGGCGTGGACACGTAGATTACATGTTTCCCTCATTACATATCACATTTCTCTCGGATTTTGTAGATTGAAATTTCATCAAATATCATGTGGGATTCTCCTAGTCATAGTGTTTATGTGTGTAACTTTCCTATCTTTTTCATCATCAACTCCCTCACATCATTGTTGGATGTACATATGTCCTACTAGATTTGGTTTTATAGTTTCAAAATTTTTACAAGTTGTCCATATCTCATATGCATGGCTCATCCATACCCTTTGTGCACGTATATTGATGACCATTTGTGTTCAAAGTAACACTCAGATCTATGGGATACAATGCCACACCAACAACCTCTTTCCTTTTTTGTAGATTTGAATTGGACCACATTAGGACCCATATGGATTGGACACATCAAAGCACTTTCATTCGCTTTTATCAATATAGTGTTAATACTCATTCTTTAAATTGATCACAACCTCGTTCCATGCATAGTCCTCGGATAAGTACTCAAATATGGGGAAAAACCGGAGCTTATGAAGATTTAGCATAAAATGCACAGTAAAACAATAAATTAGAACGGATGGATGATAACAGGGAAAGATTGAGTGAAGTTAAATTCTCCATCCCTAAAGTTAAAAGCATTCAAGTAGAAGATGTGACCGTGACTAGTTCTCATGTACTAGTTGAGCAGAATGTTGAAGGTAAATTATATCTTGGAGAACAAGAATCAAAGTACAATGAAGAGCAGCCTCAAGAGGAAGATTTATGTATATTCATCAACAATGAACAACAATCTATCAATGTAGTAGTGAGATAAAAAATGTATCAGATCTTATTGGTGAAGGTATTCCCTCTCTTCTACATCATTTGGATGAATTCAAAGACAATTCTAATGAAGAAACCGATGTCATAAATGGTGATGAAGCTTTGAACTTAAATTAAACTAATATGCAATCTTAGAGTTGGCTTGATAATGAAAGGAAATATAGTAAGGTTGTTAGTCAATGAGGCTAAAATGTGCATTGAATGTTAGAAAGAAGTTCTATCTTTTCATTATTGTACATCTAATTTCAAAGAAGAAGATGTTAATGAAGCAACGGGTGGCCCAACAGGATGATATATCCTTCTATATTGTGAGGGTGGACCTATTTATGACACTGACAGTGATGATTTTAGCACATTATAAACAAGTAAGAAACATGATAAATATGATGGAGCAACCAATGAATTTTCTTGCTTCTCTTATCCACTGCATTATGAATCTAAATCTAGCATGGATAAGGAGGATGGGATGTACAAATTTATTTTTGATAAAGGATGTCATTTAAATGATTATAAACCAACTAGTGGGATATTTTGTAACACTTCATAGGATTTGGTAAGGTCTTCCTTCGATGTTCTAAAAGATCATTATGTTATAAGTTATTTTCCTATTTATGATAAGAATGGGTCCTTTGAAAATAGAGAAACGAAAGATGAGTAAGGGAAACTGACAACTTTCAAGCTTTGTGAGGATAAATAAAATACATGTGAATCAATTTCAATTAACCTGGGTTAATGGTGAGTGTGAATCTCTAAATAATAGGGAATATTTATGAGGTTTTAAATATTTTGGTATTCTGTTCTCATGGCACATCTTCAAATCGACGTCATGTGGACTATTTTCTCTAAAATCTTCAACAAGATCTTCAAAGGGGGGTGCACGCATGTTCTCTATCAAATCCCTGCTGGGAATTTCAATGTTCTTTCTAGGTGGAGTTGTGGATGTAGCTTGATCTTCCTGAGACATAATTTGAGTGAGAATTATACCTCAAAATCTAAAACAAGAACGAGTTTTTGCACTTATGTTTTCAATCAGTAAAATCAAGCTTGTGAATAAAAGAGAGGAAAGAAAACCATATACAATTCATCACTAACCATATATTCATTACGAAATAAACACTCTGCTTGCTCTGCAATATGTGTCACTTTATTATAATGGTCATTTTGAATCTTTTTAAGTGTATTGTAATGATACCCTACATGCAACTTTATGTTCATGCTCCACTGAACTTGGCCAATATTCAACAAAATTAAACCAATAAAAAGTCTTGAAAAGTACTACAAAGAATTTGAAGATAGTGAAACAGACACAAGAGAAGGTAGGCATACTGTCAACGTGAAGGAGAATGCTCTCATTAATCTCTATGTCTACTTCAATTGAAACCCTTGAATGATCAAATTCAGCATCATGCTTATCGTTTTCTTCCACTATGTCCCTATATACAACAAAAAACTTAAAATCCAAATCATCACAATTATATTTACCTTCATGATTCTAGGTTGCAGTCCAAAATTTCTAAACTAAAGAAAAACATTATCCTTCTTATGGAGATAGAATCCACCTGAATAGCGACTCTATTACTGTTACATATTTTCCTCTATGTTCTTCATCAAATTTGTTGGTTGTCTTCTAGTGTTAGCAAGCATTGCTTGTAATTTTGACACTAAAGAAAGGAAATGATCACTTCGGTTAGAAATTAATGGTTGATGCAAAGACACATACTAGAAACTATGTTTATTAGACTAATCTCGAGGTGCATATATCTATACCACTGCTAAAGTAGCAATTCCATATGGCAATGTTTTGTTGCTGAAAGCACAACACTTTCATTTGCATCATTGTCATCATGTTTAGCAAAAGTCCCCCATTTCCTATTTGCATCAGATGTTGCAGCATGAATATTGTATATATCTTGTTACATAGACTCCCTTTGATGGATGGATTTTTCTATCAAACTAGAAAGTATTGTGTTTACTTGTACCATATAATTGCATATTACAATGATATTGGTTGTTCGTAGGTACAACAAGCCAATGAATACAATTCTTTCTTACATTTCGTTTAGGCAATATTTCCAACACTTGACGTATATTCTATAGAGTCTTGCACTTTGGCATACATTGAAGTCAGTGCAATACCCACAAAACAATCAGATTCAAACCCCCTTGGGATGATATCTTCATGAATCTTCATACCTTCTTGCAGATCTCATAGGTTGTTGAATGCATGAATAACATATATACCAACCTATTAGGGTTTATGCCTCTGCATTGTGTTTAACATACAACCTCAACACTTTGTTCCATAACCATTCTTTAAATAACCTCTGATCCCGAATCATATACAAGTGAATATTTCCCATTTGGCTGCTCTAACCTGTAATGTCAATAAACCTGGATATGAACCACTATAACCTCTACTCTCTAATCATATCCCTATGAATATTTCCCATTCGGCCTCTCTAACCTATAATGTCAATAAACCTAGGCATGAACCACCCACATTTTTTCTATTTCTAACCCCAAGTCGATTTATCTTTCTTTGAAATTGGCTTCAACCCATATAACAAGGATAATAAAAAAATCATTTTCTTTATTTCTTCGAAATCGATCACCACCTTGCTAATCGTATCCCTTTGCTATAGATAAATTGTCTTTAACCAATATAGCAGGGCAAAAAAAAACAACCCATCCATCCAACTAAATTGCAAAGAATGCAATGAATTGTCGAAAAACCTAAGACCCTGCATTTCTTGATGAGAACATCTTCTCTCTCGTCATTGTCATGTTGCCTCAAATCTATCTATCGCCATAATTATTCTTTGTTTTACATGAATGGTTTATATGTGGTGATCTTTAGATCAATGATAATCCTCCTTGCTTGTATTATTTTTTTTAATAATAATTCTTTTGAATATTTAGGATGAGAATTATGATGCGATTGAGATTTTTCATAATCTAGTGTAGAATTGCAAGATTAAAGATATTGAGATTAATAAACATTAATATTAAAATAATTTAACAAAAATCAATTTATTAGTATAGAGTATGGTTGTACTAAATATTGAGTTGCAAAAGTATTTACCAAACCTTTTGATAAAGTAGTATTGCTGAATTGTATACTCTGCTGGGGATGAATGAAGTTGAAGTTAAAGTCAAATGACATAATATCCATATCTTACCATTTAATTATAAATGAGAATTAAATGAGTATGTGAGTGTAATATGTATAATATTAACTTGCGAACCTTATTGGGCATATTTTGGTACCATCGAGGTTATGTATGTAATGTTTTATTGGTTCAATAAGGTCTCAAGTTCTATTTAGTTGTTAAATGCCTAAAACCACCATTGCTATAGGTTGGTTCAGAATGACATCTCTAACTATTTTATCTCAATAGGGGTAGGCATGGCTTCATCCCATGTAATTTTTTAAGTTTTTATCAATCCACTTTGGTTTTCATCTAAATCTCTTTCAAAGGTGGTGTTGAAATGAATAGCTAAGAAAGTGGATAACTATATTTCACAACTTTTGAACTTAGAGCCTAGATTCTAGTTTTGTCCAAAATAATGGATGCTACCCATATGTATTACTCATATTTTTGGACTCTATCCATTATGGCATTTCATCAACTAAAGAATATTTTCTTTATTAATTGACGTGTTGTTACATGATGGGGCTATCGTATAATGGGTTTTAGTTTTTTAATTGGTCAGTGTATGAATTAGATCATGTTTGATATTGTGTTGTTAACAATACATTATAACATTTTGTCTGTATATGTGTATTGGTGTGTATATATTGTTTTTCTTAATATTTGTGTGCAAATATATTGTTATATATATGTTGGGTTAGTATAATATATGGTATGTTTTGTAATATTATATGGTAATATGGATGGCTTATTAAATGGTATAATGTTGTGTTATCGTATTGTATGTTTTTAATATGGTATTATGTAATATTATAATATATGTTTGTAATAATATTAGTTGCAAATTAGAGGGAGGTTTTGATACTCAACATTGACAGGACCACTCTTTGGGGTTTTTTTGATGGAGCATCACAGAATAATCTATGCCGGGGGGGGGGGAGCGATTCTTTTTTCTGGCTGAAAATCACTCATTTGAGTTGATAGCAGGTTTGGGCGAGGGTAGCAACAATTATGCAGAACTCTTAAGCTTAAAATTACTACTCAAATTTTGCAGCAAAGAAGGGGTGTAGAACTTTAAAGGTTTTTGGAGACTCGTTGAATGTGATAAATTGGACTAAGAGGATTCAAATATGCAGAGATTTACGTCTTGAAAACATTTTACTTTCTATTTGGGCATTCATGGATTCTTTTGAAATGGTTTCATGTGAACATGTTTACAGAGAAAACAACTTCCAAGCGTACTCGGCCTCGAAGGCGGGGCTCCAGTTGGCTACGGGCTTGTGGAAGATTAAGGAACGGGTAGAAAATTATGTATATGAATATTTTCACCGGCCTTTTATAGAGGTGGCGGCTCCAATATAATTTTCACTGGCTCAAAAAACTCTACTTTTGCAGGCATTTTTTCTGTTATGCATCAGTTTATATTTGACATATCTCTTGTGGGATTGGTCGGTAATCTCTGTTGTGGCGATCTTCTATATTTTGCAGCAAACTGTTTTTTTTAGTGCAAAGATAGTTTAGTGGTGTTTTTTTTTACAGAACTATATGTTTGGAGATATATTGGCATCGGAACACTGGAGAGTGTTCATGTGGATAGTTATTTTTTTTGACAGGGCTATGGTGACCTTGGATTGTTGACAGTTTACTGTCTTTTTTATGGTGTATGTTATGGGTATGATTTTATCAACTCATACTAAGTTGATTTTATTTACTCATATGTGCAGAAATGTATATCTACAAAATGTAATATTTTCTCTCTTCGGCTGAAATTAAATTATGCTTTTTTTCTAGAGAAAAAAATGTTTGTAATAATATAAAAACTATATATTGTAAATATTTATATATTATAAGTTTTTAATACACATTTTAATGATCAAACAAAATGGCTATGGGGATATTGGTTAATGTAACATGGTTAGGACTTAGTTCATGTGAATTGAGTCTATAATTTTGAGTGCATAGGTTGACAACAATATTGCACTTAGAGAAGAGGCTTGATGCCAGTGAACAATCCCACCAACATTTGGAGATGTAGGGACCTCACTGGATTTCTTGAAAGAAGAATTTTCGAGTGACACAAGAGGTCTTTGAATCCATCTATAGTGTTAAAATTTAGTAAATTGTACAAGTTCATTGTCAAAATTGTAATTCCCCATTGTCGAGGTGACACAACTAAAGATGACTAACATAAATGACTAATTCATATTCCTGGTCAGTGTTATCTAGTCATATTTGTATTCCTATGACTAAATTAGTTGTTTAAGTTAGTCATTCTTATTTTAGTCACTTGTTATCTAGTCGTATATTTTATCCCGTGACTAAATTAGTCATTAAATTTAGTCGTTTATAGTTGGGTCACTCAAAATTGCTCATATTTAGTACTAAATCACTTGAAAAAATTGTGGTGACTAGATTTTTTAGTCACGTAGTCACTAATTCCTCATTTTGTACTAGTGAATGACATCTCTACTTTTCCTTTTTCAAGTCTTTATGAATTTGACCTTTTCAAACCATGCATTTAGGATTGTTTCAGGGTTTTAACATGCATAAATATGGAATTCAACCTTATGCATGGTTCCAACCAATGTATTGTTTTTAAGTCAATGTTGTTGCTTTGTTTACAGGCCCATAGTCGTCACCCTTGATTGGTTAGTCAATCCCCTCCTTTGTAAATTTGTTGGTTGGTACTTTGTTGTATAGTATGTGTTCCTTGGCCCTTTGTGTTTCTTCTTCCAAATGGCCTATTTATGATTGTGATGCCCTTCAGATTGTCCTTTATTTACCTTACCCTATTTTTGCTAGCATTTGTCTTGTGGTTATGGAATTGGATGGATGGTGGTGCTTACATTTTGATGGTCGCAATGCTTGGATAGTGATTTCCTTCATAATTCGATGAATTTCACTGTTTGTTTTTTGTCTTAGTAGTATTAAATATACAATACCCTCATAATCTCTTGTTTCGGTGAATTTGTGTTGCTTGGCGAATGAAATAGGTCTTTTGGCCTTGATTAGATTCAAGTAATCATGCGGCAAACCCTTGGCCTTTGTGAAATTGGATTTGAGCAAGTTTTTATACACAATAATGTGTTGATAAAGTTTTTCCTTGTTATATGTTATGTGTACACATCTTTTGATGATATTCAAAAGGATCTATGCAGCCTTTGACGAGGCTTGTGCATCCTACTTTGCATTTGGGGTTGTGTTGTTCAAATATTATGTTGAGTTGATGTCTATGAGCATATTTAGTCTTTACTAATGCTTATCCACTTGTGAACGACCCCTCTAGATATCCTTTAAAGTTATAAATACAAGTCTCATCTTTCATTATAATATCATCCAAGAAGGCACACCTCGGCTCTCTTATTTTCTTATGTTTGACGTCAAGGTATTTACTTCTATTTCTAGGACTTCGTTGCTTCATCCCTGGGTTTCCAGTTTCATTTTTAAGGGTTATTTTTTGTGCTCCTTTCTATGCTAGAACATGAAATTTGATGGGGCATGACCCTCTGTAGCTGACTCGTGGACTGTATGTCCTTCCAAGAATTGGGCGTGTCTGTTTGAGATTAAAAAGTGGACTATTTTTTCTTTCTATGCTAGTCTATGACTGTTGGTAACCCTCTCTAGGCTTAACGTAACTATGTTGGCCTCTTCTTAGCAGGTCGTGATTTTTTTGGAGCCATTGTGGGTTGGTCATGACTGTATTACCACTCTCTTGGATGGTTGTGACTATTGGTAACCCTCTCTAGGATAAATTTAATTGTGTTGGCCTCTTCTTAGCAGGTTGTGACTGTCATTTTCTTAGCCATTACTATTTTGGAGCCACTGTGGGTTGGTCGTGACTGTATTATCCCTCTCCTGGCTAGTCGTAACTGTTGTGCCAAGCTGTGTCTTTTTTGGGGGGTCTTATAGGACTAGGTTGTGACCTATTGGCAGCTTTCTAAGTCTAAATTGTGATTGTTGATAACCTCTCTTATTGGTCCATGACTGTGGTGTCTTTTCTATACTAAGTTGTGATCTTGTGTACTAGTGTAACCTTTATGGATGGTATAGAGTTCGATCTAGAACTTAATATTGTTGTTAGAGTAAGGCATTGATATATTACTGTTGCAAACCTTGTTTTTTGTCAATATTTGAACCTTAATCTATTTCTATGCCACAGACCTGGGCTATGACTTGTTGGGTGCCTCAGACTCATGTTGCGACTCTGGTTTTAAGTGGGACAAGACCTTTAGTTGTTACTGGGATTTATTATCATTCATGTATGTGTATTCATCATCGTTAATTGAAATTAAGATAGGGGGCAACATAAACAATAGTAAAATTACAATGAAACTATTTCACAGTAATTAAAGAACAATGCTAAATAGGTCAGGTTTGAATCTGCCTTATACTCAGACATATTGTGCTAGCTCTTGTCACTGTAGGGACAAGATGTCACAAGCCATACTTTGAGAGAGATAAGGTTAAAGTGATATGGGATTAGCTTAGAATTTATAAATAGGTCTGGTTTGGATCTTCCTTATACTCAGATGTATTGTGTCAGCTCTGGTCACTGTAGGGACAAGCTGTCACAAGTCATACTTTAAGAGAGAGAGGTTAAAGTGCTATGGGATTAGGTTAGAATTTCTAAATAGGTATGGTTTGGATATGCCTTGTACCCATACATATTGTGGAAACTCTTGTAATTTTAAGGACAAGTTGTCACAAGTCATACTTTGAGAGAGAGAAGGTTAAAGTGTTATGGGATTAGGTTAGATACATATAGTAACAAATCCCAAACACCAAGTGAGAAGATATCACTAGGATAGCATCACCCTAAAATTTACAGCTCCCTCTAGCAGACTTAACACCACTACTGACCTATCATATAGGGTTTGACATAGTCATAGCTCAGCAACAATAGGACACCACAGTCCTGGTACATCAGTCACAGTTTAGCATAGAAAGGGACATGACATTCACAGTCACAGTTAAACAAAGAAGTGACACACAGTTACAGTCTAGAAGAGAAGTGACACCTAGTCATTGTCCTCTTCATAAGGTCATAACCCCAACCCTATAGGGAATACACAGGACATAGCCCAGCCTTAGAGAGCATACACAGTTGATGAGAGGATCAATGTCTTCTAGAAAGATAACTCAACTACTCCTGGATTTTATGAGTTTTACCAATCAAAAACATAAAATAAAGTTAAGTGAACTTAAGATAAGGTAAACAAATTCAATTTTTAAAAGTTAAAAGAGATTAAATGCGTCATGATTTGCTTGATACATTTCAGTTTTGGGGTGAAACTTATCACAATTTCAATGCAACTTATCCCATGGTCTACATGTCATTGGATAATACTTAAATATAGAAGATATTGCAGAAATAACGATAGTGGAATCCTAAAATATGTAGATTTGTAAAGATAAGTTGTCATAAGTCATACTTTGAGAGAGAGAGAGAGAGAGAGAAGGTTAAAGTGTTATGGGATTAGGTTAGATACATATAGTATCAAATCCCAGTCACCAAATGAGAATATCTCATTAGGATAGCAGCACCCTAAAAGTCACAACTCCCTCTAATAGACTTAACACCACTACTAACCCATTATTTAGGGTTTGACATAGTCATAGCTCAGCAAGGATAGGGCATCACAGTCCTGGTACATTAATCATAGTTCAGCAGAGAAAGGGACACAGCAGTCACAATCACACAGTCACGGTCCAGCAAAGAAGTGACACACAGCCATAGTCCTATTCATAAGGTTACGGACACAGCGCTAGAGAGCATACACAGTCGATGAGAGGATCATGTTCTTCTAGAAATACCACTCAACTACTCCTAGATTTTAGGAGTTTTACCAATCAAAAACATAAAATAAAGTTAAGTGAACTTAAGATAGGGTAAAAAAATTGAATTTTAAAAGTTAAAAGAGATGAAATGTGTCATGATTTGCTTGATATGTTTCAGTTTTGGGGTGAAACTTATCACAATTTCCATGCAATGTATCAAGGTTCTGCTAATCATTGACCCTTGGGGTTGTTCAGACCTGATCTATGACTCTTGAATGCCACCTGTGTTGGGGTGTGACCTTGTGTGTGCTCATTGAACTTGAGTTGTGACCTCTATGATTTGTTTGGATAGAGTTGTGATCAATATGGATTGTCAGATTCTTTGACAGAGCTATGATTCTTGTGGGTTCTTAGGACTGAAACTTGAACTTGTCCAGATGGTAAGATCTGTGATGTGATTTGCATATTTTGTACCAATATATTAATTTGTATTATTGTTATGCATCTAGCACTATGTTTGGAAATTTACTCTATTTTTATTGATGTACTATTATGCATCTTGGAAATTTATCTATAGTTGTACCTTTAACTCATTTAAGAAATTGATTGAATTGGTTAAACTTCATTGGAATTTTGTTACAGTTTTTGTTCTACACATTGGAATTGATAACTTATCTCAAGGACTAACTTTAACACAATGACCAGTGGAGTGTTAAAGTTGAAAGAGATGAAAATTATGTTTGAACTTATTACAGCGGCACTTTTCTAAATCTAGCTTTGTTATTTACTTATGCTTATACAATGATGATAAAAATATATGTGACAATATACCTTGAGAGAGGGAAAAGATTAAAGTCCTTGGTCTTGTTGGTCATATGGCTAAAAGGGGTTGTTTCTCCACCTTTACGACACGCCTTGGTCTTGTGGGTATGGGGGTTTCCTTACCATCTTGTTGTGATCCCTTTGGTTGAATTATGGTCCTTCATCTTCTACTTGGTCCTAGATCCCTTAGTGTGTGTGGTTCCTTGACCACCTTTTGTATGATGACTTAACCTCGTTACTTTTATTGTTTTATTGTAATGTGACCACATGGCCTATGGTACCCTACTTTAAGTGTACTCAAATTTATTTTATGTTTTATTATGGTAACTGCCCTAAAACCTAGGGTTGGCTAAGTGACCCTTCTAGAAGACTTGCCAAGTTTATATATTATGTTCATAACTTCACTCTTGGAGTATCTTGGCATGAAAGAAGTATAGATATGATCTTTGTTGGACGCAACATAGGGTTATTGTTGCTATAAAGTAAAGTAGGGTACCAAAGTTCATATGTTGCCTCTTATAGGGTTGATAGACTTGTGTTGCAAGATGTGAACTGTGAGATCCAACTAGTTACCTACAACAATGAAATGTGAACAGTGAAATGTAAATGTCGAATGAGAATGATGAAATGGTAAACGTCGGTAATCAAACAATAATGCTAAATGTTTAATATATATATATACTAACACAATATGATACAAAAATTTATATATTGAAAGAGACCAGTGGAGTGTTAAAGTTGAAATATATGAAAATTATGTTTGAATTTATGACAACAATATTGTTTTGGATCTAGCTTTGTTATTTACTTCTGCTAATACAGTGATGATAACAATATATGTGACAATATACCTTGAGAGAGAGAAAAGATTAAAATCATTGGTCTTATTGGTCCTATGGGTAAAAGGGGTTGTTTCTCCACCTTTACGATACACCTTGGTCTTGTTGGTATGGGGGTTGCCTTACAGTGACAAGAGTTGGCACAATATGTCTGAGTATAAGGCAGATTCAAACCAGACCTATTTATCAATTGTTCTTTAATTATCGTGAATAAGTTTCATTGTAATTTTACTATTGTTTATGTTGTACCCTATCTTAAGTTCACTTGACCTTATTTTATGTTTTTTATTGGTAAAAATCCTAAAAGATGGGGCCATGACCTTATCAAGAGAACCGTGACTATGTGCCACTTCTCTGTTGGACTGTGATTGTATGTCACTTCTCTGTTGAACCATGACGATGTATGATCCGTATTTATGTAGGAACACAACAGAATCCACAAATAACCATAGAAACAAAGATGCAGCTAAAATAACACTTGGTACATCAATTTCCTGGGGTCGTAACTTTAGCAGACTACCTCTGTTTGACACGCATGATACATCATTAGAAAGATATGTTCAAGGACTACATCCAAAATTAGAAAAATTAGGTTTGGAACGAACTCATATTTTCCCGACCATTTGATGCTGAAAAAACGTAGTTTAGGGCCTGAAAACGGCTCCGGAAGTTTAGGACTCGAAAACTGCCAAAAATAGTAAATTGTGCTACAATTAAGGAAACTGGAAAACTAAAAGAAACAATGGTGGGGGTCCAAGTGGAATAGGTGGGTGGCCACCANCCGCCCCCCTTAGGAAGCAATGGTCCCCACTGCGTTGAGTTCCTCCATGAGATGAGGAAACTTCTGTTGAACTTGGTCCCTGGTGAGCCACTTTCCCTGGTGAAGGAGTTGGCCTGCCTTTTTGATAACTTGATATAGCTGTATCTTCTGTTGGTGGGTGTTCTTGATCTGTGTGTCCATAATTCGATCAGTTTTGGCTTGTTCCATGCAGTCAAGGTTTAACTCTATAGGTGTGAGTTGTTCTGCCACGTCTAATGTGTCCAGTAGAGGTGGAAAGGAGGGCCGAAGGCGGTCCACATTGAACATTGGGTGAATACCAAGGAATGGTGGAATACTAACCTCGAAGGCATTATCCCCGATAGCCTTGGTGATGGTGTATGGCCCATATCAGAGCAGGCGAAGCTTGCGGTGGGGTCCAGTGAAGCGCTCCTTCTGCAAATGTAGCCACACTGTATCGCCCACCTGGAAGTTGTGTTGCACACGATACTGATCATCTCACTGCTTTTACTTAGCATTGGATCTGTCCAATATGTCATGAACCTATTGGCGAATGTGCTAAATGCGCTCAATGAAGTTGTTCGCCTTGGAAACTTCAGACTGGGTATGAGTTGAATCAGCCTAAGTAGCTGCAAATGGCATGGCTACGTCAATGGGACATAGTGGATGGAATCCCAAGCCCACTTGAAAGGGGATGTGGTCAGTTTAACTTTGGAGGACCCGGTTATAGCTATGTTGTACATAGGGGAGGCTCTCATCCCATGTGTGTGGATGCTTTGAGCTGTACATGTTCAAAATGTGTACGATCATCCTGTTGATGACCTATGTATGGCCATCAGTCTGGGGATGAAAATATATGGACTTTGTGAGCTTGGTGTCTAGCATTGACCATAGGCTAGACCAGAATGTACTAAGGAACCTATTGTCCTGATCTGAGATTATAGACTGTGGGATCCCAAAGTGTAGCCACACTCGTTCAAAGAAGAGTTTAGCGGTGGCTTCTGCTGTGATATTCTTCTTGCAGGCTGCCACTATGGCCATCTTTGAGAATCTGTCAATGACCACAAACACACAGTCATTGCCATGCTTAGTAGAAGGAAGGCCCAACATGTAATCCATGGAGATGGATTCCCAAGGTCGACCAGGGGTAGGCAATGGAGTATAGAGGCCTTGCTTCTTGATAGATGGTTTGGTAATGGCACATGCAGTGCAGGATCGGATGTCCTTCTCTACGTCCTATCGAAGGTTTAGCCAATAGAAATACTTCTACAGTACTGCCACTATTTTCTTGACCCCGAAATGCCCAGCGACCTGACTGTAGTGTGCTTCCCAAATCATCTTGGCACGCTCATTTGAAGTAACACAAAGGTGTCCCATGTGACATAGTAGTGCATTCTGGAGGTGAAAATTTGTAACTTGGTGTCCCTCCAAGAGCATCTTGTATGTGTGGCTGAATTTTGGATCACTCTTGTAGAGAAGTGGCCAATCAGAATTCTCATGCCCACAAGAGTTGAGCATGGTGGTTAACGCCACGATCAGTGGTCAGCTGAGGCAGTCTGCAAAATTATTGGCACTTCCCTTCTTGTACTTGATGTTCAAATGAAACTATTGTAGATATGTGGACCACTTCTGATGGCGATCATTCTGTAACTTCCCTTGTGTCTATGTGAACTACAAGGGTCGGTGGTCTGTGTGGATGATCGTTTCCTTCCCCAAAATGTAATGCTTCCATTGTCGGCAATCCTGTACAATGGAATACATCTCTTTGTCATAAGTGGGATATTTGTGGACTGTGTCGAACAGTGTCTCACTATGATATGCCACTGGATTCCCTTGTTGAGTAAGGACTACCCTAATAGCATAGTCAGAGGCATCTGTCTCGATCTCAAATGGTTGTTGCAAGTCTGGTAATGTGAGCATTGGGGCACAGCAGAGGCGATGTTTCAATTCTGCAAACGCCTTCTGTTGAGTTTTCGACCAGAATAAGTTTGCTTTCACTCCTCCCTTGGTGACTTGACTCAAGGGCCAAGTGATATGAGAGAATCCCAACACGAACCTGCGGTAGAAATTAGTAAGGCCCAGAAAGCTGCGAAGCTCTGTTAGAGTAGTTGGGGCTGGCCAATCCTGAATGACTTGGATCTTGGTTGGATCCACATGTACCCCACACTCATCAATAATGTATCCCAGATACTGAACCTGGGTCATGCCAAAAGTACAATTGTCCAAATTGGCACACAACTTGTGCTGCCGCAGTGTTTGTAGGACCTGTCGGATGTGGTGGAGGTGCTCTTCCCAAGTCTAGCTGAATATCAGGATGTCATCCAAGTACACTACTACGAATGAGTTGGTGAATAGCCACAAGATGTCGTCTATTAGTCTCATGAAGGTTTCAACAGCATTCGTCGGCCCGAAAGTCATGACCAACCATTTGAAAAGGCCCTCCTTGGCTTTGAAGGTAGTCTTCCACACATCGGTCGGTTCAATCGGTACCTGGTGATACCCAGACTTTAAGTCAATCTTGTAAAATATTTCGCCCCTTTAAGCTGGTCCAGGAGGTCATCAATCCATGGTATCAAGTACCTATTCTGAACAGTGATCTTGTTCAGCGCCCGATAGTCAATACAAAGTCTCCAAGTCCCATCCTTCTTCTGTACCAACACGATCGGGCTCCCACAGGGCGATGAACTTGGCCGGATGTGACCCTTCTGCAACAGCCCCTAAATTTGCCTCTTGATTTCATCATTCTCCATAACAAAGTGTCGATAGATCGGTCCATTGGACAGCGGCGCACTTGGGGTCAGATTGATGGGGTGCTTGACCTGATAGTGTAGAGGCACCCCGGTGGGTGAGGTGAATATGTCCTGATACTCCTCCACAACCTTGTCCATTTGTTGTTGTCATGCAGAGGGACCCTATCTGGAGGTCATGGCCATGATCTTCTTCTTTCCCTGAGGGTGGATCATCAAGAAAACAAACTTCTTGGTTTTGGAAATGACCTTACTGCATTGTTTTGCAATAACCAAAGAGATAGTCGCAGGAGGTGGTACCTCTAGTATCCTGTACAAATTATTTCCCAACGTAATAATAGCAGCGCGAGGACGGGACTCATACATAGCATGTTGCTTCCATAAGTATGGTTGACCTAATAATACATCACAAACATCAAGAGGAACAATATCACATAATACCTCATTAGTGAAGGGCTTGATGCTGTAGGGAAGGCAGTACTGCTGGCTGACGCAGAGATCCCGTCCTTGGTGAAGCCACTTGATAGTGTATGGCTGCAGGTGTGATGTGGTTGGCAAGCCCAGCCGCTTCATGACCTCTGCTAAAATTAGGTTCTTTTGGCTCCCACTGTCGACAATGAACTGTAGTGGGGAACCCTTTACCCACATTTGGGAGTGGAAAAGATGCTCCTCCTCCTTTGAATCTTCTGGTTCTTCCTTTTGGATCTTCATGGTGGCAACAGTGGCGTTGGGCTCTACATCGTAATCTTCTTCCCTCTGTCATTCCCCTTCTTGAGATCTAATTCAGTGTCAGAGTATGCATCTAATTCAGAAGCCATTATCTCGACCACCAGTGACTGCTTGGCCCGACACTCACTTGTGTTGTGAGTGGGGCTCCTATGGAACTCGCACCACTTTCCCGCTTCTTTCTTCAGCTTTGCAATGTTTCTCTTGCTTGTGGCTTTGGCAAGTTTTCTTGAGTCTCCATGCCTTGGCTGTGTCCTTGGTTCTGCGGTTTGGGGGCACCTTTCCCTTGCTTTTGATTCGCAGATCCAAAGTCTCGCTTTTTCTGTTTGAATTTTTGCTCAATTTTGACAACATACCGGTATGTCGTACCAAGCGAGGAGATGTCAAGGAACTCCATTTCCCCCTGAATGTATCTGTGTAGACAACTGCGGTACTTCAGCACCAAATTTTTCTCTAGATATTTGATACCCAACTTGGTGCGCAGGGTATGGAATAGATTCGTCAGCTCATGCACATCTTGATCTCTTTGTTGTCACAGCATAGTCCATTGTATGTACTTATCGTCATAGCTCCCCACTAGATAATATTGTCCCTTTATGGCATCTCAAAAATAATTCCAAGTGGGTACAGCCGAGAACAGATAGGGTTCATCCTCATCCTTTCTCTCACAGTAGGTTTCCCACTAGTCCTTGACATGGGGGGCGGCTTTGAGTAGTGAAAAAGTAATCTTTTCCCTGTCGAAAAAGTCATGAACAGAGAAATATCCCTCTAATAGATTCAGCCATATATCTACAGCATCTACATCTATTCGACCATCAAATATGGGAATTTCGAAGTTTACTTGTACCTTAAAAGGGGTTGCGCCTCCAGAGTGGCTGCTAGATGCAAATGCGCCGCCAGTGGGAAGTCGTTGAAGGATCTGGGGGAAGTTATCCATCATCGCATTCCTTTGTTATTCAAGGGCCTCATTGAGCAACATTTTGATAGGATCTTCTGCCCCCTCATATTTCTTTTCATCCCCCATCGGTGGCCGTTGGGATTTGCGAGGCTGATCTTGCAAAGGTTCAACCAGATCGAGCCCTAACTCTTTATACCCCGCCCTCGATGGGGACATGCAAAGAAGGATCGAGAAAGAGCAGATTGCTCTGATACCATTGACCTAGATTTATGTAGGAACACAACAGAATCCACAAATAACCATAGAAACAAAGATGCAGCGGAAATAATACTTGATTTCATTAATTAAAGAACTAATAATTGTTCACATACAGAATGGAAATAAACTAGCTAGAGTGTTGGTAGCTTATCTCTGAGAAGAGATGTGGCAGCTACATGCCTCTGAACTCTGTGTTACAATGAGGCNTTAGTACATCAATTTCCCGGGGTCGTAACTTTAGCATACTACCTCCGTTTGACACGCATGATACATCGTTAGAAAGATCTATTCAAGGACTACATCCATTAATAACAAATATCATGTCCAAAATGGACTCATATTTGCCCGACCATTCAATGCTGAAAAAACATCGTTTAGGGCCTCAAAATGGCTCCAGAAGTTTAGGACCCAAAAACTGCCAAAAATAGTAAATTGTGCTACAATTAAGGAAACTAGAAAGCTGAAAGAAACAATGGTGGGGTTCCAAGTGGAATAAGTGGGTGGCCACCAATATCCTCCTGGATCAGTGTAATTGTGACTACTATGTCCCTTTCTCTGTTGAATTGTGACTCATGTACCAGGATTGTGGTTCCCTATCTTAGATGAGCTATGACTATGTCAAACCCTAGATGATAGGTCAGTAGTGGTGTTCAGTCTTCTAGAGAAAGTTGTGATTTTTAGGGTTCCTATTTATGGTTTTGGCCAAGTATAATTATTGTTATCCTAATGAGATCTTCTCACTTAGTGAATGGGATTTGTTATTATATGTATATAACCTATTCGGATTGCACTTTAACCTTCTCTCTCTGAAAGTATGACTTATGACAACTTATCCTTAGGGTACCAAAGGTCATATGGTACCTCTTTAGGGTTGTTACACCTGTGTTGTGAAATGTGAACTGTGATCTTCAACCAGAGAGTTACAACTGTGAAATGTGAAGCTAAACCATCAACACTCTAACTCTCTCTCTCTCTCTCTCAAGGTATGTATTATGACAACTTGTCCTTACAGTTACAAGAGCTTACTCAAAATGTCTGAGTATAAGGAAGATCCAGACCAGATCTATCTAGCATTACTATTGTTCTTTCATTATTGTTCATTAGTTAAACTTGACAGAATTTTGTTGTCGTTTATGTTTTGTACATTGAAATTGATAACTCATATCAAGGACCAACTTTATCGCAGTGACCAGTGGAGTGTTAAAGTTGAAAGAGATGAAAATTATGTTTGAATTTATTACAGCAATATCTTTTCGGATATAGCTTTGTTATTTACTTCTGCTTATACAATGATGATAAAAATATATGTGACAATATACCTTGAGAGAGAGAAAAGGTTTTAAATTCATTGGTCTTGTTGGTCCTATGGGTAAAAGGGGTTGTTTATCCACCTTTACGGTACACCTTGGTCTTGTCAGTATGGGGGTTTCCTTACCATCTTGTTGTGACCCTTTGATTGAATTATGGTCCTTCATCTTCTACTTGATCCTAGCTCCCTTATTGTGTGTGGTACCTTGAGGACCTTTGGTATGATGACTTAACCTTATTAATTTTATGGTTTTATTGTTGTGTGATCATATGACCTTTGGTACCCTACTATAAGTCTACTCAACTTTATTTTATGTTTTATTATGGTACATATTTTAGGGTTGCTAGACTTGTGTTGTGAAAAATAAACCGTGATCGCAAACCTGTGAGCTACAATCGTGAAATGTGAACCTAAACCATCAAAACTCTAACTCTCTCTATCTCTCAAGGTATGTCTTTTGGTAGCTTGTCCTTACACTAACAAGAGCTGACTCAAAATGTCTTAGTAAAAGGAAGATCCAAACCAGATCTATCTAGCATTACTATTGTTCTTTAATTTTTGTTCATCGGTTAAACTTCATTGTAATGTTGTTACTATTTATGTTATGTACATTGGAATTGATAACTCATATCAAGGACCAACTTTAACGCAGTGACAATGGAGTGTTAAAGTTTAAGAGATGAAAATTATGTTTGAATTTATTATAGCATCCTTATTGTGTGTGGTACCTTGACCACCTTTGGTATGATGACTTAACCTTATTAATTTTATTGTTTTGTTGTTATGTGACCACATGACCTATTTGGGTACCCTACTCAAAGTGTACTCAACTTTATGTTATGTTTTATTATGGTAACCACCCTAAAACCTAGGGATGCATTCTAGAAGACTTGCCAAGTTTATATACTATGTTCATAACTTCACTCTTGGAGTATCTTGGCATGAAAGAAGTATAGATATTATCTTTGTTGGACGCATAGGGTTATTCCTACTGTAAAGTTGAGTGAAATGGAATTGATAACTCATCTCAATGACCAACTTTACCGCAGTGACCAGTGGACTATAAAAGTTGAAAGAGATTAAAATTATTTTTGAATTTATTACAGTAATACTTTTTTGGATCTAAATTTGTATTAGAGTCATAAATTCTTCCTGAGGTATCAGGTTCCACATTTGTCACCTAACCATTCATGGAAAACAATAGCCATAAACATTGCTATTGATTCAAGACACACTTCATGAGAAATACATGGGTGAGATGTAATCTTAAATGATGTTTCCCATGGTGCAAGAAGAACCAAATAGGTATTTGTCAGATCTGTCTTCCTCGAGCGAGGGGATTTTAAGAAGACAAGAGGGAAGTGAGACATCCAGAAGGTCTACAACATGTATATCAACTAGATGTCAAAATATCATAAGAAAATTCAAAAAATGCATGCAATTTTTTCTCACTGAAGGGGGTTCATGTTCTTATGATGATGAGACCATAGGCGACATCAAGGTGCCCTTGAGGTACAAACATATAGTGAAACAATGGGTAACCAAGGATATTCCTCAAATAAACATATATTTTTGTGTGAATGAAAGGATATATCGAATTGCATCATCAGCATTACATGGTTTGGGGTTGTTTTACATGGATGACATAATGGTCAGTTACGGAATATTTATTGAATCGATGGAGTACATTGGAACCTATTACAACTACAGAGATTGGATGCAACTGGCACAACATATAAGAAGTATGTGCGGATACGGATTGTTTGCAAATTATTTACAGTTGAAAGACATTGATCAAAATAAAGGATCAACGTTGTACATTGACAGAAGGCCAAAAGCTACAGGGAATATTGCGGGGCTTATAAATAGTACACAACCAGGGTCTACACTTGAGCAACCTAATTGCATATTTGAGGGGCGTTAAGGAAACTGTGTTTTTGTGTGTGCCATTAAGTCAATAGTTGCAGAGGAAGAGTTGCTTATTAATTACAATTTGAATCAAATAGATACAAACACGGTCACTATGGGAGTGGTACATCTAACAATTTGCCCAATCTTTAATTACTGAATCTAATATCTTATGTAATTTTTGATAGTATATTGTTATAATTTCATTAAAATTTTCTATATTTTTAGACGCATGGTGGAGATCGAGGAGTACACCATCCTCGAGGTAACAGGTATACATCATTGTAATTATACAAATATAATATGAACAAATTGTTTATTTGTTATGTTTTTTCATGAGTAAAATAGTTCCTTTTACATAATGGTATCTATGTTTTTGTTGCAGGATGATGATTAGGGTAGCTCCCTACCATTAGTATATTGAACAATACATTCCTCAAGGTAGCAAGTTGTTAAATTCAATGAAGCATAGGATCAGCATCCTGCATGAATTTAAATGAGAAGAAAAGATTGCATAAGAGAGAGAAGAATTTAACATAAACTGGTCAATTGTATTACATGGAGACAAAATTGGAATAATATGATTATATTCATGAATCGGTAATTAATATGTAATACAATGGTTATAAATATAGGATAATTCGAATGCCTAAGATAGGATTTGAATCTACCAACTTGGACTGGCTCTGGAGCTAACTCAGTGTGGGAAAATCACCATTGGAGCTCACTAATGCAACTCCGGATAACTAACATAGTCTACAATCAGTTAGCTAATGAGGATAGGTGAAAAAAGGCCCCCACACTCCCTTCAATCATGTAAATTGGCACTAAGATAACTGATTGTGATCAAAATGATGGTAACTGGAGCATAACTGAACATAATTGATTACCTACCAAGGTCAACTGAAGGAGACTGCTAGTGGAACTGACAGTGGGTTCCTAAATTATAGGGATTGGTCCTCGGGGCACCTAAAATCATGAAATCAAGTGGAGTAAGTGGCATATGTCCCCTAGGTGTGTCCCCCATGCACTAGTGGAGTGATGAAAACCTCTTAAGCTAGGAAAATAGATAATTAGAATATGTGGTCAAAGGGAGGATTAATAATAATCCCAACACCCCCCACCCTTAATCCTTACTTTGGAGAACTTGGGCCCTGGAAACTAAGACCAAAGGTCACCCATACAATCAAAATGCAAAAAATAATAATTGCTTAATAAAATCGAGGAAAATTGGGAAAACCTAATGGGACCCTCCCCCCCTCAAAATAAGCAGGAAAATCTGGATCATGAATTGATATAAAGAGAAAATTTATTTCTGAATAAAAAACTTGTCAAAATATTTATGCAACCTGGATCTCTATGGAGCAGTGAAGCAGTGTGATGGTCCTTATGTGAACTAGTACCCTGGGACTGTGCATGTGAACCTCTCCATATTCTTCCAATCCAATGATAGATAGGAGAAGGAATGTTTCCTTTGTCTCTTCTTTCTAGAGGAAGAGTGACATGATCCAATTTGTTCTTCAGTGAGCAGAATTGTTGATCAGTCCTTACCATCATGTAGCATCTCTCTAGGAGCTTGTTGCACCTCTCTAAAGTAAGTGAATTTGCCTGACATTACACAAGGTTCTCTTTTTGAAACTGGGATCGTGTTCTTCTCATGTCAAATGGCTCTCCAAACATGTTCTCGACTGCCTCAATAACCTTTTGTGCTCATTTAGGCCTAGGATTGGAAGTAGGGACTGGATTTGGATCTAGATCACTGTCAACTTCATCTTCAATTTCATAAACTGATTCAATTGGGTTCTCTGCTTTGGATTCTAAATTTGAAACACTAATGGAAACATTATCATATGTAAAAGGTGTAAGTAGAATGGTTTTACCTCCCCTTTCAAATGGCAATTGAGACTGTACTAGATCCGAGTATGGAAAAAAGTGTGACAATTCATATGCCTTGGAGGCATGGTTTACAACACCCTTCACTATAATCTTCCCAGATGATATATATGAGATATCCATTGAGTCAGGACCAAATACAACTCACTTTGGTAGGCCAGTATGTGTCATTTGGTATACATTGACAAATTTGTAGGTAAAGAAGGAACATAGAGTACATCTTTGAACACTCCATGATTTAACTTGATTGAATGCTTTCCTTCAGCTTGAATTTGAGTGTCATCACCCATATGAATACTCGGACCATCAGTAAGTTGTAATGAAGAGAATGATTCTCTCGATGCAACCATATGATCGGAGGCTCCTAAATCAACGAGGAAGGCATGTGATTTTTATTTTGCTCAAGGAGTTTTTCCATGTGATCAATGGTCTTCTTCATACAATACTTCTCGATATGGTTTCCTTTCTTACAGTAATACATTTTTCCCTTGTCGGACCTATGATGTTTGTCCGTCCTAGAGCCTAACGCTTCATATTCTCGATCAACCCATCTTTAGGTTCAAATTCAATGTTTATTTTCTCTTTATATTTATTCTTCCTTCTTGCTTGTGCATTCCTTGTCTCACCAACTAAGAGAGATTGATTTGGAGAGGCTCTAGGACCTCCCATATGTATCATCTTGTCTAGTTCTTGGATTAGAGACTTGTGAAGGAAGAAAGGGATGGCATTCGTCAATTAGGAGTATTCAGTCTCTTAGAGTGAAAGGTAGAGTAGATATAAACACTGAGAATTATGGGCTAAGTTTTCTCAATATGGAGAGCACAAATTGCTCATCCTTCTTCTCAATCCTGCATTTCTTGCATTGCATGACTAGTGATTTGAATTTTGAGAAAAAATGTTGTATAGTTTTGAATTACTGGGTTGTAGTGCTATCAACCCATTCTCTAGGATATGGCCCCTCGGCTCATCCTATTTTCTAAACAAGGATTCGAGCTTATCCCATACTTATTTGAAGTCTTGAGTCCGTCCAGATGGAACAATATCTCCCTGGAGATGTGGATGCACATGTAGCCAAAAGCTTCATCAAGCCTATCCAGATGCTTCGGTTTTTCAATATATTGTTGGGGTTTGACTGCTCTGCCCATGGTCATCCTATACAAACCTTTGTTACACAAGGAAATCTACATATCTTCCCTCCAATAAAGATAATTGAAGAGTGTAAGGATCTTGGGAGTTAGAGCATCTGAATTCTCCATTTCACAGTTATACTAAGCAACAATTCTTCAAGAAATCTTGAATGTACCTGCAAAAACACTGCAAAACACTTCAATTTGAATTAATTTAGCTCAAATGTGTTTCACTTCAACATGTGCACTTTATATGAGTACATCACAACTAGATAGACTTCTCTAGATAGAATCCAGATGAAGCAATGCAATAATTCCAGGAATTATGTGGAAACTCAATGGATTCTGGAGCAACAATGGAAGTTTCAGAGGTTCGAGGCAGGCATGGATACCCACTCTGATACCATGTTAAATTCAATGAAGCATAGAATAATCAAACTGCATGAATTCAAATGAAAAGAGAAGGTTGTAGAAGAGAGAATAATTTAGCATAGACTGATCAATTACTCATTCGAAATGTAGTTTTCAGCCTATCTTGCTCAACCACCAATACTTGGTTATAGCCTGAAAATCCATCTAGTAAGGAGAACAATTCTGAACCTAATGCAATCTAGAGAAATTGTTCCATTGGTGGAACTAGATAGTTATCTTTATCTGAAGCTCTGTTCAAATTTCAGAAGTCAACACATAATCTTATTTCTCCTGACTTCTTCCTCACTGGAACCAAATTGGCTACCCATTTTGAATGTCGGGCCCTTAAACTAATATTTTCATCAAGTAATTTATTCACCTCATTTTGGATTACAGGTTCCAACTTTGGATGCATTTCCTTAGTTGTTGTTGGAATGCTTTTATGCCCGCTTTAATAGGAATAACATGTTGGATGATACGTGTGTCATATGTCTTCAGGTCTTCATATGTCCAAGCAAATATATCTTTTTTATTTCTGAAACAAATTGATAAACCTGCTCCTTTCTCCGGGAAAGCAACACTTTCCCAAGTTCACGTATTTGGGATCATCCTTTGTCCCTAAATCAATCAGTTCATATTGCATAGATGAACTGTTTGTCTTGACATTGGCTGGATTTTTGAACTTGTTATGTAAGTCAAACATCGCTTCCACTGACCTTACTCCTTTAGGCATAAAATTCCCTTTGGTTACTTCTTCGTTTTGTACATATGCTTGATGTTCTTCATCATCAATCACAAAATCTTTGAAAGTTTCATCATTTGTCAGGAAATCAATAATTTTCTCATCATCATCAAGCACTCTCAAATTTGTAACATTATCTGGTATTGTTGGTCTGAAAATAAGTTCAATATCACATTTGTTATTAGTAGGTACTAATCTAGCAACAAAAACAACTAAAAAATCGGCTGCAACATTCTGTAATCTAGGAATTGAATTATATTAAAAGCATTAAAATGTGCAATCAGATTCCAGATTTCAGATTGATACCCTTTCAGGTGCAGTGATAAACAATGTATTGTGTCTCTAACCTGTCTTACTACTATCTCAGAGTCACTAAAAACTTTTAAGTTCTTAACATTGAGTTCAATGGCTTTTCTCATGCCCCATACTAGAGTTTCATACTCAATAGTGTTATTCGTACATTCAAACACTAGTCTACAACAGAGAAATTGTTTATTCTTTTATGGGTCCATCAGGACACAACTGGCCCATTATACCTCTTGTGTTTTGGAACCATCAAAGTATAAAAACCAAAATATATCTTCTAAATCTACCTAATTAGTGTTACTTTCTATGTTAGAAACTGAATTTACTATATTACAGTCAATATCATCAGTCCGTGAAAAATGAAGGAGTTCGGACTATGTGTCTAATTCACAACTAGCCTCTTCAGCTTGATACTTCCTTGGCTCAAGCTCTAAGAAGTAGTTACCCAATACTGAAGATGAGAAGTTTATAGGTTCATTATTTCCCTCCAATTGAGTTACATTGTGTTTCATATGCGGTTCCCTCGTTACCTTAATCTGATTTTGACTATTCTTATATGGAAACCACGTGTGCAACCAATCAATTGCAAAATACCCAATCAGTTTCGTCGACCAATCCCTACTCAATATCAATCCATAGGCCTCTGGCATACATACTATAGTAATGTCTATAAACTAACAAACTCTATCATCTGCAAATCACCGAATCAACATATTTTTCATCTCCCCTATTACCTTGACGGTAGATCTGTCCAACTGAATGATATTACATGAGGATGGTGTGGGTTGACCATTAATATTTTTACATACTGAGATTGGCATGACATTAGATGAATCCCCATAATATACCAAATAATTATGCACATTCTGATTAAAAATCTCAAAAGATAATAAAAACGACAAAGTTTGAGCTTTGGAATTCCATCCAATGCTTGCTTCACTAATTTCTTTATCAGATTGAATGTCTTCCTGGGAACTGTTGGGTTGTGGATCAAAAGCTTCCAGAAGCTTCTTTCTTTGCTGGGGTAAATTACATAATTCAAATAGAGAAATATTTTCTTTACTTTTCTTAATGTCTTCTACTATGTCATACCCCATATCATATTCTACCAAACCTTTCTTATTGCTTTATGTTTTATTTTCCACGGTTCTTACAGGTTTACTGATTATTGGGTTTTTATCTTTTATGCTGACCAGGTCATAGTTAGATGTTGTTTGGGTAGTACTGATAATATTCTTCATGTTTTCTTGCATATTCTTTATTTTAGGCAGTACTGATCTTTCATCCATTACTGGTCCTTTACTTCTGGTTGTAACATAACCGATAATAGTTGAATCTGTTAAGTATGATCCTCTTCATTTAGTCCCAATGTAGATACACAATCCCATAATACCATTGTGGTTTCTTCATGTGTTTATTCTGATTCATTGGTTTTTTCTTCTTCCGCCTCAACTCTGTTAATTTAGCATCTAATAGTTGATTCATAACCAAAGTTATTGAGTTTATCCACTACGGGTAGCTTTTTTCAGAATGAGGCTCTTGATGGAAAGTACATCAATTGTCCATGCCTACCTCATTAAATTTCAATAGGAAAGAATTATACACATGTGGTTCAAACTGTCCACTTTCCTCTCTTTTCTTGAAATAAGCCTTGAACTATTTTTTCAATGAACTAGCTTCTTTCTCCTTTTCTAGATCTACTATCTTATTCGATCACTTTTGTACCATCTTGACCACATTTTCTAATTCATTCAAGTGTTCTTCCTTAGGTATGGTTAGCAGCAAAGGTTTTTTACCGCTAAAGGTCTTTACCTCTGGTTCTGAAGTATGTTTTGCTATACTGTCCAGAGTAGCTTCTACCTTGAGGGCTTCTAAAAAAATTTCAATCAGTGTCAGCTTAATTGCCCTCTTCACAAACATTCCTAGTTGTGGGGATAGTGTTGCGGTATAATATTCTACCAATAACTCCTCAGTTGGTTTCTTTGTAGCACTAAAATTACTCAAATGATTAGTAAATCTTTGGTTTAAATCTTGAAACTTTTCTTTCTTTTCCATTCTTAGGGACAACAATTCTTTCATGAGAGTAGCTAGAGTTTTTGTACTACCAAATTTGCTTTTAAATGCCCTTTCAAATGTGTCCTAGTTTGTTATTGAATTTGGTTGCAAACTAAAAGACTAAGAAGTTGTTTTAGGCTCAAAAGCATGTGGAAAAATTCTGCACACAACATCTTCATGTTCAATATTTAAAAGTTCCTGAGCTAGGAAAAAAAAATTTAGGTGGTCTTCTGTAGAAATACCTTTTCCTGGGTCAAACTTGGGTAGAGTTCTCTCTGGGTGCTTATGTAAGTCATGCAATGGAGCAGCCAGGTTGAGTGGTGTTCTTGCTCCCCATGCAGGTTAGTTAGCATTTAGGGGTTGATTAGCGTTTGAAGCCATAATTTGATGATGAGTCTGTGGTGGAGTCTATGGAGGTGACTGTAGTGAAGACTGAAATGTAGGGGAATCTGGTCCCAACTGATCAAGCGGTTGGATGGTTTCTTGTATGGATAAATATACCAACTCTTCCAAACTTTCCACCAATATTGAATCTTCAGTATAAGAAGGTCCTTTCTTGGAAGCCTTCCTTCTTAGTAATGCAAGAATTACTTTCAATCCTTCAAGCTTATACATGTAACATCTTGTATGTCTTCTCAAGTGATTAACTTCTTCAAACAGAGGAATGTATAGACATTCTGAACCTTCTTCCTCAGAACCTACTCTCTTTTGTTCTTAAGGAATGAAATCTTCAGAAAACTTAATTTTAGAGGTATCTCCAATGGAATAGTTTCTTGTAAACGGATTTCCTCTGCCATCCATGCACTGGCGGCCCTCCTTCTAGTGCCAAAATTGTTGATGCCTAGAAAATTCCCAGGTACCGACAATATGGATTCTCCTCGGTAAGCAATCCCAACTAGATCGTTCACATTTTGGTGTGGGGAACCCGTTCGGTTAGAGGCCTGACTACTGTAGAATTAAAGTGTTTAAGTATGTTTTACCAGTTGCGGCTTGGTCCACCATTAATGTGATTTTATGTTTTAAGAATGAAATGCAAGTGCCTAAACTAAATGCAAGTGACTGATAAACAAGAACCTCCGAGGAGTTGCGCAGGTTCTTACCTCTCGCCTTACGTGAATCTTGTTCCTTGGCCACTTCTAAACTAGGTAAATCTAAAGTATTCTAGTCTATTCTAAGCTAATCTATCATATCCCCTAGGGGAGCAAAATTTAAATAGGGAAGAGTAATGTACTATAATGTTGCATATTGAATCCTACAGATAGTTGTTTAAATTCCACACACATACTTACAGCAGAAAAATAAACAAAGATAGATTTGCTTTATTAAAACATTCATTACTCAATATATGCACAAGATCTCAAATAGAAAGCAAAATCATTCATCATTGCAGAAATAATTCATAAGTTCAGAACGATCTCACAGTTGCACAGAAGCTAAATAAGAGGTAATTCAACATTGGCCTCCATACAATCCACGTAAAAGCATGTGCAGTCCTTCCCCAGCAAAAATTGTTCTTCTTTATTCATAGAAAAAGTAGTTCTTCATACAAATAACTCGGCATGCTTGCGCTAGTGAAGTCCCTTTCTATTCTATCTTCTACTCCTATTTATAATACTATTACAAAGGGCTCTTTGACTACCTTGACTTTTGAGCTTCCTAACTTTTCGACTTCAAAATTTGTCCTCTAGTGCCTTGCACTAGGAAAATAAAACAATAATTTACATAAAGTGCCAAAATATAGAAAAGAGAAATTTCAAGTGGGTCCAGGTGGTCTTGAGATGTACTCTCCCGATGAATTTTCCTCTACTCTCCCCACAAATTTTCCTCTTCAGTAATAGTCTGGTAGTCAAATGGCTCCAGCAATCTTACAATTACATCATGCACCACCAGCTATGACTCTATTTCTTCCATTTTTGGTGGGATCACTCTGTATAGGTCTTCTAAGAGGTAATTACTAACTGAGGCCTATGCAATCCATTTTTCTACCACTTCTTCAGTGATGCCTTCAATTTTTTGAATGCTTAGTTCATCTTCACGCAATCTGTCCTGAAGATACGTCGGATGCTCATCTTTGTCCGGAAAGTCTTTGATCTTTGCTGCCGGAGATGTCTGGCATTTATTGTGAACTATGCACATTTTCTTGTAGAACTCTGTGCATATTTCCAGAGTCTTTTCGATTGCAGTGGTCAGTCTCAAAGAAGGTTTGTTACTGAAGTCTAGGAGTGCTAATTCTATATTCAAACATTCTGCAGTATTTTGTGGTAAGTGTTCAGGAAATGTTGAATTGGCTTCCACCCAAGTCAATTTCCCTTGAACCTTTCCCGCAACCTTTAACAGCCTGGTTCTAAAATAAACCAACACTGCTAAAATTTCCTTCAACCTTATCTCTACCTGCTTGATCTTATATATTTCCTCTACAAGTTTTAATTGCACTTGATGAATATTCCTCTGGATTATGCAAGCTTGATCACGAAAGGGAGTGATATCAGGTTGCCTTTCATTGGTTTTCTTAAGTTGAGTCTCCAATGCTCTGTTTTGTACCTCCAGCTCTTCTACCCGAGTTCTTAGCTCTTCTGTTTGTCTGCTTCCTGCAGATTTGTGTGCTTCTAATTCTGAAATCTTGTCTTCAAGATCCTTTTTCTCTCCTTCCATGATCATAACCGAAATCTCCAGTGCATCCTTCTCTATTTCTAAGTCTTTATATTATTTTTGTAAACTCTCCTTTTCAAATATTGTAGCCTCATGCTTTCTATTTAACTCTCGTCCTTCTCCTCTTTCCTTTAACATAGTGTCCTTCATCTTAAGCATTATTTTCTTATAATGTTCAGCATCTCCTACCAACTTGTTAACATTATCCGCGTTTACTAGCATGGCTGCTATTCTTACATATGCTAGGAATTGAGGATCCTCATTCATGCCTTGCATGACAGTCTTCTCAGTCATCATGACCACATCGGGTTGATCACCGATTTTTAATCTCTTTTCTGATCTTCTAACAATGGTTTTCTTGTTCTTATCGAAGAATATTGTGTCTAGGTTGGCCACTACATGTTTCTTTGATGGAGTGAAAGGTACCAATCCAAGCTCTACAAGAGGAATGTGGCCTCCTTTTATTGTGTCACTTGATGGGGTAGGAGGATCTGTTGGATTATCTTGGGTCATGTCATGATCCAAACTCTCTTTGTCCTTGTCTTCTTGTTCCTTCTTTATTAACTCTTCAATTGCTTGCTCGGCTTCTTTTTGCAATCTTTCTTCTTATTCCATTTGTAATCTTTCCTCTCTTCCTTTTGTAGTTTTTCTTCTTCTTCCTTTTTCCTTTGAGCCTCTTCGACTAATTGTTTCTCAGCTTCTTCCACTAGTTTTCAAGCATCTTCTTCTCATTTATTAGCAGCTTATTCCTATTGCTTCTGTTGTTCTGTGGTGTTGCTACTGCCTTTTCCTCCACTTGTGTTGATCTTCTTTTTGAACTGCTTCCTCAAGGAAGTCGTATTGCAGGCATTTTTCTATATCTCATCATCTTTTTCAAAATGATGGGAGTATTTAAAATGCACTCCTACAAACGCACAGTGTTTCGCAACCTTGTGATAGGATTCATTCCTGTGGAAACTTTTTTGCCCCGAAATGGAAACCTTCTAGATCCCTTACAAAATCCAGTGCACTGTTTACCTTTGTGAATTTATAGCTCCCAATGCAGATTAGCAATGGTGGGAAAACTGTTTTCTTCATGTCGAATAAGAAATTCCCGAACCCATCTATAAACAATTGTCTCACTGGCTCCTTATGGTCTACATAGTACGTGGCGTATCTCGGCAACAATTATGGAGCTCGGGATCCTCCATACATCCTCAGATACGGACCCTCCTTGGATAAATAGTAGTCTCGATATTCACATACAATCTCCATTGTACCTTCATACATGCAATTGCAATCTTTGAGGAAAATCATCTCATACAGTGGCATCGAAAATTCTTCACAGATGAGCTTGTAGAAACTGGAGTACTTGTGTGCCCAAAGAATTTGATAGGAAGCACAGATGGGAGTCTTGGTGTAATTCCAAGTACAATTGAGCTTCGAGAATTGATGTATGCATAAAATACAATCAATCAAATAAGATCCCATGTAAAATTATGGCTTTCTTTGAGTCAGGCCTCCTTGTGTAGCAGCTATACATGACGACAAGTTGTTTGCTACAATATCTGCCCAATTAAAAATGGTACCTTGCATAGCCACATGGTGTATCAATGGGATCCAACTCATCTTGTAGAATTTCTCATTTTTTCGGCCAAAGATTTTGAACTAGCAGTTTCGTACTCGCCAATGGATTTCTGGCATAGTTTCTTTTCTACTACCATCATCTGCTTAGCATATTCAAAGACATACATTGAAACTCTTGTTCAGCCCTTGTGGCAAACTTTGTGTCTTCATAAATGATTTCCATTCTAGGCATAACCTCCATGTTTGAGTCCTCCTTGGTGACCTTGGCCTTCTTCTTTCCACCTTTATTTGGCATGTTGTGATATGAAGACGAAAACTGTAGCATGACCACAACAAGAAATGTCTTAGTCATAGAAACATACATTCTTATCAACATTAAATAACTACAATGAGAAGCTAAGATATCAATGTTAAGACTGCAAGATATCAATGAAAAGCTCATATAACAAATCATAAGTTCTTTCAAAAAAGTAAGATTGTAGTCAGTGTTTATTATGATGGAGGATAACAAAGATGTATTTACCAGTTCATTCTTGTCCATTCAAAAGTAACTCTATGATGTAGAGAAATCACTCCCACAGGTTGTCCAGACATTTTACACTTGTGGCAAGGCTACATATTTGGCAAAACTTAAATGAAACCAATCAATACATGTGCAGGTGTTGTTTTCGGAGTTAAATTATTGTTCTAATACCTTAATTCTAGTTGTCTTCAAATTTTATAATCTTTGTTCATTAGGTTCTTAAAACGTTAAAACAATGAGACCTTCTCTCGCAGACTTTCTTCGAAGTTAAGAAAACAACCAGCAAAATGGAAAAGGATTCGTGGCTCAAAACCGAGGGCACTTTGGGAAAACTTAAAACCCTAGCTTAAACTTAGAAACCATGTGAAAGCTTCTTGAACCACAATGATGGCCCTAAAGGGAGTATACTGCAATATCCGCCCTAGGCCAAAACTTTGAAACTCGGTGAAACCCTAAGTGAGAATCCACCAAAGGTTCCCCTATCACTGTATATAAAAGTAGACCAGACAAGTCGAGCTTGGTGAAACCTTCGGCCCTTCATAACTTTATCAATAAAACCCAAGGGGTTTGACAGACCCATGTCTATGGCTTAAAAGGAAAAATCGAACGAAGTAGTGAAGGTGGATACAAAATCAGTCACGGCCGAACTAGTAGGCTGAGAAAGTGCTAAGTGCGATCGAGCATGTTGTCACAACTAGACTCGAGAAACTTCTGGTGGTTGACTGGTCAAAACAAACCTCAAGGGTTGGGGTTGGCTTTTAAAACCACGACTGCAGATAGTGACAACAAAAACCCTATCACTGAAACCCTAAATCTCCCAAAACGTCATTCTTTCAAGCTTTTTTAAAACAATATAGCACAAAGATTAGCATTTTAGGGCCTACCTAGCAAATGTGGATGCAGGTAAGGTGATTTGATAAACAATCTGTAGGCCCCAAGTGGAAAACGTCGATTGAATGCGTCCAAAATAGGGTAAATGGTAATAAACCCTCAAAAACACAACGGGTTTATGTATATAAATCATTGAAACAACAATCAATGCGGTCGTTGCGGTAATGATTACCGCGACGATGAAAACAACATTTTGGCGCCTAAACCCTAAACCCCATAGAAAACTTTCATCAATTCGACGTGAAACATTAATTTATCCGTGACAGTGTCGGTTGAAAATGCAGAGTTCCGCCGACTCTGTTGGCGGGCACTTGTCAGATGCTGTCGAAACAGAGCATCGACACAACTCGTGTAAGAGTTCCAATGAAAGTCATCAGTCGTTAAGTCTGAGTTTTGTTGAACATGATGACTCAAAACCATGAGTTTCGCCGACACTGTCGACAAAACTCGGTGAAATCTCCCAAAAAAAGGGCGTCAACTAAACTCGTGAAATAGTCCTGAAGGAAAACTATCGGCAAGAAAAGATAAGTTTTCGTTGATAGTGTCGGTTCAAACTGTTGAGTCGTGCCGACATTGTCGGCTAAACTTACCAAATATTCCGACGAACTTAAAAAAATTCTCTGATCAAACATGTCAGCAAGGAAATGCAAGTATCGCCAATAGTGTTGGCTCAAAAATCTAAGTTTCGCCGACGTAGTCGGTAAAAACTCAATAAGTTTTCCCTAAAAGACTTAGGCTTTGGACAAAATAAATTAAAAAATCGGCTCGAAGACATCGCATGAAAAGGGTGAGTTTCTCTGACGTGTCGGCTCAACTCGTTGAGTTCTTCCGACACATCGAAAGAAAAAGTCGAGTTTTAACTTAGCGAATAAAAAAATGACTTTTCTAGTTTGTTCAAAGAAAAGCTAAGTCATGGAATAAAAATTCAAGGGGAAGAAATACTCTAAGGAAGGCTCAAAACTAAAATTCTAAGGAGGGTCCCAAAAAATGTAAGCAAATTTGGGGAGGCGGTTGCAACAGCAACAATTCGCGACTAGCTAGTGAACATAGATCTCTAAAAAAACTATCTTTTGAAAACAAAAATTGTTATATGGTACATGATTAGATCAACTTATTCCATGTTTCATTCAAGATCATTTTAAAAAACTAGACTTCTCCAGGGATATAAAATTCTGTGCATCACATTGATTGTAGTCATTTGGGGTAGGGTAACTAGGATCTTATGTCTTGATAATTCCCTTGGGGCCTAAAAAACTGAGATTCATTTCCCCTCTGTCTTTGGTTACCGTCGGATATGACACCATAGGATCGTGGCAGAGTTAGACATATGCATTTGTTTGTTCCTCGTTCCCATGCCATTCGCATTCTTTTGATGCTTAAAGACATTTGTATTTCGAGTCTTCCAGATATTGTTTCTTTTACTTTGAGAAATTGATTTCGGTTCTTCCATCCATGATGTCCTTTTGTGAGAGTGATGACTTGTTTCAACTCACGGATGAAGAAGAACCCTACTGAGCAATTCATACTGATTTATTTCTTCAGTATATCTTCTTGATGTTTATTTTTTGTTTTAGAATTTTGACACTTTATATTAAGCCTCTTTATATTAAGCCTTTTGGCTTTCATTTTGTGGCATAGGATTATTTTGAATGGCACACACTTGTCAGTTATGCTTCCTTTTTGTGGGTTTATCGCGTCAAGCTTCTTCAGACAGATATTAGTGTGAAGGTGGATGGAGCCCCAAGATAGTATTCTAGACCTCATACACCTCAGTTATTTTGAAGGTTTAAGCAAGACTTCAATGTGTTCTTGAAAATAGCTTCCCTTTTAACAATCTATTAATTAAAGAATCTTGTCTTAGATCAAAATATTGCATATATCTCCCAATAAGCAGTTCTTGGATTTCAAAGCATTTTGCAATTATTCAGATCCCTATGTCCCCAAGCACCAAAAATTGAGCTGGCTTATTCTGAAACAAAATCAAATAAACTAAAGTAAATCAGCGAAATAAAGAAAATGGTAGAAAAATAAGAAAAAGAAAGAGTTTATTTATGTACAAAAGGACTCCCTAAAAGAACTAGGTGAAATATGATTTGAGAACAAGACCATTAACAAGAAGGTTTTCTTCCTGCCCTTGTAAATATTGCAACTTATAGGATGAGGGGATTAGCTTCTCAGCAATCTAATAGGGGCCAACCCATAGATGTTGAAATTTAGTATGTTTTCCCTTCTCATCATGCGGGTGATCCCACTTTAGAACCAAGCCTCCTATATCAAAACTTCATTTTCCAGACTTTCCCTTATCAAACCACCTCTTGAAAATTTCTTATTGTTGTTTAAATATTTCTTTAGACTTAAGTCTAGACTCTTCAAGCTTCAGCAAAGTGTTAATACGAGCTGGTAAAATTTCACTACCAGATCCCTGTGAGGCTTGCACTAACTGAGAGGATGGAAGAAAAATGTTTAGGGGTAAAATAGCCTCTTTCCCATAAACTAGAGTATATGGGGACACCCTAAGGAGTTCTTTGGGGTGACCCTATCTGCCCATAATGCATTGGGGAGTGTTGTGTGCGTGTCCTTTGATTTTCAATAACAATCTTCTTTAGAATTTTGATAAGTTTTTTGTTTGTTGATTCTGCTAACCCATTTCCCTGAGGATAATAGTTGGCAAAATAATGTAATTTGATTCCATTTTCACTAATGAATTCATTATTTTAATGGATGAGAAATAAGATGCATTATCGAAAACAAGTGAAATTGGAACCCCAAACCTGGTCATGATGTTTTCTTGTAAGAAGTTGATGACCACATCCTCGTTCACTTTGCGTAGTGGAACTGATTCTACCCATCTCGTGAAGTAGTTTGTAGCTGTGAGGATATATTTATGTTGCAATGAAGAATTCAAATTAATTTCTCCAATGATATCTATACCCCATTGTTTGAAAGGCTCTGAAATAATAACAGGTTGCAATGGTCCGGTTGCTTTTGCTAATCTTCCATCACTTCTTTAACATACGTTGCACTTTCTCACATAGGCATGAGCATATTTAAATAATTTTGGCCGATAATATCCATCCCTAAGGATCTTGTGAGCAATAGTATCTCTAGAGAACTGTCCTCTAGCAAGGCCATCATGCAATTCCTTAACAACTTTGGAAGCATCTTCTTGCTCGAGGAATCTTAGGAATACTCCGTCGTAGTTCTTCCTGAAAAGAACTCCATCAATTATCTGGTAAGAGGTTGGATTTAGACGAAGCTCCCTTCATTGCGTAGAGTTTCAATGCTCTGGAAAATATCCTTATTAGAGGAAATGCACCAGGTCTCTATACCAAGATTCAAGAGAAGTAAAGATAGGACATACATCAATCATGTTCAACTCTGCTTCGTTTTCCCAATCACAATCTTCCTTAGTATGAATTTCTGAAATCAATTTACACAGCCCTTGTCCTCTAATAATAATGTCTGGTTTGAACTCTAAATCATACTCTTGCAATGTTGTCACCCAGTTCCCTCTTCGTTCACCCAATTCTCTCTGTATGAAGAGGGTTCTGACAGATGGATGAGGGGCTATTACTTTGGTTCTGTTCATCAAAATGTAAGGTCTGAATTCTTTTACTGCTTTAAAGACTGCATATGCTAGTCTGTCTACAACCAGGTAATTCGATTCAGCCCCTTGTAATCTGGTGCTCATAAATGATATTGCCTCATCTCCCAATTCTCCCTTTTGTGTGAGCACTGCTGCAAGCTAGATGTCTGAAGCAAAAGTGTACAGAATAAAATCTTTTTCAAAATCAAGACTTCATAGAGAAGGTGCATGAGCTATTGCTGCTTTGACGTCATTAAAGGAAACCTTGTCCACCTCGGTCCATTTAAATTGCACACTTTGCTTCACCATTTGTTGAAAAGGTTTCATGATTTGTGCAAAGTCTGGAACAAACCTTCGAACAAAATTTATGGTACCCATAAACGATTCCATACCTTTTTTGTTATGGGGTAAGGGAATCTAAGATATAACTTTTATTATTTTCGGTTCTATGGAGATTGCCTTTTTTAAATGATATGACCCAACAATTTTCCTTCTAAAATTGTGAAAATGCTTTTGTTTGGATTCAAAGAGATGCCATACTTTCTACAGTGATCAAAAATCTGTTTTAAATGAAAAACATGATCTTCCCTTTTCTTAGAGAAAACCGTCACATCATCTAGATATACCACCACATTGTGGTCAATCAATCCCTGAAAAGTGATATCCATTGCCCTCTGAAACGTACCTCCAACATTGATAAGACCGAAGGGCATTCTTCTATAAGAAAATGTTCCCCACTTCGTTCAAAATGTACTTTCCATCCTATCTTGCTCAACCACCAATACTTGGTTATATCCTGAAAATCCATCTAATAAGGAGAACAATTATGAACCTGATACCATCTCGAGAATTTGTTCCATTGGTGGAACCGGATAGCTATCTTTATCTGAAGCTCTGTTCAGATTTTAGAAGTCAACACATAATCTTATTTCTCCTGACTTCTTCTACACTGCAACCAAATTGGCTACCCATCCTGAATGTCGGTCCCTGAAAATAATCTTTGCATCAAGTAATTTCTTCACCTCATTTGGATTAAAGGTTCCAACTTTGGATGCATTTTCTTCAATTGTTGCTGGAATGGTTTTACACCCACTTTAATAGGAATAACGTGACGGATGATACATGTGTCATATATCTTCAGGTCTTCATATGTCTAGGAAAATATATATTTGTATTGTTGAAACAAATCGATAAACTTGCTCCTTTCTTCGGGCGAGCAACACTTTCCCAAGTTCACATATCTGGGTTTAGCCTTTGTCCCTAAATTGATTAGTTCATTTTGCATGGATGAACTATTAGTCTTGACATTGGCTGGATTTCCTGAACTTGTTGTGTAAGTCAAACATCCCTTCCAGTGACCTTACTCCTTTGGGCATAAAATTCCCTTTGGTTACTTCTTCATTTTGTATATTTTATTGATGTTATTCATCATCAATCTCAAAATCTTTAAAAGTTTCATCATTTGTCAGGAAATCGATAATTTGCTCATCATCATCAAACACCCTCAGATTGTAACATTATCTGGTACTGCTGGTCTAAAAATAAGTTCAATAGAAAATTTGTTATTAGTAGGTACTAATCTAGAAACGGAAACGGCTAAAAAAGCAGTTGTGACATTCCGTCATATGGGTATTGAATTTATATTAAAAGTATTAAAATGTGCAATCATATTCCAGACTTTAGATTGATTCCCTTTTATGTGTGGTGATAAACAATGTATTGTATCTCTAACCTGTCTGACTACTATCTTAGAGTCAAAAAAAAAAATTTAAGTTCTTAACATTAAGTTCAATGGATTTTCTCATGCCCTAGACCAGAGCTTCATATTCAGCAATGTTATTCATACATTCAAACTCTAGTCTAGAAGAGAGAAATTGTTTATTCTTTTATGGGTCAATCAAGACACAACCAGCCCCTGATCCCTCTTGTGTTTTGGAACCATCAAAGTATGACAACCAAAATATATCTTCTAAATCTACCTGATTAGTGTTACTTTCTATGTTAGAAACTAAATTTACTATATTACCGTCAATATCATCAATCCATGAAAAATGAAGGAGTTCGGACTATGTGTCTAATTCACAACTAGCCTCTTCAGCTTGATAATTCCATGGCTCAAGCTCTAAAAAGTAGTTACCCAATACTGAAGATGAGAATTTTATAGGTTCATTATTTCCCTCCAACTTAGTTACATTGTGTTTCATATGTGGTTCCCTCATTATATTAATTTGATTTTGACTATTCTTATATGGAAGCCACATGTGCGACCAATCAGTTGCAAAATACCCATCCAGTTTCATCGACCAGTCCCTACTCAATATCAATCAATACGCCTCTGGTATATCTACTACCATAAGATCTATAAAGTAGCAAACTCTATCATCTGCAGATAACCGAATCAACACATTTTTCATCTCCCCTATTACCTTAATGGCAAATCTGTCCAACTGAATGATCTTACACGAGGATGGTGTGGGTTGACCATTAATATTTTTAAATACTGAGAGTGGCATGACATTAGATGAAGCCTCAGAATCCACCAAACAATTATGCACATTATGATTAAAAATATCAAAAGATAATAAAAATGACAAAGTTTGAGATTTGGACTTTCCTCCAATGCTTGCTTCATTAATTTCTTTATCAGATTGAATATATTCCTAGGAACTGTTGGGTTGTGGATCAAAAGATTCCAGAAGCTTCTTTCTTTACTAGGGAAAATTACATAATTCAAACAAAGAAATATTTGCTTTACTTTTCTTAATGTCTTCTACTATGTCATACCCGATATCATATTCTACCAAACCTTTCTTGTTGCTTTCTGTTTTATTTTCCACGGTTCTTACAGGTTTACTGATTACTGGGTTTTATCTTTTATGTTGACCAAATCAGACTTAGAGTTTTTTGGGTAGTACTGATAATCCTTTTCATGTTTTCTTGCATCTTCTTTATTTTAGGCATTAATGGTCTTTCATCCATTATCGGTCCTTTACTTATGGTTGTAACATTGACTGAGGATAGTTCAATCTCTTCAGTAGGGTCCTCATCATTTAGTCCCACTGTAGATTCACAATCCGATAATACCATTTTGGTTTCTTCATGTGTTTCTTCTAGTTAATTGTTTTTTTCTTCTTCTAGCTCAGGCTCTGTTAATTTAGCATCTAATACTTGATTCACAACCAAAGTCATTGAGTTTATCCACTGCGAGCATCTTTTTTCAGAATGAGGCTCTTGATGGAAAGCACAGAAATTGTCCATGCCTACCTCATTAAAGTTCAATACGGAAGAATTATACATAGGTGGTTGAGACTGTCCACTTTACTCTCTTTTCTTGAAATAAGGCTTGAACTGTTTTTTCAATGTACTAGCTTTTTTGTCCTTTTATAGATCTACTATCTTATTCGATAACTATTGTACCATCTTGGCCACATTTTCTAATTCATTAGAGTGTTCTTCCTTGGGTCTGGTTAGCAGCAAAGGTTTTTTACCACTAAAGGTATTTACCTCTGGTTCTGAAGTATGTTTTGTTATACTGTCCAGATCAGCTTCTACCTTGAGAAATTCTTCAAAATTTTCAATAAGTGTTAGCTTCACTGCCCTCTTCACAAACATTGTTAGTTGTGGGGATATTGTTGTGGTATAATATTCTACCAATAACTCCTTAGCTAGTTTGTTTGTAGCACTAAAATTACTCCAATGATTAGTAAATCTTTGGTTAAATCTTGAACCTTTTCTTTCTTTTCCATTCTCAGGGACAGCAATTCTTTCATGAGAGTAGTTGGAGTTTTTTAACTACCAAATTTGCTTTTAAATGCCCTTTCAAAGGTGTCCCATTTTTTTATTGAATTGGATTGCAAACTTTAAAACCAATAAGTTGTTTTAGGTTCAAAAGTTTGTGGAAAAAGTATGCAGACAACATCTTCATGTTCAATATTTAAAAGTTCCAGAGCTAGGAAAAAACTTTTCAGGTGGTCTTCTGTAGAAATACCTTTTCCTGGGTCAAACTTGGGTAGCATTCTCTCTAGGTTCTTAGGAAATTCATGCAATGGAGAAGCAAGGCTGAGTGGTGTTCTTACTCTCCATGCAAATTCATTAGCTTTTGGGGGTTGATTAGCGTTTGCATCCATAATTTGATGAGGGGTTTGTGGAGGTGACTGTAGCGGAGACTGAAATGTAGGGGAATCTGGTCCCAACTGATCAAGCGGTTGGATGATTTCTTGTATGGATAAATCTACCAACTCTTCAAAAAATTTCACCAATATTGAATCTTCAGTATAAGAAGATACTTTCTTGGAAGCCTGCCTTCTTGGTAATGCAGGAATTGCTTTCAATCCTCTACGCTTCTTCACATAAGATCGTGTATGTCTTCTCAAGTGAATAACTTCTTCAAATGGAACAGCGTATAGACGATCTGAACCTTATTATTCAGAACCTACTCTCTCTTGTTCTTCAGGAATGAAAACTTTGGGAAACTTAGGTTCAAAGGTATCTCCAATGGAATAGTTTCTTGTAAACAGATTTCCTCTTCCAACCATGCACTGGAGACCCTCCTTCTAGCGCCAAAACTGATGATGCCTAGAAAATTTTCAGGTACCAACAGTAGGGATTCTCCCTAGTAAGCGATCCTAACTAAATCGTTCATCGTTTGGTGTGGGGAACCCGTCTGGTTAGCAGCCCGGCTACCGTAGAATTAAAGTGTTTAAGTATGTTTTATCGATTGCAGTCCAGTGCACTGTTTATGTGATTTTATGTTTTAAGAATGAAATGCAAGTGATTGATAAACAAGAACCTCTAAGGAGCTGCGCAGGTTCTTATCTCTCGCCTTACATGAATCTTGGTCCTTAACCACTTCTAAACTAAGCAAATCTAAAGTATTCTAGTCTATTCTAAGATAATATATCATATTCCAAAGGGGAGCAAAATTTAAATAGAGAAGTAATGTATTGTAATGCTGCATATTGAATCCTATAGATAGCTGTTTAAATTCCACACACATAATTACAGTAGAAAAAATAAACAAATATAGCTTTGCTTAATTAAAACATTCATTACTCAATATATGCACAAGATTTCAAATAGAAAGCAAAATAATTCATCATTGCAAAAAGAATTCATAAGTTCAGAACGATCTCATAGTTGCATGGAAGCTAAATAAGAGGTAATTCAACATTGGCACTCCATACAATCCACATAAAAGCATGTGCAGTCCTTCCCCGGCAAAAATTGTTCTTCTTTATTCATAGAAAAATTAGTTCTTCATACAAATAACTCAGCATGCTTGCGCCAGTGAAGTCCCTTTCTATTCTATCTTCTACTCCTATTTATAATACTATTACAAAGGGATCTTTGACTATCTTGACTTTTGAGCTTCCTAACTTTTTTACTTCAAAATTTATCCTCTATTGCCTTGCATTAGGAAAATAAAACAAAAATTTACATAAAGTGTCAAAATATAGAAAAGACAAAGTTCAAGTGGGTCCAGGTGGTCTTGAGATGTACTCTCCCCATGCATTTGCCTCTTCTACAATAGTCTGGTAGTCCACTGGCTCCAACAGTCTTACAGTTATGTCATCCACTGCTAGCTGTGACTCTATTTCTACCATTTTTAGTGGGGTCACTCTGTACAGGTCTTCCAAGAAGTAATTACTAACCGAGGCCTATGCAATCCAGTTTTTTACTACTTCTTTCGTGATGCCTTCAATTTTCTGAATGCTTAGTTCGTCTTCATGCAATTTGTCCTGAAGATACTTCAGATGCTCATCTTTGTCTGGAAATTCTTTGATCTTTTCTGCCGAAGATGTCTGGCATTTATTTAGAACTATGAGCATTTTCTTGTAGAACTCCGTGCATCTTCCCAGATTATTATCGATTGCAGTGATCAGTCTCAAAGCAAATTTACTGCTGAATTCTAGGAGTGCTAATTCTATCTTCAAACCTTCTACAGTCTTTTGTGACGAGTGTTCAAGAAATGCTGAATTAGCTTCCACCCAAGTCAGCTGCCCTTGAACCTTTTCCGCAACCTTTAATAGCCTGGTTCTTAAATCAACCGACACTACTGAAATTTCCTTCAACCTTATCTCTACCTACTTGATCTTATATATTACCTCTTCAAGTTTTAATTGCACTTGATGAATATTCCTCTGGATTAGGAAAGCTTCATCATGGAAGGGAGTGATATTAGGATGCCTTTCATTGTTTGTTTTAAGTTCAGTCTTTAGTGCTCTGTTTTGTACCTCCAGCTCTTTTCCCCGAGTTCTTATCTCTTATGTTTGTCTGCTTGCTGTAGATTTCTGTGCTTCTAATTCTGAAATCTTGTCTTCAAGATCCTTTTTCTCTCCTTCCATGATCATAACCAAAAGCTCCAATGCATCCTTCTTTGTTTCTAGGTCTTGATATTCTTTTTGTAAACTCTCCTTTTGAGATATTATTGCCTCATGCTTTCTCTTTAACTCTCGTCCTTCTCCTCTTTCCTTTACCATAGTGTCTTTCATCTTAATCATTATTTCTTATAATGTTCAGCATCTCCTACCAACTTATTAACATTATCCGCATTTGCTTGCGTGACTTCTATGCTTACAGATACTAGGAATTGAGGATCCTCATTCGTGCCTTGCATGATAGTCTTATCAGTCACCGTGACCACATCAGGTTGATCACCAATTTTTAATCTCTTTTTTTATCTTCTAACAATGGTTTTCTTATTCTTGTCGAAGAATATCGTGTCTAGGTTGGCCACTACATGTTTCTTGGATGGAGTGAAAGGTACCAATCCAAGATCTGCAAGAGGAATGTGGCCTCCTGTTATTGTGTCACTTGATTAGGAAGGAGGATCTGTTGGATTATCTTGGGCCGTGTCTTGATCCAAACTCTCTATGTCCTTGTCTTATTGTTCCTTCTTTCTTAACTCTTCAATTGCTTTCTCAGCTTCTTTTCGTAATCTTTCTTCCGATTCCCTTTGTAATCTTTCCTCCTCTTCCTTTTGTAGTTTTTATTCTTCTTCCTTTTTCCTTTGAGCCTCTTCGGCTTGTTTCTCAGCTTCTTCCACTAGTTTTCGGGCAGCTTCTTCCTGCTGCTTCTGTTGTTCTGTGGTGTTGTTGTTGCCTTTTCCTCCATTGGTGTTGATCTTCTTTTTGAACCGCTTCCTTCAGGTAGTCGTATTCCACGATTTTCTGTATATCTCCTCATCTTTGTCAAAATTCTTGGAGTATTCAAAATGCATACCTACAAATGCATAGTGTTTAACAACCTTGTCATAAGAGTCATTCATGTGCAAACTTTTTTCCCTGCGATGGAAACCTTTCTTGATCCCTTACAAAATCTGGTGAACTTTTTACCTTTGTGAATTTATAGCTGCCAATGCAGAATGGCAGTGGTAGGAAAATTGTTTCTTCATGTCGAATAAGAAATTTCTAAACCCATCTATAAGCAGTTGCCTCACTGCCTCCTAATGGACTATATAGTTCGTGGTGTATCTCAGCAACAATGATGGATATCGGGATCCTCCATACATCCTCAGATACGTACCCTCCTTGGAGAAATAGTAGTCTCCATATTCACACACCATCTCCATTGCACCTTCAAACATGCAATTCCACTCTTTGAGGAAAATCAGCTCATACAATGGCATCAAAAATTCTTCACACATGAGCTTGTAGAAACTGGAGTACTTGTGTGCCCAAATACTTTGATAGGAAGTGTAGATGGGACTCTTGGTGTAATTCCAAGTACAATTAAGCTTTGGGAATCGATGTATGCATAAAATACAATCAATCAAATAAGAGCCCATGTAAAATTCTGACTTTCTTTCAGTCGAGCCTCCTTGTGCAGCATTTATACATGACAATAAGTTGTTTGCTACAATATCCAACCAATTAAAAATGGTACCTTGCATAGACACATGGTATATCAATGGGATCCAACTCATCTTGTAGAATTCCCCATTTTCCTGGTCAAATATTTTGTTTAGCATTAGGGCTATGATCCTGTAGGGAGCGCGTAAACTAGCAATTTCATACTCGTCAGTGGATTTCTGGTGTATTTGCTTTCCTGCTACCATCATCCGCTTAGCACATTCAAAGACATCTAAATTCACTCTTTTCACCCATTCATCTGTCATTGAAGTCTGGGGAGCGGGTAGTTTGCAAGCCTTGGTTATATATGCAAGGGTTAAGCAAGCAAAGGCTTGTCCTTATGTGTTGGAAATTATCATAGTGGATAAGTCTGTTCGAGGTAGGATCCATTCGATTACCTCAGCACATGGGAAACGTTCGGGGCACGTGGATGCCTTTGTGATACCTGATTTTCTTATGCTTACATACAAAGGTATATATTCTAGGCCTGCATCCAGGACATTCTGGTCTTTGATCAGATGATATATTTGACTCCACTGAAACTCCTGTTCAGCCCCTGTGACAGCTTTCATGTCTTCATAAATTATTTACATTCTGGGAATAACCTCCATGTCTGAGTCATCCTCGGTGATCTTGGCCTTCTTCTTTCCACCTTTATTTGGCATGTTGTGATGTGAACACTAAAATTGTAGCATGACCACAGCAAGAGATGTCCTAGTCAAGGCAACATGCATTCTTATCAACATGAAATAACTAAATTGAGAAGCTAAGATATCAATGTTAAGAGTGCAAGATATAAATGAAAAGCTCAGATAACAAATCATGGTTTCTTTCAAAAAAGTAAGATTGCAATTAGTGTTTATTATGATGGAGGATAAAAAAGATGTATTTACCAGTTCATTCTTGGCCATTCAAAAGTAACTATGTGATGTAGAGAAATCACTCCCACAGGTTGTCCAGACATTTTACACTTGTGGCAAGGTTACATATTTGGCAAAACTTAAATGAAACCAATCAATACAGGTGCAGGTGTTGTTTTGGGAGTTACATTACTGTTATAATACCTTCATGCTAGTTGTCTTAAAATTTTACGATCTTTGTTCATTAGGTTCTTAAAATGTTAAAACAATGATACCTTCTCTCACAGACTTTCTTCGGAGTTAAGAAAACAACCAATAAAAAGGCAATGGCTTCGTGGCTCAAAACCGAGCGCACTTTGGGAAAACTTGAAACCCTAGTTTAAACCTAGAAAGCCTGTGAAAGCTTCTTGAACCACAGTGATGGCCCTAAAGGTAAAAGTGTACTGCAATATCCGCCCTAGGCCAAAACTTTGAAACACGGTGGAACCCTAACTGTGAATCCACCAAAGGTTCCCCTATCACCGTATACAAAATTAAAACAAACAAGGCACGGTTGGTGAAACCTTCGGCCCGCCATAACTTTAGCAATAAAATCCAAGCGGTTTGACAAACCCATGTCTATCGCTTAAAAGGAAAAATCAAACAGAGCAGTGAAGGTGGATACAAAATCAGTCACGGCCAAGCTAGCAGGCTGATAAAGTGCTCAGTGTGGTCGAGGGTTATGTCACAGCTAGACTTGGGAAACTTCTAGCAGTTGACCATTCAAAACAAACCTCAAGGGTTGGGGTTGGCTTTTAAAACCACGGCCTCAGATAGTGACGGCAAAAACCCTATCACTGCAACCTGAAATCTCCCAAAATGTCGTTCTTTCAAGCTTTTTTAAAACAATATAGCACAAAGATGTGCATTTTAGGGCCTACCTAGTGAATGCGAATGCAGGTATGGTGCTTGGCTGAACAATTTGTAGGCTCCAAGTGGAAAAGGTCAATTGAATGCATCCAAAGCAGGGTAAATGGTAACAAATCATAAAAATCACAATGGGTTTATATATAAAAATCATTGAAACAACAATCAATGCGGTCATTGAGGTAATGAATACCACGAGGATGAAAACGATATTTTGGCGACTAAACCCTAAACCCCATCGAAAACTTTCATTGAGTCGATGTGAAACTTTAAGTTATACACAATAGTGTCGGTTAAAAATGCGAAGTTCCACCGACACTGTCAACGGGCACTTGTGAGATGCTGTCGAAACAGAGCATCGACACAACTCGCGTAAGAGTTCCGATGAAAGTCATCGGTCCTGAAGTCTGAGCTTTGCCGAACACGTTCGCTCAAAACCATGAGTTTCGTCGACACCGTCGACAAAACTTGGTGAAATCTCCCGAAACAAGGGTGTCATCTAAACTCATGAAACAGTCCCGAATGAAAACTATCGACAAGAAAAGATAAGTCTTCGTCGATAGTGTCGGCTCAAACTGTTGATTCCTACCGATACTGTCGACTGAACCTCGAAAGATCTTTCGACGAACTTAAAAAATTTCTCCAATCAAACGTGTCAGTAAGCAAATGCAAGTATCGTCGATAGTGTCGGCTCGAAAATGTAAGTTTCACTAACGTAGCCGATAAAAACTCAATAAATGTCCCCAAAAAGACTTAGGATTTGGAAAAAAGAAAGTAAAAAAAATGACTAGAAGACATCAGATGAAAAGGATGAGTTCCTCCGATGTGTTGGCTCAACTCATTGAGTTCTTCCAACACGTCGAAAGAAAAAGCTGATTTTTAACTTAGCGAGAAAAAAAATGACTTTTCTAGTTGTTCAAAGAAAAACTAAGTCATGGAATAAAAATTCAAGGGGTGGAAATAGTCTAAGGAAGGCTCAAAACTAAAATTCTAAGGAGGGGCCCTAAAAATGTCAAAAAAATTGGGGAGGCGGTTGCAGCAGCAACACCTACCAAGGTCAAATGAAGGAGACCGGTGGTGGCACTCATAGTGGGTTCCTTAATTATAGGGATTAGTCCCTCGGGCACCTAAACTCATGCAATCATGTGCAGTAAGTGGTAGATGTCCCCTAGGTGTGTCCCCCATGCACTAGTGGAGTGATGAAAACCTCTTAAGATAGGGAAATAGATAATTAGATTATGTCGTCAAAGGGAGGATTAATAATAATCCCAACACAGGTATACCTCATTGTTATTTTACTACTATATTATGCGCAATATGTTTTTTCATTATTTATTTTCATCAGTATATTGGTTTCATTTATAATATGAATTATGTATTTTTCTTCACAGACAAGTGATCGAGGCATCTCCCCAACAGTTCATCAGAGGAATAGGACATCCTCAAGGCAGCACGTAATCCTCATTGTAATTTTACTACTATTATATCTGCAATATGTTTTATTATTATTTACTGTTCATGATTTTATTGGGTTCATTTCGATATTGAATTATGTATTTTTCATCACAGCCAAGTGATTAGGTTTTTTTCGTGAGTACAATAATTTCTTTTCGATAATGTTTTATACAATTAATTGTTGCAGGGAAGTGATCGGGGAAAGTCCCCAACTGTTGATCAGATGATTACACGCTCCTCGAGTCAGTGGGTATACCTATTTCTAATTGCACAAATATAATATGACCAATAGCTTTTTTATGTTATATTGCTTTCATTATGGTAATGTTTTCTACATTTTTGTTGTAGGGTGATGATCGGGGCAAGGACCCAGCTATGGAGCATATGACGCGATCCTCAAGGCAACAACTATATGTAATTGTAATTTTTGAAATCGAACATGAGAAATATGGTATTTTATTATGTTGTTTTCCTCAGTATATTGCTTTCATTTTAGTAATGCTTTATATATTTTTGTTGCAGGTTATTGATTCAACATTTTATCTATCATCAGATAAACCAATTGATATTGATGTCGATGAGATCATGCATGATGCTGCATTGGATCATCTCTAGACCCAATTAAAATGATAGAGAAGATCTTTAAAAAAATGAATGAGGATATCCTTCGTCTTCTATTCATTTCACCGTGGACAAACGATATTAAAGCAAAGGTTGATGTTTTGGTGAAGAGATATAAGGCCTTGAAAGTAAGTTGCATGATCTTGAATTAGAAGATAAATTCATTTATGATTTTATAATTTGTACTTGTATATGATCGTGAACTAACAATTTTTTTGTATCTACGGGGTTTTTCATGCCTACACACTAGTCGTGAGGGCGGTGTTGGTATTAGCGATGCTCGTGGAGAGTCCTCACATGAGCATATGACTCCACCTGCATCACATGTGTCTTTGTTGTTGATTGAACAGTTAGCGACACACTCTGCGACACCCCTCATGCAAAATGTGAGTGCACCTACTAGTGGTTAGCGCACGCCAGATGGTACAAAACAAGGGGTCGATGCTGAGATTATCAACGATAAATCTCAAGCAACATTTCTTGGATCTTCCCATGTCACTAGCATGGGTACATTGGAGACAAAAAATTTGGTGGATGAAGATCTTGTTCCGATAAAGATAGAGAAGATCCAAGGTATTTATACATTGTTTAACTTATTGTTTATAAATTGATTGTAATATTATCAAAAACATTGTTTTACAATTAATGATGACATGATCGTCTTCCAGGAAATGACATTTTTTATAAACGTCTTAATGATCTCTCATTGGAGATATTTAGGCCCACCATCCACACAAAGTGGGACAAACAAACAAAAAATTTAAAATATGAGCTCACTAATCGCTTGGTTGGCATGTTCGGCAGCGAGACCTTCAATAGAGCAGAGGTCCTAAAGAAGGATGGCCAACATATCAAAATTGTGAGGGATGAATTTAGGGTTCATCTAGAACCCTAGGTATGAGTGTCGTCTAAAGAGTCCAACAAGAGAGTGAAAATCCCTAGTAGAAGATGGAAAGGAGAGGGCTTTGAGAAAAGAAGGAAAGCTACCGCCAGGCACAAGAAGGTATGCAATACTTTCAGCAATGTAATTATAAACCTTGTTATTATTAATTTTTAAATCAAATTTGAAACATCTAATGTATTTCAACCTTTTCATAGGTTGTTAGACGCATCAAAGGCCACAAAGGACAAACAAGAAAAAATTGGACAATGCAAGCTTGGCCCTAGTAGTTATTCCAATTTGACGACTTGAATTGTAAGTATCAAAAAACTAATATTACATCCAAAAAATAAATTGCAGCTTTTTTTCTCATTTTATTGAAATTTAAAAGATAATTTCATTGCATTTATGCAAATATGCAAGCCAATCGATTCAATGAAGTGCCCATAGAGGAAGACTAGTATCTTGGGATCTAGCAAGACTTTGGAGCTGTTGTTGAACGCCAAAAGGGCTTATCTGGGAAAACACAGTCCTTCGGTGATCCATCTTGCACGCAAGTATATAAAATCAATGAAGTTTATTTAAGAATGATTACTTGTGCAGTCTATTCATTATACTTATTTGCAATAAAATATTGACTCAATTTTGAGCAGGAAATCAACGATCCACCTAATGTCGAGGATGGAGAACAACCTATTGAAGGTAATTCTTTGAATCCAGGTAATGAATGAATTCATATGCTACAATTTAAAATTTTGCATTGCAAATCGTGAATATTAATTTTACATTTTCATTTTTCAATTGCAAAGAATGTATAGGCTCATACTATACAAGATGAGCCTATACAGGGACACAAAGTACATGATGTGCCCACATTAGGTAAAAAACACCTATATAATATTTTTTAATGAAAATTTTGTCATTATAATATCATAAGATATCATTTTTACATTTTTACATTATTGCAGCAAATCCTGTCCCCTTGCGGCAGCAACCACGTTGCAATTACTCTACTAGGCGGACAGTACGACAAGTTGCGGATGCGACGAGAAGTGAAAAAAAAGTTGTAGAAGATGAGTTGCTTGATAATTGTGTAAAAAGAAATAAACCTAGAAATACGTGACTTAATAAACACTATCTATACTTGATAAATTAAATACACATTTTTGCATATAAATTTAATATTTTTTCTAGTACATGCATTAGGTATGGGGAATTGAGAGTGATGTGAGGCGGGGGAGGGGCCATAAGGGAATCTACCTTCATGTGTTCGGCCATGTTTAGTATAAAATAATTTATTGGAGTTGTTTAATCTTGGAGCAAACCTCCCTCGATCAAACGGATCAACATCAAAGTCAATGTTGACTTCATTGTTGCTCTGGAACAAGGGAGGTTTGATCCAATATTACATGGCTCCAATAAATTGTTTTCGGAACCAAGAGGAGATTAATCATGAGTGTTAGTTTTATCTATCAACTTTTTACTTTTTACTTTGTTCTCATCAAGTAAATCCATGTTTGAACCTAGCATGATGAGCTACTAGTCCAAAAAGAAGGCTCAGAAGGTGATGGGAAGCATTGTAAAAGTATGTTGGCATTCTCATAAAAATGCATCTTAGACTATTAAATAATGGTACAAATATGGATTGTATTGATTTTGTATATATTTATGGAGGTTGAATGATTTGGCACTATAGGTACTTATAGACAAACTTAACAATGGATGAGCTATGCTGAGGGAAGGTATGTTGTTTCCAATTTCATTCCAGATTATGTTCATGTTATGTATTTCATTACATATTATGTTCATGTTATGTATTTAATTCCATATTATGTTCATGTTACTCTGAATTTCACAACTAATGTACAGTTCCAAACCCATGAAAGTAGAAATTTTTTTCCCCAAAATCAAATATGTAGTAGGCATATATTGTTTGAACCAGGCTATAAGGGTAGTCATCCAAAATGTACTAATTCTTACTGCTTGAAAACCTCAAAGATGTTAGAAAATATTTTATTGTTTATGGTTATGTTAAGATGTCAATTCTAAATTCTTGAAATGCAACAGATATATAATACATAACATGGTATCTTTAGGATCTACATCAAGTTCGCTCACATCATTTTGAATTCTTTGATCCTATATACTTATTTGATTATCGTCAATGTATGTTACACCAAAATATCTCCCACGTGCGTTGATCCTTGTTGTTTACCTATCCTTGTGCCCTAAAAAATATAGGGTTTACCCTAGGTACCATCCTTGAAGTGAGAGTAAGTAGTTGAGGGTTTTCCCGAGCATTGTAACTTGGGAAAATAATAATACAATTTTAAATGCTAGAATAAAGACTTGATCATTCAGAAAACCCCACGTAAAGAGGGAACTTGTGTTTCTTCCTTCCATCATAGGAAAATGATGGCAAAAGAAAGTATTCCGTCCATAGACTGAATTATGGGACAAGAGCTCAAGTAAATATCCATCTTTGCAAGCAATTAATTGGTCTCGTAGACTTCAACCATTGATTGGCCCACTTTTACAACAATATGTCGGATAATTTTGGATGATTGTTTGTTGAAGGACGAGGCTAAACTTGGATGTCCATGGACACATTTTGAAGAATTAAAAATGGTCTTATTGGAAGCCATTTATGGACATCGAATCAAATAGCTCTATGATAAGATTCGACCAACTTATTCAAAGGTAAGTCATCTTAATAAGAAGTGGAATGTTCAAGATCACAAAACAAGGTGACTTGTGAGGTTTTAAGACATCTGAAGTCCCATTATTCTATTACTACTAATCACTTAGGTGGTTTGTTTTTCATAACAATTTAGCAGTAATCTAGAAGTTCCATACTTCTATTACTTTTTACTACTTGGGTCGTTGGTTCTTCATAAAAAATTAGCTATAATTCGGAAGTCCCATAGCTATATTACTACTAAGTACTTGGGTGGATGGTTCTTCATAGTTCATAATAATTTAGTAGTAAGGCTCAATTACAAAATACAAACAATGTGGTTTCTCAAAAAAGTTAAACAATGAAGCAGGTAATGTGGAGTTGTGAAATTGCCAAAACATTTTGAGCCTCTATTTTAATTGATGTGCTATTATGCATCTTGGAAATTTATCTACAATTGTACCTTTAATTCATTTAAGTAATTGACTGAATTGGTTAAACTTCATTGGAATTTTGTTACATTTTATGTTTTGTACATTGGAATTGATAACTCATCTCAAGGACCAACTTTAATGCAATGACCAATGGAGTGTTAAAGTTGAAAGAGATGAAAAATATGCTTGAATTTATTACAGAAGTACTTTTCTGGATCTAGCTTTGTTATTTACTTCCGCTTATACAGTTATGATAAAAATATATGTGAGAATATACCTTGAGAGAGAGAAAAGATTAAAGTCCTTGGTCTTGTTGGTCCTTTGGGTAAAAGGGGTTGTTTGTCCACCTTTATGGTTCACCTTGGTCTTGTGGGTATAAGGGTCCTCTTAAATTCTTATTGTGACCCCTTTGGTTGACTTATGGTCCTTTATCTTTTACTTGGTCCTAGCGTCCTTATTATGTGTACCTTTGGTATGATGACTTTTATCTTATGGTTTTTATTTTGGACCATTGGTACCCTATCCTAAGTCAACTTAACTTTATGGTTTTTATTTTGGACCACTGGTACCCTATCCTAAGCCAACTTAACTTTATGGTTTTTATTTTGGACCATTGGTACCCTATCCTAAGTCAACTTAACTTTATGGTTTTATTTTGGACCATTGGTACCCTATCCTAAGTTCACTTAATTTTATTTTATGTTTTATTGGTAACCACCCTAAAATCTAGGGTTGTTGAGAGACTCTTCTAGAAGTTCTTCCAAGTTATAAATACAAGTCTTATCCCTCATTGTTTTGATATCCTTCAAGAAACATTTCAACTATGATTTAGTTGTGACGCCTTTGTTGCTAGGTTCTCAGTGGTGTTCTTTGTTGCTAGGGTTTTATTGGTGTTGTTAGGGTTTTGCTACTTCATCCATGGGTTTAAGGGATACTCCTTTCACAGCTGATCCATGGATTGTGTCCCTCTTGATGAACTGTGACCTATTGCACTTGATCTGCAAACCGGGATTTTAGAGAAGCTTAAAATGAATCAGTACAGAAGGTTGCAAGCAAAAATGTTTTGGAATATGTGTCATTGAAACACTTGGAAACTTATCAAGGTAAGGCAAAGATGGATGGTGCAGATAAAAGGGGTATAGGATTGGAGACTCGGGAGAATGGGAAACACCCTATTTAATAGTATGAGAGAATATTACATAATTTGGCAGTTTCAAGGCACTTATATACATATATATAAGGGTGGGGGTGGGGGAGGTTNATTGCATGCTTTGTAGCTAGTCTCAATTGTGTATGATGATGAAGTTGATTATGAAGAGGCCTTATACGGGTTGATCTTCAGCTCGACTTTAGAAATTCGCAGTACAGGTAATGATGACGCAATCCCATGTAAACAAATGACATCGGTCCCGATTACCTAGGGTACACCACCACCTCTCTCGCACGTTGTAAGGACTTCCGATTCGGGCAGTGATGAGAACAAAAATGCAAAGGTACAGACAAACCAAGGCACAACTGAAACAAAAGGGATAAGGCCAAAAAAGGGATGTCCAAAACTCTCTGTTGGAAGAGACATTCAATAAGTAGATATCCCAACATATTTGAATTATGCTTTGGTAGGAAGATTTTGTAGGAAGGTGACAAGCAAAGTTGCCTTAACAAATTGGATGGATACAAACCGACACCTTGTACTATGATATACATCGGAGTTCCACATTCTTCTGAGAGGATGGTTTCTCTTCAAAGTAAAGAAGGAAGATGATGGTACCAATCTGCTCAACCATAGATAGAGCTAGGGCTTGTCGGGATTAATTATGAAGAAATGGCATGTCATTTTTAATGTGAAGAGAGAACCACACAACATACAACAAATTTGGGTGATATTGCCAAGTCTACCAATGGTTTTTTGTAGAAACACATTCTATAAGCAATTGGAAACAAATTTGGAAAGTTCCTTATGCTAGCAGATGAATGGGAGACCAAGGTTGACAGAAGATGTGCTCGCATCCTGATAGAAATGAACATAACAGAAGGATTGTTCTAAGAACTTCTAATTATGATGCATGGAAGCATGTGGTCTCGACGCTTGGATTATTGGAAGCTAATGTTCAAATGCTTTAACTGCAGAAAGGTTGGTCATCTATTAAAATATTGCGTCGACTACCAAGCTAGACAAGAGAAACCTTATCTCAAAAAAATATCTGTGAGTAAAACTACTAGAGGCATGTAGAGACCTACAAAGGATGTAAATCCTAAAATAATAGCCACAAAAACGACATTGGTTGTGAGGAAAAGGTGACAGACCAAAAACTAAAAATATTCAAGATTCTCCAGAAGAAGATGATGGACACCAGCTCAATATGACGGAAAAAGGCATGACCGACACTGTTCCCGGCCTAAGAGCATCCATGGTGGAAGAAGGTATTTCCACTCGCAACTCCTTTTGTTCTGATATTTCATTTTCAAAAAACCCTGATAAAAAAGAAAATGGGATAGAAGATACCTGTAAGGAAATGAAAGATAAACAATTGGAGAAAACACAATCCCCCGAGGAGAAAGAGAGGAAAACTAATACCACAAGTAGGGAGTATGAGCTAAGATCCAAAACTAGAAAAGAAGAGAATCAAATCTCAATGGGAGGATTAGCCCCAAGCCAAATACAAAGTGTGCTAACACGACGAAAATCCTTTCTATCCAAGGCTCAATTACAAGCGGTCAAAGACATCAAAGAAGGGAAGCAATTAACCATTGAAAGGGCTCTTAGAGTGAAAAAAGCCGAAACCAAGGTCTCTTGATGTTAGTCCTCTCCTACAATGCAAGGGGGATAAGGGGGGGCTCTAAATTAATAGCCCTCAAGTGAATGATAAAGTTGATAAAACCAAAAATCGTGTTACTTCAAGAAACAATCATGGAAGGAGAGAAAGTGATGGAAGTGATGAGCTTTTTTTTTAAAGATTGGAGGATGGAAGAAATACATCTTGAAGGACACTTAGGGGGACTAATTACATCCTAGAGTCCATATTTAATATGTCACTTGAAAGCATTCTACGAAGTAGCTATAGAAACTGAGTTAGAGGACATAGAAATAAGGACCTTTTTGTCCCTTATGAATGTATATGGACCTTTCCATGACAGAAGACAATACTGGGAAACCTTATGCAACTCCGGAGCATTGGATCAGCCCAACTTAATTTCAGCAGGGGACTAGAATCTAACCCTCATATTAGGAGAATTTTGGGAGAAAAATGTCTGCTAAGATTCTCTTACCAATTATTTTGTCACATTATTTGAACTAAAAGAACTCATTGATCTCCACCTAGTAAAATACAAGCTGACATGGCGAAATAATCGAGGTGGGGACCAAGCTATCTCAAAAAGGTTAGATATTTTTTTAGTAGCAGAAAGTTTCTTCCAAGAGCACCTAGTTTTAAAAACAACTGTGGAAACAGGAGGGCTATCGAACCATCATCCCATCACTTTATCAATAACTATACCAAAAAAGAAGTCGCCTTCACCTTTCAAATTCAACCTTGCTTGGTTATAATAAGAATATTACCAAACTTTGGTCTATTAGAATTGGAAGCCATTAGAAAACCCTACCATGACCACTTACATGCAACATATGGTTGAAAACCTGAGTAGGATCAAGAAACTCTCAAAGGAATGGGGACAAAAGTTTAAAATCCATTTCCAAAAATAATTAAGAGAAACAGAGCAAAATATTCAAAAGATCCACAACTCAAACAATTTAGGAATTTTCACAAACGAAGTTTTGGAGTCCTTAAAGACAGCAGGAAGAAGAATAAGTAACCTATTAGCTAAAGAAGAGAAACACTAGCGTTTAAAAAGTAGGGCCCTATGGCTAGAAAAAGGAGACAATAATATAAAGTACTTCCCTCGTTACACCTCACACAAAAAGAGCATAAACACCATAATGGAAATAAAGGATACAAAAGGAATCATAGCTTAGAACTTTCAGGACAAAGAAAAGGAAGCAGTAAATCACTTTCAATTCAGATTTACAGCTCCTACAGGGTGCCCAATCCTAGGAATACTAGAGGTGCTAACTTTGTTCCCGCATCTAATAACAGAAGAAATGAAGGACTTATTAGAAGAAGTATTCGAGGAGGAATTAAACAAGGTAATACACTCCTTCCAGAAAGGGAAAATCCTAGGTCCAGATGGTTTTACATTGGATTTCTTTATAGGGTTTTATGATTTATTAAAACAAAATATTATGAAGGTGATAAAAGAATCACAGAAGTCTGGGAATATATTAGGAGCCATGAATGCCACCTTCGTTACACTAATACCAAAAAACAAGAAAGGGGAGACTTTTGAGGACTATAGACCAATTTCTTGCTGCAATATGATCTATAAAACAATAGCCAAGATCATTGCTCAAAGAAGGAAACCAATACTAAGAAAAGTAATCTTGAAAGAACAATTTGGCTTTCTGTTTAACAGATAGATACATAGTGTTCTTTCATTGGCACAAGAAGCAATACACTATATTAAAAGAGAAAAATTGTTAGTTATTTCCCTCAAAATTGATTTCTCCAAAGCTTATGATAGGGTAAACTGGACCTTTATTCATTTACTATTAATTCAAATAGGCATGCCAATGGAGGTAGTAGATTGGATTATGGGATGCATGCAATCAACCTCTTTTGTAGTTCTAATAAATGGTGCCCCATCCCATTTCTTTCGACCAACAAGAGGCTTGAGGTAGGGATGCCCCCAATCTCCCTTTATTTTTCTCCTAGTAGCAGAGGCTCTAAGTTGAATCATTCATAAAGCTAAGGAAGAAGGGAAATTAAAGGGGGTTAGGATCTCAAGTTCAGTATAACTTACACATATACTATTTGTAGACGACGTGCTATTGCTAGGAGAAGGTACTTACGAAAATATTCAAAATATAGTTTAGATTATGGAGATCTATCAAAAGGCTACATGAATGGCTATAAACGTAGAAAAGTCCAAATTGGAGTTCAATAACCTCTCAGAATAACTCTTGAACAGAGCAAAGGAATTGGTCCCCTATCTAGTAACTCCCATAACATAAGGGATCAAATATTTGGGTTTTTCTTTAAAGCCAAATGCCTATGCTTTCCAAGACTGGATGTGGCTATATAAAAAAGTAGAAGCACGAATTTCTATGTGGGCAAGTCGTTTTATGTCCAGATGGGGTCATTTGGTGCTGCTCAAAGCATAACTCCAGAGCATTCCAATGTCTTGGTATTCAATGGCATATATTCTAAAGGGCATACTGACAAAAATAAGGAAAAAATTCCTCTCATTTCTCTGAACAACCAGTAAACAAACAGAAGGCATCCCACTAGTGAAATGGACTGCCTTAATTCTGCCCAAATAAAGGGGAGGTTGGGGAATTAAGAATCTCGAGCTATTTTGTAAATCATTGGCTTCCAAATTACTATGGAGGATCGCAGAAAACATAGAATCCCTGTGGGGAAGAACAATGAGCTCCAAATATTGTCCTCATTCCTTTGTAGTAGAATGGTTTAGACAACCAATTAAAATGCACAAAATGGTTTGATAGGTTGGAAGGCTTTTGTGCAAGCTTTTCCACTGGTTGAAAACTAGGTACCCTGAAATATAGGTCATGAAAGGAGAGTGTGTATGGGACAAGATCCATGGGAAGGATCAGGAGAGGATTATAAACTATCATAATATCTAATATCTTAGCTAACGACTAGGATAATCAAAACATTAGCAAAAGCAAAATCTCCACACCACCAGACAAGAGGAAGAATAGGCTGGAAAACAACTCAATATATGGGTTTAACGTGTTCAACAATGATATAATGGAACTGCTATGTAACCAAGCTAGTAAATTGTTTCATTCATTTGGAGGAGGAGGAGACGGACAAGCTCATTTGGGCTAAGAATGGTAAAGATGAGAGCTTCTCTGCAAAACTGGGTCCATCTATATTAGTATGATGCTGCGATGGAGAGATAATAAGAAGACACTGATCGTTGGTGGTGGACGAAGATATGGAAGATCCCAAGACCAATGAAAAAAATTATAATTCTATGGTTGGCGCTGAGCAATAGAGTACTCACTTGGGAAATTCTGATAAAGAGAGGTTTCTAGGGGCCCAGAGTGTGCATGTTATGCAAAGACAAAAATGAAATGACATCTCATCTTTTCTTTTCGTGTGCTAATATAGGCTCTGTATGGGAAAGGAGCACCATCAAACTGAAATGCTCAACGAACCCGAGAATGGACAATTGTTGGAACACAAAATAAAAATCTCGTGGAAAAATGATAGGGTACATAACTACGAATCCCTTCCTACTCTCTTTGTTTTTACCATTTGGGAAACAAGGAATAGGGAACTTTTTCAAAACACATATACTCCATTAGAGATAATAAAAAACAGTGCTTATGCAGGAGATGATGGAGCACCAAACGAAGCTTAAATCAACACCACAGAGACTGCTAACAAATCCAAAAATTAACAAAACAATTCCTTGGGGCTTTTTTAACGAAGCTAGCCAAGGAGAACCACCACTTGGAGGAACGGGAGGAGTGGTGTATCTCAATGACAAAAAATAGAAATAAAATTTGCCCACATACGATCCTCAAACAACAAAGCAAATTTGGCAGCACTAAGGCAAGAAATGGATAAACAAATGAAGAATTTGCAGTTGTTCGGAGACTCTAAAATGGTCATAGAATGGGCCACGTGGAAAATGCAGATCAACGCTCTACAACTCCAACACTTATTGAAAGTAATCAAGGAGAAGAGAGCATCATTTGAAAAAATCTCCTTTAAACATATATACAGGGAGCTAAATACAAAAGCAGATAAGCTTTCTAAATCGGCGAGTGCCCTCCCTCCCGGTCTAACGGAGGGAGGGCAATCGCCAAACCCCTCAACCTCCAAACCCCCATATTCTCTCCTAGCATAAAATTGACCATGTGAAAAAAAAAACTACCAAAAACTACCCCCCACCAACCACCCTAATAGAGGAAATAAAAAACACCAACATGCCACCCTTCATACCCTTTTATTATTTTTTATTGTTTATTTTAGCTTGATTGTGTTGAATTTTGCATGGGTGACAAGTGGCCATCCATGCACTTCAGTATGTTTAGATTAATTAACCCTCTTTAAGGAAATCTTAATTTAATAATAATGCATTCCCTTTTTCCCAATTATACTTATTTATTCAATTAATAATTATTAATTGGTTTTATTAATACATAACCATTCATGTTTATGCTAGATAAGTATGCATAGTTAAATTGGTGTTACACAGGGTGAGTTGATCCTAATAAAATTGATTCTATCTCAAATTGGCCACATCGTAAGACTCTAAAAAATTATATGATTTCTTAAGAATTAGAGGATACTACAAGAAGTTTATGAAGAATAATGGGCACATTTAGACCCCCTTAACTACCCTACAAAAAAATTTCCTTTCTCTGGAATAATGTCTATGGAAAATCCTTTTCAACTTTAAAGGAAGCCACGTGTACTGCACCCATCTTATTCGTGCTTAATTTCACTAGGAATTTTGTCTTGGAAAGCAATGCTTCTACTAGAGGCCTTGGAGCAATTTTAATGCAAGAGGGGTGCCCTTAATTCACCAAAAAACAAGTGCAAGACAAAAATGTGGTAAAATCCACCTATGAGAAAGAGATTATGGCCACCTCGCATGTAATCAATACTTGGTTATTGTATATCTCATTTGGATGAACTTTTAAACCAAGATGAAGCATCATAGTTTAAACTATTGTCTAAAATAATGGTTGTCATCCTTGAAGAAGCACAAGTGGATCACTAAGATGCTTGGGTATGATTATGAGATCAGATATAAGAAGGGTAAAGAGAATGTTGTGGTTGATGTTTTGTCTAGGAAATATGAGGAGGAAGGATCTATATTAGAGCAATAATCCACCTTAGTACCATGGTCTTACACCTAGGAGGAATTTTCATTTGTCTTGTACTTATGTTATATGATCCTACTTAGGTTAGACTGATCAATCTTTGTCTATTAGGTGATTTTTTGCTCATTTACTCACAGTTGAGGTGCTCCACTTTGATTGTCCTGACATGTGAGGCACTCTAGTTTGATCATCCTGACAACCCAGGCACCCTCATTGATGACATACCACTCCTTATCCCTTAAATCAGGGAATATGTTTGACTAGGGGCTCTATTGTGTGAATGTGGTTATTTTTTGGTCTTCTTGGACATTTATTGTCTCCTAGAGCCTCTCCCACTCACACATTTGTTCACCCATGCCTAGCATTCCTTCATTTATGATCCAACATGCTCCATCCATGTTCACACTTGCATTTGTGACTGTTTAATTTGGTATGGTTTTGGAGCCTGTTGGCCAACCTAGGGGGGTTTAGGGGTGAAATACTAGCCTGACACTTGTATGCATCTAGATGGACTCCAAGGGCTCACAAATTATTCCCATTGTATTATAAGTATTTACCATACATATCTACAAGTTGTACACTAATAGAAACATCAGTTATTGGCACCATCTATGTGTGTTATTTTGTTCTCTTTTACTGTTTTCTTGCATATTTTGCGAATAAATTAGATTGTGAAGATTTGCTTAGCTCCTAGGTATCACTGCGAAGCAATTCTCACATGGTATAAGAGCTTTGTGGAGATGCAAATCAAATCTAGAGAGTTTTGAGTTGTTGTTTAGGGAATTTTCCATAAAATTTGAGTGTTTGCATTGCAGGTACAACAGTGTTTTTGTAACTTGGCGTGCAGGCAGGATGGAGCAGACTCATGCATTGCTGACCCCATTCAACTATTTTGAATGGAAGTTCAAAATGGTGATCTAGCTGAGGTCGAAATGCCTGTACAGAGTCACCATGGGGACTGAAGTCGAACCCAACTCTGTTCTGGAGAAATCGAAGTACTTCAATAGACTTGATGATGCATTTGGTATGCTTTGTCTCAACATTTTGAGAGACCTTCTCTTCCATGTAGAGAGTATTGGCACACCCAATGAAGTTTGGCTCAAGATTGAGTCACTATTTGGGAAGACTGGTGAGATGAGAGGCCACCAACTCAAAAATGAGCTAATCTCACTGAGTCCAGCTCACTATGAGGCACTCCAAGACTTCTTCACCAAGTTCAAAGGGTCAGTGCTTCCGCTGAAATGGTTTGGCGTAGAGAAGAAAGATAATCAGCTTATCTTGTCTATCCTTTCTAATCTAGGGCTTCAGTATTATGTGTTTATTTCGACATTCCACTTAAGCAATCACAACTAGAAATCAGAGGATGCCTGCGCTAGCAGACTTCATGGAGTCATTGACTCAGAAGCAAGACAAGTTAGTGAAAATGGGTACCATCAAATCCACCAAGGATCAATCACTTACTGCTGGTGTGTCAAATACAGCCAAAGGTAAGAATAAAGCCAAGGATTTGAAGAAACAAAGAGTGAAGGAAAAGAAGCATTCAGATATCGAAAGCTCCAATTCAACTGATGAGGATTCGAAAGCTAAGAGGATGAAGAGCAAGAGAGAGAATCCCACATGTGGTTATTGCAAAGTTTCACATCATGAAAGTTATTTCTTCAAAAATAATATGGACATCATGATCTAGCTCCTTGTAGATAACAATATTAGCATTCCAGATTTTGCAATAAGATGGGAGCGCAAGAAAGAAGATGGTAAGCCTTCGCATGCTTTATGTGCTTGGGAGAAACCCATTTCTCATATATTTGTTTCAGATGTCTTTGTTTCTGATTTATAGTATGATGTATCATAATCTGAAACCTCCATCCATTCCTTGGAAGAAGCCCCAAACAGTTCACCAAAGTTTCCTCCATAAACTAGTCATTTCTCACTAGTTCTTGATGTGTCTTCTGAAAGCTCTTTCCCACTCGACTCAAATCCTTCCTATTATGATTCTGAAGTCTTTCATATCATGAGGAAAAAAAACAAGGTGGCAGACTCACAAGCCAACCTTGAATGCTCCTTAGCTCAAGGCATATGTAAAATGGGGGGGTCTATCGATTGACCCACATCCCATAAAGGTTTTTCATGAATGATCCAAGTTACTCATGAGATAATCCAAATCACACATGAGACGAGTTGATTTCACAAGTGTTAACAGTCTGTCCCATTATGATGCAAGGTGGAACCAACGCTTCATACCCCCTCATGAAGGCTTGATCCGGCTAATAGTAAATGAACTGTGGGAAATGATGAACTTGTCCACTTAATCCTCCCATGAGGCATGTGGGAATTTGCAAGAAATGGGGATGAGGAAGGGTTGTGAACTAGACATTTATACGGTGGCAATTAAGGGAGCAAAGAGCAAGGATGAGTTTCATCGAAATATTGTAGCAGAGCTAGAAATAGTTTCAAGCGTTCGTGGTTGTGAATTAAGGTTTGGTGTTGTTGACACAAACCCATCCAACAAAACCAGTCGACAGGGGTTCCCACTTTTTCGACACCCAAACCACCACGATCTCCCTGAGCACCGGCCCAGACAGGTTTTACCCCGTCTAGCAACACCCACTGAGTAGATGAAGTCTCACCCGAGATGTTCAAGGGAGAGCAGACAGAACCAAGTTTCCGTAGAATGGGAGAGGACAATGTGACATCAACTTATTAGCTTAACGCGACACTAACAGATCATTCAACTTATGCATTCACATTACCATTTATTATCATTCTTCAACAGATCACATCATTCAATCATAACTACGGTAAACACATTGATGTGCAAACAGATCCAACAAAATAACATCATGGAAAAAAGGGAAACATCGCATCATAGATCCATGTCATTGATTCACATAACATTCATAATTGAGTCACAGAAAATAGTGAAACAAGAAAACAGAAAAGAACACAGTGATTTAGCTCAACTTTCGTCTTGTCATATTACTTCCGCACAAAATCATAGATTCTTCAAGACAGTTCACAGATCAACAAATGATCTCCAAAAGTACTCAAAAAGACACTCTCTACAAGGATGCTCATATAGTGTTCTCTCTAGATCGAATAATTCACACTTGCAATTCTTCATCTACTTAGACAACGTCCTAACTAAATCTTAACTGATTCTACAAAATAATGACCAACATCCACAAAATATGGTCAAAAACTACAAAAGGTGACACAAAATATATAAAATATTATATTCTCCTCCTTGCGCGATGTCTTTGAGCTTGCGCAGCATCCGCGATGCTACGCAACTAACTTATCTCAAACCCCTTGCCAACAGGCCCCCAACATAATCTTGTGGGTCGCCCTTGAGCCATGCTAGCTGGACACGGTGTACTCAGTAATCTTGAGCTTGAAATCCTGATACTGCTAAGTAATTTCCTTGCCCTGCACTTGAACTCTGTCAGCTATCTCTTGGATGCTCATCAGATCATGTGTGATAGGATGCTTGGCGATCTCCTTTTTACCTTCATGTGTTGTCTGTAGCGCGGAAACCACTTTAATGAAAAGTTGTGCTCCAATCTCTTGAAAATCATCTAGCTGTGTGTTGCATCGTTGTTGCCTTTCTTGCACATTCTCTACCCATTGCTACAGCTCCTTTATCTTTGTTGACTTGGTGATCTGAACCATCATTGGCATCGCTTTCAGCAACGTCTTCAATGTTGCTAGTTGCCCTTCTACTTCCTGCAATTGTGTGGTTAGTTGCGCCAACTGCTCACCCCGCACTACGCTTCCCAAAAACTATGTAGTCACATCTGCCACTTTCTTTGCCTCTTTCTCCATCTCATCGAGTTGTGTTTCCAAATCTTCTATAGCACTCTTCATCTATGCTATTTTCTCTAGTGGTGCACTCAGGTGCACCAAAGCCTATTGTCCCACTGTAACTGGGAAATGATGGCTCCAAGCCGTTGTGCTCTGGCCACTACACCCAAATCCGTGGTACTCTCTAATACATACTAACAGGAATCTGCAACTACCTCTTCCAAATTCACTCTGCTATCCCAAAGATGTGCCTTCTCGACGACAAGGCGATCTTGTTCATTTTTCAACTATGTAATCACCTTGGCGCTCTTCACCTTCAATTCTTCTTATGCTTGCGTTAGCGCTTTGATTTCCTGTGCTTCCTCTTCTATCAACTTCTCCTTTTCCTGCTACAATTCCTCAACCTCTTTATGTGCTTTCTCCTCTTTCTCCCGCGACCAAAAAAATCGATCATTGATTTCCTTCTGTCTGTCTGCCAACTCCTGGTTGGGAACTCGTTCCATGTGTGGACAGAATTTTGATATCCAGTGATATGTCCTACAATTCCTGCAAGGAGGTATTCAAGTCCTCTCTTCCAGCATCAATCGCATTCGGGGGAATTTGAACATTCCTGACCCGCGACTCAGTGTTGATTAATGCAAAATCCTGCACAGTCGCACCTTCTACTGCTCTCTTCAAAACAACATCATATAATGAATCAAGTTTTGTTCTTACCTTATTGAATCCCACTTGCACACATTTCATCATTTCCTTTCCTGCCACATGTGTTGCATCTGCAACTGCCTTGATAAGTCGATTCAACTACGCTTCCATCCCTGGCGCGGTGCTACTACTTACACCTTACTCCATGCACCTCTTTGTTCTTAACTCGTTGAACATGTGTTCTGCTTCTAGTTCTGTAGGGGTCTTCGTCGATTCTTGGTTTGAATCATGATCACTCTGCTGGTCATCCTTATGCATAGGATAAATAGGTGCACCCATTGGGGGTCTTGTCGATACTTCTTCCACACTAACCGGTTCCCGCCATTATGTAGGCCAATTGTTAAACATCGCTTCCAACTCTGCATTAGATAATTTATAAGGCGTCAACAACCATTGCCTATCCAGTTCATGACGTGCTTGTACGTGAATGGCTTCTTATCCAATTGCAAACCATGCAATCCTTTGATACTTTACTGTAGCTTCGTCAAATAGGTGGGGAACTTTCCCAGCTGCTACTTGTTGCGCATCCCAATAGACCCAAAATTGGATCGCACAGTCCTCCTGCAGCCTTTTATATTCCTTGACCCACCAGATATTTTGGTAATGAGCACCCTTACATACTTTCATCGCTTCTACATCCATGCCTTGATAGTCAATCGGTTCCATCCAAGCCACAAGTGTGATTAAAATAAACAACCAACTATAGGTAAACGACTGCTCTCCTGCCTGTACTTCCAACTACTTCATCAAAAAGAGCGACTAGTTCATTTGTACCCCCTCTATGCATTGCTCTATGCATGCAATCACACCCGATTTACATTGCGATTCTTCCTGACTATTTTGCTTGCTAAAATCCATGAGTCGGTACGCACTACCTGGTCATTGATGATATCAATGCGGTAAGCCCTCCCATCGCACTGCAACCCGTATTTCTTCTTTATCCTCGCTACAAGTCGCTTATCATTATCCTTGCCTCTGAAATACTACGAGGGGTCTAGCCCATCCTTTGGCATTCACGTGACGTCTGAGATCAAATCTACCATGATTGTGACTGGTGTGTGTCCATCCACAACTTTCCTCCATGAAAACAGGCCAAAAACTGCTTAACGTAGGCATTCGCCTCATTCAACCACCCAAAATGCAGCATGTTAATCATCCCCAACAACCCTGCTTTATTCATCTTGCTCACCCAATCCCTTAGAATACGTTATATCGGGTCGCCTTCCACCATTACCGTTGACACAAATGGATCTTTTGCAACATCTTCCCATGCAAGCAATTCATGGTCCTTGTACCTCATCTGCATCAGCACGTGCACGATATCTCTAGTGCATACCATCCCCTATGGTAGCACTGGCATCTTCACTTGGTACTTTTGATTCTTGGTGAGCCTCCTGGACTACGCACCGGGCTGAATGGGAGGTATATACCCAAGGATTTCCTTAACAGACGCCCCTATTCGAGCTGCTGACTCTAAAACTACTGAGCTCGATGGCCCCATCTGCGCGATCTCCTCCGCTGCCCTCGTAGATGTTCTAGGTTGCCTCTTCTGCAGCACCGAAGAGCTAGGCTTCTGACCCTTCCTCTTTTCCTTCGACACCGATGATGATCCTATCACCATACCGGTGATTTCTTCCTCAATCGTTACTGGACCGATTGGTGACTCTCTTTCACTAGAAATCTCGACCGTGATAGGTTCACTCTGCAGACCACACCAGTGCCCTGTAATTATTCAACAAGCACTCAAACTCACTTCACTTAGCAAATACACTCAACTCACACTAACTTAGCTCTGTAACTCTGCTCAACCTTGCACAACGATAACTTCTGATCGCACTCGGCCCCTTCTTATAGCGCCAAATCAATCCTTCGACCATCATGACTAAATCATGTCAATCATCATGACCAAATCCGTCATTAACGACTTGAATCCATCAGTGATCCTATCAATCGAACGGTCGGATCGGCCATAAATGCGTGTTGCTTCACCAAGCGTCGTCAGTTAACTACTTTTAACTGCCCTCATTTATTACTAATTTGACCATGTGCGTAGCCCTGTGGCTATCGCAGCATGACCTCCTAACCGCGCTACTGACTCCTACTCTTGCGCATCCACTTCCCCTTGGTGTGTCATCCTTCCATCCATCATCCTACCTACTTTTTTTCATTTCGTAGTGCCTGAAGCATCGCATGGTTCTGGGCCTGTCCTATAGGGCTTCAACTTGCTACCACTATCTAGCTTTTGCAGCATCGCTTCATCTAACTGCTGCAGTTGAACTGCACCTCCTAAAGTAATGGAATTAATAAGATATGGACCTAACCAATGTATCTATAACTTACCTGGATGCTTCATGAACTTGTTGTCGTACAACAACACTAAGTCTCCTTATTGAAACTGTTTATTCTTTATATGGTGATCATGCCAAGCCTTCTATCAATCCTTCTTGATGTGCTGGTGAAAGCACGCAATTGTGTAGTCTTTCTCAAACTGAACTAACTGGTCTAATCATTCCTCCAGTGCTGCTTCATCGTCCATGCCCGTCATCGCTGCAATGCGTAGACTCGAAACAATGTACTCCATAGGCATGACTCCCTCTTTCCCATACACCAAATTGAATGGTGTTTACCTCGTAAATCTCTTGCAAGTGGTGTAATATGCCCACAAGATTGTCGGAATGTTCAAATCCCAGTCACCACGGTTTGCATTACATACCTTTGTAAGTGCATGCTCCAACACTTTGTTGAATGCCTCTACTATCCCATTCACCTGTGGATGATACGAGGTACTCTTCTTATGTTGTATATAAAGCTACTATGTCAATACATTGATTGTGTGATTGATGAAGTGACTCCCCTGGTCACTCATCAATATCCTTGGACATCCAAACCGCGTCACAAAGTTTTCAAATAAGAACCCACTGTTGTCGTAGCGGTGCAATCTACGATCAATGCGGCCTCCACCCATCGTGTTAAATAGTATGTCACTGTAATGATATACCGCACACCAGTTTGCTTCTCGGGTGGGTTGATTGGTCCCACAAATTCCATGACCCATTTATCAAATGGTCATAATGTCACCTGAGGTACCAGTGACATCTCATCCCTCCATGATTGTTTTCCAGTTCCTTGACAGACATTGCAGGTCCGCGCATAATCTGTCGCATTAGAATGAAGGGTGGGCCACCAAATCCCTATGCGAAGCACCTTCCTCGCAGTAGCTCATCCTCCATAATGTCCACCAGCAACTCCCGCATGGGCCTCTGCCAAAATCTTCCCTTGTTCCTACGGTAGGACACATCGACGCAAAATCTCATCTGGTCCTAGTTTATATAGCTATCTGGCGATCAACTAGAAATCTGAGGCCTTAACCACCAACTGCTTCTTTTGACTTGTAGTAAGGTCCTCCGGTGTGGTGTCAGTCAGTAAAAACTGAATGATTTGATCATAATAATCATCAACCATGTCAATTCTAAATAACTGCTCATCTAGAAATCCATCTTCGATGTTTGTTTGCTCTTCGCCTGTCTTAATTTGGGATAAATGACCAGGGCTAGCATTCAAGCGACCCAGCTTCACAATTATCTCAAAATCAAACTACTTAAAAAGAAGTAGCCAGCGGCATATCATCCCCCCCAACACAGGCTTATTGACTAGGTACTTCAAAGTAGAATGGTCTATAAACATCTTGAAATGACTGCCCAATAGGTAATGCCTAAACTTTTGTAGCGTATACACCATCGCCAGACCTTCCCTTTCTGTGGTTGTATAGTTTTTCTATGCAGACGACAGCGTTCGACTAGCAAAAGCAATCGAGTGATCTAGATCTCCTTCTCCTCGTTGCGCCAAGACCACTCTCAACACAATGTATGATGCATCCACATGATCATGGAACTCCTTGTTCGAATCCGAAAAAAAAAACTAGTATTGGTGCAGAAGTCATCTTGGCCTTCAGCGTATCAAAATTGTCTTGACACTCTTGACTCCATAGAAATGCAGTGTCCTTCTTCAACAACTTATCCATCGATGTTGTGATCGTAGCATAACCTCGTATGAACTTGTGATAATACCCTATGTGCCCCAACGTCGCTCTAATCATCTTCACATTTGTAGGTGGCGACAAGCTCAAGATCAGTGCAATCTTTGTAGCGTTAACCAACAGTCATTGCTTGCAAACGATGTGAACCAACATCATCCCAAAAGGTGCACAGAAAATATAGTTCTTTGAGTTACGTGCGATCTGATGTTGTCGACATCTTTCTAGTATCAATTGCAAGTTTTCCATATGGTCTCTGATCAATCCATAAACTGTTCAGTCATCCATATAAACTTGCAAAAACTTATGAATAAAATATTTAAATGCAGCGACAACAACACGAGAAAACATCGCAGGCAAATTATTCAACCCAAAAGGCATCACAGTGTACTAAAAATAGCCCCATTCAGTGACAAATGTTGTTTTGTGCGATCCTATTTTGCAATCCTGATCTGGTGATAGCCATAAAATCCATCTATGAATGAATACATCTCCTAACCTCCTACTCCTTCTAGAACATCATCAGTGAATGGTGTTGGAAATGGATCATGCATACACACATCATTCAATTTTCTCAGGTCAACGCAAATCCAAACCTCACCTGTTTTCTTATCTTGGACCACCATAGGACTGATCCATTTTGACTCTTCAACCGGCTCAATTATTCCAGCATCCAACATCCTATCAAGCTCAGCTTTTACTCTCTCCTTGTATCGCGGATTCAGGCGATACGGCCGTTGCCTTATTGGTTTCGAATCTGGTTTCAATGGGATATTCATCTCTCCTAAATCTCCCAGTATCCCCTTCATCTCAGAAAATTTCGTAGAGAACAAATATTGGAATTCATGCAACAAGTCTGTGATCTTTGCCATTATTTCTTCATCCCAGTAGTCCCCGACATTTGCAAACTTTGGGTTCTCCTCAGTCCCAATGTTGACCTTCCTGATCTTGAATGGTTGATTCATTGAATCTGTCGGTACATTTGGTGCTGCGACATCCAAACTCCCTTCTGTTTTCGGGATATTGATATTCTGCAGATCATCGTCATCTGACTCTCCTACCACATTATAACATTCCATCATTGACTGCATGTGACAATGCGCATGCAGATCCACTGGATATGTGACCGACACTACCTTCAGAACAACATTGCGGATAAGTTGCAGCGCATATTGAACATCTGGATTGGCATCCGCGAAACTGAAGGTGTGAGTAAAGAAAACTGTCAATTCCTCCCAAGTAGTGATCTCTCTACGCAATTCAGCTGATATATACCAAGATCGCGTCATTTCATCGAATGTGTGGACAAAGGCAGAGACCCACTCATCCTTTGGTCGCGGTGCCCATAAGGTCTAACACTCAAGCAGATGATCACCAGTTTTGTTCTGCCCTCCATACCTTCTAGCATGGTACACTTATGCATATCCAAAGTGAACTGTCATCATTCTTCGACACTGCGACCATCCAGTGATCGACTTCTTATGGGTCACCCACCAACATGTTGGAGTATAGCCTTCAACACTCCCTCCAATGCCAACAACCACTATGGTTCTCATACCTTGTCTTCAAATTCAACAAGAAACTCAAATAACCCAGGAAGTCCTTCATAAATTAGCAACTCAATAGTCTCAGTCGCAACATGACACAATGACTGCATAATCAAGCCGCACTTTCATAGCGACACTTCATGCAACCGGTTCTGCCAGTTCTCTAAGGCATCATCAGAATCAAAAGACGCAGAGCTAGCATTGTGCCAACCATGTTCCCCATTAGCAGTTGGGCGGACATAATCTTCTGAAATCTTATATACATGATCCCATCCTCTGACGACTTCAACTTTCACCGGCTCAATATACCTTCGCCCTTCATTTAGATCCATCGAAGCAATGACTTTGACGCCTTGATTCTCAAAGGTCATGACGCGCTTCCTAAAATTGATCGCTGCCATACTATCATTGGCCCATCCAATCCCCAGCAACGCGGGATATGAGCCTCCACCATCAATGACTTCAATTACATTGAAATCGGCATAGGTCTTCATGCCTTTCACTTCCACAGCAAGGTGTGGAACTTGCCCAATTGACGTTACTCTCGCTTGGTTGGCCAGTCGTAGCCGTATAGAAGACCAGCTCAGCGTTGGACTTCCCATCTTCTGCCATGTCTATCTCGTCAGAATATTAACATCTAAGCCGAGATCTAGGATGACCGAATCTACCTCATATTCCCCAATCAGAATGTTCATGTGCACTTATCTCCCCGTCTTTTTCTTATGCAAGGAATTCACCGAGAAATCCTTCCACCCCTTAACTGGTTGATGCAATAAATTTTCAATCTCGGCAAGAGCATCGGGATCTCTTGCCTGTAACAAGAAGCTCTCAAATAAGTTCTGCAAGGTACCATGTTATCGCGATGGTCCTACCTTCAAAGTGGAATCAAAAGCAGTAGGCATTTCATAAACAGGTAACTTACCCGAGTTTCTACGCATCTCGTCCCGTGCTTCAAAGAATGTGTCTTTCTCTGTGTTGACATCAAATTGTACTTTCTTCTTTCTAGCTAACTGAACTTGTGGAATCAGACTATCTTCTCCATTTGTCGCACCTCCGCAAGTGACGACATCGACATCAACATCCTGCGTTCTGGGCTTCGCCAAGATCGTTGCAACCATTGGTCCTTGATTACGGTTCAGTGTTGGATTCACAGGTTGATTCATGTTCTGATTTGTATTCTAGTTTTGAATTGGAATTTGCTTCTGAACTGGAATTTGGTTATGATTCTGCAACTAGTTATGGTTCCGTACTTGATTCTGGTTCTGCAACTATTTATGGTTTTGTAATTGCTTATGATTCTGCAACTGCGGAACATTTTCGGCCTTCCATCTCGCGATCAACTGTCGACAGTTCTCAACGGTGTGATCAATCGTGATACAATACGTACACGAACATTGCAATTGAGGACAATCTCTTTGATAATTCCCCAGTACACCACAATTATAACATTGGACTGGTCAACGAACTCATCCTCCTCCTCGTCCTCGAAATCCTTCGTGGAATCCTCCTTGATGTTGGTACTGCAGTTGAGAAAATTACTGTTGTGGGGGATTCAACTGCTGCTGAACATACTGCAGCTATTGTGGAGCCACCTGCATCTGATTATACTGCGGCTGGGGCGCAAACTGTTGTTGTGGTTGTTGCGGTACAAACTGCATATACGATTGTTGTTGCGATACGAACTAAGGTTGAGGTGGTGGTTGCACCACCTACGGCTGATGTATTGCTTGATGATCCTCTCCCTTCACATAGTATGAGTCATATGTTCTTTCCTGAAGTAGGTCATATGCACGACAATCTTTATCTTCATGCCCGACAAATCGACAGAATGTGCAGTATAGGTTTGTTGGATTCGTCACCATCTTCTGCATGTATCCACGTTCCTCATGTCGATGCCCATATACTTAACAAATGCGGCACCACAGTACACTGCCACAACTTAAAGGGTTCAGTGCCCCTGACAACAGATAGTTTTGGAAATTTGGACAGGTATGCTTGGTATGTTTGTCTACGCGACATCGAGTGCACAAGAGATCCTCATGTTGTTCCTTCCCCTTCTTAATATCTTGTAACTGGAGTGTCAAGTTCGCCAACTGCATATGAATTTGGTTTATGACAATTGCATTTTCTCCAACGGGTGAAGCTTCCAACTTCATGGTTGTCACATCCCCTCCCACCCGAGAGGACACGACCAGGGCGTTGGTGCTAAAATTTAGATGGGAAAACTAGGCCCCATGAGCATTGACATAATAAAAATGCATTGAACGTAAACATATACAAATGCATAATGCAATCTATAGCGAAAGCAAAATTCATTCATTCAAAGAATTCAACATGTTCATATAATTCATTAAAACAATTACAGTTGCAGAGATTTAAACACAAGAAACATTTATCTTGAGAAGAATCTTGTGCCACAACCAGCTATGTCACTGCAATGTTCCACCTAACCATAGGCCAGTATGCTCATTGATCTATCAGCACCACTGTAGCCCCGAGCTGGGCATGATTCCCATAAGGAATAAGGGAACACTAGCAGGCTCACACATAGACAAAGATATATCAAAATTCAACCAAGCCAAACTACAATTGGGTTTATCAGGCTGCCAAGGAGGTGGGAAGCTTGAACTGCTAAGCTAGTGAGCTCAACCACAGAGCTATGGACACCTGCACCAGGTCAGACTTGGAACCTAAAACATATACACACCCTACACAAGGAAGCATCCCCTTCTCTGCTACACAGTCCCTCAGGCTATGCCTTCCATTCCAGTGCTATTCAGGGTGTGCAAAGAAGAAAACCAACCCCTCTAGATCTGTCTATGAGGTTCCTTCCTACACTAGGTTTATCAAGCTAGTTCAGACCCAATTCCACTCCAAACCAGTGCAGACCAAAACAAAAGAGGCATACACAACAAAATATAAGTTATGGGATTGAGGAAAAAGGTCATGGGAGCCAAAAATGGAAATGACAATTGGGAAAAAATGACCCAGCATGAGAAATTTGTTTTAGAAATGTTTTATGGCTTTACGTGGGCAAAAACGGCTCCCTCGGTCCCTAAATTCGTGGATTTGTCCCCCATTGGTTGTGAAACACTGAAAACACGAAATTCCCAACCATGGGAATGTGGAAGCGACATAAAAACGCCCAGGAGAGATCCCAACCACTGTACATTAACAAAACCACTTCCCAGCCATGGGAAAAATGAAGAACACTACAAAAAACGTGAATGGAGAATTCCCAGGAGCTCCAAAAACGCGAGGAAGAGAAAAACATGGATGCATGGTAGAATGGGCATATGTTTTTGGGTTTTTACTTGCCTAGGAAGTCAAAACACGTTTTTCCAAAATGGGTGCTCTGCCCAATTCGATTTTTTCCCATACTCTTCCCATTCCCATGCAATAACTACCTCAACCAATTTATGGCAGAATTAAATGATTGGGGAAAAAGACAAGAAATGGGTAGTTGACAATTTTTATGGGTTCTCCCTTTGGCATTTGGATTTTCCCCACTGGCTCAAAGGTTTGGATAGCTCCCTCCCTTATCCTTAGGAAATCATGCCCCCATCTCTTTAATGTTGCATTGACATAGCTAGTTGTGGGTATTTGAATTAAATTGCATATTTACATGATGTCCAAAATTATAATGTGCTTGGCTAGCACGAAATACCATCGACATGATTTTAATCGTTGAAACATAAAACGCTAAATCGATAGTGGGATTTGGCCTTTAGCTCCTCACCATGATTAATTACAATATATACATCATATACACTTTTAATGCAAATGAGGTCAAAACCGGGGTGTTACAATGGCGATCTCCAGAGCCTCGCTCTATGTCGCAATCTTCTGCGGCATCAATGGTAGTCTGATATGAGTTAGAAATGTTGAAATGAACCATTCCTTATGTTGAATGTCACTCATCTCAAAACTGACTCTTTCCATTAGTGTCTTGAATCTTTGATCAAAATCCCAGACAGTCTTGTTGGGATACTGCTTAATTTCCTTCAGTAATGTACTACACTTTAGACTTTGGTTTTTTGAATTCTTCAATAAGTCATCTCCTGAATTTTTCCAGTGTATTCGTCGGAGTCCCTGTAGGAACTTGTACAAATTTCATGTACCAATCCAATGCGTGACCCCGAAGGGTCGTCGCCAATTGGCCCTTCTTAACATCATCGTCCGCAGCTTGTCTAACAGTCCATACTGCCTCACATAGGAACCAATATTGTTCTGGATCCTCAGTCTCGTTCCCATGGAACAAAGGTAACTTCGCCTTGTCGCCCGCCATTCTTGGCCTTCTTCCTATAGATGTTGATCTACTACTACTATTAGAGTGTTGCTGGAACGTTGGACACTTCGGTGTTGAACTTATGTTTCTTCCTGATTGTGACATAGTGCGAGGAGGTGCGGGTACGTTACTGCTAGGGGTTGACCTTGCCTCTACCCTAGGCATAGTCTGGGTCTGGTCATCCTCATCATCATTGTGGGGTCACTTCGTCCTGTGTGGTCTTCCTTCGCAGTCTTGCGTTTCGCCCGCAACAGGACCTTCCCTTGTCCTCTGCCTCTTCTCTTGTCGAAACCTTGCTCCTCCTCTTGTAAAACCACTTTCTTCCTCATCTTCCCTCACTGTCTCATCATAAATTGCACCCATCTACCCTGTATCATTCCATTCATCTCCCCCCTTTCTTCGTGGTATCCACAGCCCCCGCACACCAGAGTTCTACTACTTGAGGTGCATCTTCAGTATGCCTTTTTCATAGACAAGCTTATTAATAAAAAAATTGTAAAGACAATAAGAACCTACCTCTTGGTCCATTGAAGAATTCCCTTTCTGCTTCGTTGTAGGACTTAGTAGTATCAACCACAAACTCAGTGATATAGCCTTCCAAGATACTTTCCAACCTAACTTCAACAACCCGTGATGCTCTATTATCAGTTTCCTGCATCTCCTGGATCAGTTTGAGGGTCCAGGACGTTGGCTCACCTCCTTGGAAATTTGTCTTGCGATAGGTGAATCACGCCAACCATTTGTACAAGGTGATCGGTAATTCAAGAAAAATACTCATGTGGACCGTTATGTATGTATCTTGCCAACCACTTATCCGTCATCAATCCAGGGTTCTGGTTTTCCTTCTCATCAAATTCTCGCAGCTTTTGGTCGAACCAATCTTGAATTTTTGGCCTCGTCGGATGCCACATGTCCTTCCCTCAGTCGCAACAAGGTCCCAGCAACGGAACCATTTGTTGACACAAACCCAACCAACAAAACCACTTGATAGGGATTCCCACTCTGTCGACACCCAAACCATCGCGATCTCCCTGAGCATCGGCCAAGAGCGAATGAAGTCTCACTCGAGATGTTCGAGGGAGAGCCGATGGAACCAAGTTTATGCAGAATTGGAGAGGACAATGTGACATCAACTTATCATCTTAGCGCGATACTAACAGATCATTCAACTTATGCATTCACATAACCATTTATTATCATTCTTCAACATATAACATCATTCAATCATAACTACGGTAAACACATTGATTAGCAAACGGATCCAACATAATAACACCATGGAAAACAAGGAAACATCACATCATAGATCCATGTCATCGATTCACATAGCATTCATCATTGAGTCACAGAAAACAGAAAAGAACACAATGATTTAGCTCAACTTTTGTCTTGTCATATTACTTTCGCACAAAATCACAGATTCTTCAAGACATATCACAGATCAACAAGTGCTCTCCAAAAGTACTAAAAAAGACATTCTCTACAAGGATGCTCATACATTGTTCTCTCTAGATCAGATAATTCACACTTGTAATTCTTCATCTACTTATAGGCTTGCGCCTTTACATTCAAGGCTCACTTAAACAACTTCCTAACTAACTCTTAACTAATTCTACAAAATAATGACCAGCATCCACAAAATATGGTCAAAAACTACAAAAGGCGACACAAAATATATAAAATATTCTATTCTCAGCCTTGCGCGCCATCTTCTACCTACACGATGTTGTTGATCTTGTGCAACATCCGTGATGCTGCACAACTAACTTATCCCAAACCCCTTGCCAACAGGTGTAGAGTTGGAGCCATGTAAGGCTCCATCTCACGACACCTAATGTCTCAGGCTCGGTATGAAACGAGGATAGCAAATTTGCAGGAAAAAGAGGGGTTTCTTTTGTGCAATCCTGAACAATGGAAACAAAATGTGGAATAGAGAACAGAGGAGGAGATAAAAAAGGATATCACGAGGTATGAATATATGCACACGAAATTGGAAAGGGCCAATTCTAAACTTGCATTGATGGTGATCGAGCTTATATGTTTTCATGGTCGAGGACGTGAACAGGGAGAGACAATCAAGGATCTTCAGGAAACTATCTGAAAGCTGAAGAGAAATGTGGCACCAAGGGTTTGTCATGTGGAGCATCAATCATCATCATTGGTAGGATCTTTGAAAACCTTCTAGGGGCAGGAGAAGGAAGACCCTTATGTTAAAAACAATGCTTCCCAGTTTTAGCATCCTAAGTACAACACCAACCAGTCTACAACATCGCAATAGTACTCCAAGCCCTAGTTCTCCAGGCCATCGAGTTTTTTCAATTATCGATACTTTACCTTGTAAATGTGTTTTAAATGCCAATTTGTTGTAATAGTTTCATAAGGGTTTATACTAGCAAGTTTGTTGAAAAAAGAACACTATAGTAGGATAAAATGGACAAATTACAAATATGTAGGAAATTTTGAAATTGAGCATACTGACTTATTGCTTGGAATTTTTGTACTCTATATGGCTTTATGGTTCAGCCGTAGCCCTCTTTTAATATAAATTTTCTCAATTTCAGTCATAAAAATTATCAAATGAGAGAAGTAAAACAACATAAATACTTACGAATTCCACAATTAATTTTTGATATGCCAACATATACTCACAACCCTTACTTAAACCAATGTCAATCAATTCTTTTGATGCAACTTCTTTATATGTTAACATTTGTTTGACGACAGGATGGCCGATGTAAACAAAAATTTAAAATTAAATATTGCAACCAATAATCAATCGTAAGTTGTTATAAGGAAATCACACCTACTCACAAACTTTGCTATCAATCCATTTTTTCCTTGTTGTCCTGTCTTATGTGTTGAATGGGCCTCGTTTTCTTTTCTTTTATGCAACAAAACAATAGAAAATTAATATTTAATGTTAAATTAATTAAGTATATGTACACAATAGAAAAATTCAATGATTTCATACATTTGAAGCATGTTGTTGTTGAGATGGCTCCTCATGTGATGCAATTATGTCCATTTTCTTGACCATCTCCTCGTACACTTTTTTGGACATCCCTACCGCATATTTTGGATATTACCTCATTCATCCTTTGGGATTTTCAAAATCTTCCTGGAAACGAAAATGAGGTCATACTATTTTTATGTTGATAAGAAAAAAAATTTGCATAATTAATAATAATAAAGGAATGCTTTGTAGTAGTACACACATATTCTATAAAAACATGTTTAGAGATTACTTTTTGAATGATTATTTATTGTTGTTGTATGTTTTTTCTATTGCGATTCTGACAAGTCTCATTCACCATTGTTGTAGAAACAACTCTTGTGGTTTAGATATAACCTGATTCTTTGCCTCAATGGATTGATTTTTGTCCTATAAGTGGAAAGTACATGTGTACGTTCTTTCCACAATATCCTTCATAGTTTTATAAAAATCCCCCCCTTTTATTAACTTCCAGCACCACTCCAGATGAGCTAAGCACTAATTCATCATCATTTACATCTTCCATAATTTGTGTTTTCTTATATTTAGATTCCCTTATGTTGTTATCAATCCCTGCATAACATTCAACATATGTTAATTAGATTATTTGAAACTTATTATTGGATATTCTTAAGTACAATATTACTCAAAATTCAAGGAAAAAATCATATTGATTTTTGTATTCATATGATTCATCCCTCTGCAACTTTTCCATCAAGGTTTTACGTTCTTCTACACTTAGGTTGCAAAGAATCTTATCGAGCTTCCTCATTTTTTGGCTATGCATGTGAGACATTAACTAACACATATTGGTTAAATTTACTAATCATTCAAACATCTTAACTTGATACAAAATTTACAAAGAACTTGCCTTCTTGGTGACTTTGGTTGTGCTCCCTTCATGTCGACTATAATTGTCGTTCATTGAATTCTTATCATGCATTTTCTATCAATAAACAACCTAAACCATTAAATAAAGAAGCCATTAAGTATATTATACCAAAAAATTACATATCTTCAAAATAAATAAATAATAAATAACCCTACCATTTCGGTGTGTTGCAACATACAAAATGCATCGGTGCTTCTCATACATAACCGCACCAACGTGTCGTACTAAAATGCAATGCTAACCACAACATAACAAAAAAATCATCATATACACATTTTTTATGCAATTTATTTATTATAGAGCACCGAAAAATATAAAAAATGGTATGCTTTCAACACGTTAGTGAATTTTCTCAAATTGAATGCACATAAAATTGTGTAACTGTTTTTTCTCAAAAGAATTAAAAAAAAATGATAGTGCTGACAAGGTTTTGGATTCGACCCAAGAAGTAGTCCCATCATACCCAATGACTTATGTATAAAACTGCAAACCCATTAAATCTAAAATCTCTAAAAATAAAAATTCTAATTGCGAAACAATAGAGGGGTTTAAACTGTAATGTAAAATTTGGTAGACAAAACAAAAGGAAACAACAACAAAATCTAAATAGAAAAATAATAGTAATAATTTACATACTTGAAATTTCTTCTATGCAGGGTTTTGTTTTATTCAACATGCCTTACAAATTTTGATCTTTAGAATAATCTGGTTGCTCCAAAGTCAATGAGACAATTATTGACAAGGTCCTATTCCTAGTCATTAAAGAGAAGAGTCACGAGCCACCTAGTTCTCTAAGTGGTGAACCAAAATAAGTAAACATCATGTTCAATCAAGTCAAACTTGCATTGCAACCATTAGAAGACATAACTGAAATCCTTAGTGATGAGGATTGTGCAACAAAAGAGCAAGGTGCTCATGCCCTTGACCCTACCACCAGTGCTGTAGAAGAACAATCAAGAGAGACAAGTGGCATTATGGACAGGCTAAAAGAGTACCTACTGATGGGTGCTAAAGTTTTAGTGAGACATCTATTGATGGATGTCCACCTCTCTATCTTGGTGACATACAGATTCCATTTGAAGAAGTTGTTTCAAGACCAAATTTCCATGATCATGAAGTCCTTGTAGCAGCTAAAGAAAGCTCCTAGGATTGATTTCACCTTCACCACATGAAATTCACGAAGTTGATCCTGTGGTGGAAGATGAAGAGGAGGTTCATATGCAAGAACCCCATTTTCTTGCAGTGTCATTGAAGATGGATGAAAATAATATTCAAGAGGCCCTGGAGACTCTCCATGGAACACATGCTTTAGTTTCGAAAATTTGTTAGCATGGAGGAGAAATTTCAATGGAGGACATGGAGAAAATCCAGAAGGAAATACCCAACACCAAAAGTAACATTTTGATTTTGTTTTTTAATAGAGATTATTTTTTGGAACTAGTTGAATGTGTCATGGAGTGACCTTGAAAGATGTAGAAGAAAATGACAAGCACACAAAAGAATTGAAGTCCACACAAGATTCTTTGGAGAGTTTCCAAAAGGCACTTCAAGAATCCTAGATGCAGAATGAGCAGCTCCATAAGAAGTTGCAAAGATCACTTTCACCTTCCTATGTTTCAATCAGTCATTCAATAGTTGAATGCATTCAAGTTTCAAAGGAAGAACCTCATGAGATGATGGATCATGAGGCATGTTTTGATTTGCAGGTGTTTGAGAAGGTTGCAAGCAAACAAAATGAAGACCAAGCACTTTCACTATTTCAGAGAGAATTGGAGTTGTCTCTTGGTGAAAGTTGTATAGTTTTGGAGGGGGGATGGTACATTTGATCAACCAATAAAAGGATACAAGGATCCATCCATGTTATTGGTGGATGAGTATTACAAAAGTTTCAATTTTTTCATGACCTTTCATCCTATGCACTTTCTACTACAGCCATAGCACATGAGGATGATAATCGTGTGAAGGGATTCTTTCTCTTGGTGCTACATGAGGAGCAGGAAGCCCCCACACTCATCCATGGTGATTTGATGAGAGAACCATCCCCTTCTCAGCAGAAATATTGGCATCCATTGCCTATCTTTGATTCCTCCATTCATAGTGGTGATTGCATGACCAGTGCCAGAGAGTTGAGCCATTGGAATTATGCACATGGAAAGCCACAAGCTTTCCATCTAGACCTGACATTTGCAGTAATTGTTCATCCATGGCATGGATGGACATGTACTTTTTGGAGTTGTGCACCTTGGAGGGTGTAAATTTTGCTTGCACCAATGAAGTTTCAACAAATACATCCTACATCTTCTATGAGTAGCATGGGCATCTATGGTTGTTGGAAGATGCCCACAATTTTAAATTAGGACATGGGACTCACATCTATGTCATTTGAGCAATAAATTTGTGAGCTCTAATACTTGTGTGCATCAGGGACATAAGAAATTTTATGCTTGGTGAAGGCTCACAAGATTTTGGCCCTACATTGAAGAGTTGCATAAATTATTGTAGGGGCCCTCACAGTTTCAATTTTGCACTCGAAATGTTGATCTTCCAATGTGGTGGTATGATTTTCATATCCTCCTTTTCACTTTTTATGGTGATAAATCTTTCTTGTTGTTATTGATGTTTGGAAGGATGCATATAAGACCATGGGACCCTAGCATTCTTTGGAATAACAACTTTATAAAAGTGACAGGAACATTTGGATCCTTGCAGAGGATTTAGTGGGATCTAGGCATTCTACTTAGTTATCTTAACTAGGTTGAAAATGTTGTCAAAGAGGGTTAGTCACTAGGGGAATGAATACAATCAGAGTGGTTCAGCGAAAACATTTTGGACCTTTGTTATTTAGCTTGTAACAGAGGATTCCAATTCTAGACAACCAACAACATGTTTTGAGGAGTGAATTCACTCGTTGGCTTCCTAGATGGTTGGAGTTAGTTTCTTGCTTCAGGACAAGCAATTTTGGGAAGGGAGGACAGTAATGTCCCCATTTTGTCATCATCAGTGAGTAGCCACCCATCAAACCCCATGGATCCTAGTGGAAATAAGTTAATTAATTAATAAGGGGGATAACATTGGCCAATTACTCTAGGAAATTAAATTAAATAACTAGGAATAAATGTGGGCTAAATTAAAATAAATATGTTAATTAATATTTTAGAAGGCTTGGATTTTAGAAGTGGGATAAGATGACTGATTCATCATTTGGACAAGCTCATGGATGAAACCAATTGTTGTATCTGTGTGACTGATCACTTAATACAATTCATAACCATTTTTGTAAAAAAAAATATTTTGAAATATTTAATTTGTTATTAAATTAAATATGAGTAGGACATGCTAAAGGGGCCACGAGGGTGCATAAGGAAAGAAGGCTAGACCTATGCTCTGGCCAAGGCATTAACTGCCTCAACATATTTCTTGTAAGAAAAATGAATGCGCGAGCATATGGACAAACTAGGGTAGATTGATTAAGGAACGGGTAATTTTTTAACAGATATACGGCTAGGATCGACCATCAAACAGATCGACAATGCACAGCGATTTCATTGAGTGAACTAACGCGGAAAATGAAAACTTTGGTGGGCACGATACTTTATGAAATTCACTTTAGTTTATTTGGGGTCCACCGTTGATCTAGATCCAACGGTTGCTAGTTCATTTCATTGGCTAACTAGTAGTTGTTTAATATCAGCTAGCAAGTGCGAAATTTCTATCCAAAAGGATCCATTCTGTCTCGCGTCCCCTGGGCGACTTTGACAACAAATCAATGAAGGTTTTTATGCTAATTAGACTAGGTTTTGTGGGGATTGAACCTCCAATCACTCACCTAGCATCTGCTGGTATAACCCCTTCCCTATTACTCTATGAAATCATGCCCCCATCTCTTTCACGTTGTAGTTCCATAGCTAGCTATGGTATTTTATTAAATTGTGCATTTACATGATATTTAAACTGTTATGTGCTTGACCAACACAATGAACCATAGGCATCAACCTTGATCACCTATACACAAAAATATGAATCACTGGCAGGGCCTTGGCCGTGAGCTCCTTGCCATGATTCGTAGACAATATATACATCATGTACAATTTAAATACCATGGGGTCAAAATCACAGTGTTACATTCCCCTTATAACAACACTATCTCAGTGCTCAACCAAATTGAACAAAAATGCTACACTGGAACCACCTCAGTGCTCTGCAAAATTGAACAAAAATGGATGTTCCAATCGCACGGCATCCTCCAGCTCCCGCGTAGCCTCTTCAGGACTGTAGTGCTCCCATTGCACCTTTACCTGTCCTATGGCTCGATTCTGGAGCATGGTGGCCTTCCTGTCGAGGATGCACAATGGCTCGATTTGGAACTCTCCCTCGGGTTCCACCTAGATCACATCCCAATCAATCACATGGTTAGGGTCATGTACATATTTCTTAAGCAAAGAAACATGAAAAACATTATGAGCTCTAGTGGTAGCAGGTAATGCAAGTCTATATGCAACTGGCCCTATTCTTTCAAGCACTTCAAACGACCCACAGTATCTAACTGACAACTTGGCACAACTTCCAAGCTTCAAGGAACTCTTCCTTACCCTGACACTAAGATAAACATGATCCCCAACACTGAACTCTCTGTGCACTCTATGCTTATCTGCATAACTCTTTTGTCTATCCTGGGTTGCTTTCAAGTTCTGCCTGATCTTTGCAACCTCTTGCTCCATTTCCTTGAGCAATTATGGACCAAGCACAATCTTGTTCACTGGATTATCCCATGTCATCGATGTCCTACACCTTCTTCCATACAAAGATTCATAAGGCCTCATCCCCAAAGATGCTTATTGTCCATTATTATAATCAAACTCTACCAAGTGTAGATAATCCTCCCACTTGGATGGTTTGTCCATCACATACATCCAAAGCATGTCTTCGAGCACTTAATTCAGTCTCTCCATCCGACCATCAGTCTGAGGCTGGTAGGCAGTGCTGAAGTTCAGTTTTGTACCCAAATCTGCAAACAAACCCTTCCAAAAATTGGAAGTGAACTTAGGGTCCCTGTCAGAAACTATTGCCTTAAGCAATCCATGCAATCTGAAAATCTCCTTCATGAATATTTTTGCATTGGCATCAGTCTTATAAGTGGACTTGATTGGTATAAAATGTGTTGCCTTTGTCATTTGTCCACCACAACCATGAGGGAATCATGTTGCCTCCAAGTCATTGGCAATCATGTAATGAAATCCATGGAAACAACTTCCCATTTCCATTATGGGACTGGCAAAGGCTACAACAAACATGCTTGGTGTCGATGATCAACCTTCACCTACTGACATTTCATGCATCTTGAAATATATTCAGCAATGTCGTTCTTCATTCCTGGCCAAAAATATTGTTTTCTGGCTGTAGCAATTGTCTTCTGATATCCTGTGTGACCAGAAATGGAGCTTGATGGATCTCATCCATAACAATTCTCCTCAAGTCTGCCACATTTGGAATGTAAATTCTATTTTTATAAGTAAGATTCCCACCTGATTCCAATTTATATCCCTCATACCTCTTCTCAAGACTTTGCTGCTGCAATTTGTCCTTTATTTGCACATATAATTCATCTTCAGCAGTATGATTAACAATCTGTTGTCTCAAATCTAATTGGCAAATGTTAAGAGATGCCAAGTGCATTTCACGCACCTTCCTGCTGAGTGCATCAACCACTTTGTTTTCTTTTCCTTTTATGTGTTTGATTTCAAAATCAAACTCACATAAAAACTCCAGCCATCTATCTTGCCTAACATTTAGAGTAGGTTGATCAAACAAATATTTCAGACCACAATGGTTTGTCCTTAACTCAAACTTTCTGCCCATTAAGTAATGCCTCCACATCCTGAGAGCATGTACTATGGAGACAAGTTCTAAATCACAATTGGCATCTTTATTCTCATGATCCTTCAACTTCCTTGACTCATAGCATACCATGTGGTTGTCTTTCATAAGAACTCCTCCAAACCCTTGACCGCATGCATCAGTACACACCAGAAAAATCTTTTCCTGGGTCTGTAATCTTCAAAATTGGTGCACTTGTCAGAAGATTCTTCAACTGCTAGAAGCTTTCTTCACACCTTGGGGTCCATTCAAACTTTATCCCCTTCTTTTGCAAAGAAGTGATTGAATGTGCAACCTTGGATAATCCATCAATGAATCTCTTGTAGTGTCCTGCAAATCCCATAAAAGATCTTACATCTGTCACATTTCTTAGGGTAGGCCAATCCATAATGGCCTCAATCTTTTCAGGGTCCACAAATATACCCTCATATGAGATAATGTGATCCAAATAATGAATTTTATCTTTATAGAAGTCACACTTGCTCAACTTTGCATACAACTTATGTTCCCTGAGAAATTGCAAAGTCAATCTTAGTGTTCTTCATGTTCTTCCTTATTCTTAGAATAAATAAGAATGTTAGCATGGGAAAAAAGAACAAACTTGTCCAAGTACCTGCCGAGACACTATTCATAAGGCACATAAATGTAGCTGGTGCATTTGTGAGCCAAATGGTACCACCACAAACTCATAATGTCCATACCTTGTTCTGAAGGATGTCTTATGAATGTCTTCATCCTTGATTCTTACCTGATGGTAACCAGACCTCAAGTCAATCTTGGAAAATACCTTTGCTCCTCTCATTTTATAAAAGAGGTCATCAATCTTAGGAAAAGGGTATTTATTCTTCACAGTGACCTTGTTCAATTATCTGTAATTAACACACAACCTGAGTGTACCGTCTTTCTTTTTCACAAACAGAATTGGTGCTCCCCAAGGAGACACACTCAACCTAATATACTTCTTTTCCAACAAGTCTTGCAGCTGCATCTTCAACTCTAGCAATTCTGGTGTGCTCATCCTGTAGGGTGTCTTGGACACTGGTGTTGCTCAAGGCACAAGTTCAATTGTGAAATCAATGTCCCTCTTTGGAGGAAGCCCTAGAATTTCACCAAGAAAAACATCCATGAATTCCTGCAACACGTGAAAGTCTTCCAACCTAGGAGTATCATTCTTTGTTGCCTCCAACACATGGGCTGCATACAGCTGGCAACCTTTCTTACAAAAATTCTTCTGCTGCATTGTTGAAATATTCCTAACATATATCACCTTTGGAATGCCTCTTACAACCCTTGAGTTTCCTTCCTCATCCATGCATTCAAAACACTTGTTGTAGCAATCAAGCTTTACTCTGTGTGCTTCCAACCTATCCATTCCAATGAGGATATCATAGGAACCAAGTGGTATAACATTTAGATCTGCATAAGTGACCAGTCCATCCATAACCAATGGACATTTCTCTACCACTTCACTAACCTTTCTCTTGGTCCCAGTGGCTAGATGGACTAACCATGTTTTGATATGATTTAACTTCTTAAAAGCACAAATCTCAACTACTCTAGGAGTAATATAATTGTGAGTAGATCCAGGGTCAGTTAAAACAGAAACAGATTCCTCAACAATATTGCATGTAACTTCAGTCACCATTGACTGATGATCTTCCTGGTGGTCCTCCAATGCTGCATAAATCCTAGGGACGGCCCTTGCAACTTGACCCATAGTTTCAGCTTCTTGAATGTTATGAGCTTGCCTTGCAAACCCATCCTTAAGCGGGCAATTCCTGCGCATGTGGGGTCCTCCATATTTCCAACATTGGAGTGGTTCTATGTTCTGTTGTGGATCTCTTCCTTTGATCAAACTTCTCATTTGTCTTGTCCTTCCAAGCCTTATGGTAACCAGGTTTGCCCTTGCTTTTCTCATAGCAATACTTAGCTTTCCTGATAGCCTCTTCCAGAGTTCTAAGTTTATAAATTTCAATTTTACTTTTATAAGACTGAGGTAGCCCACTTAGAAAACATTGGAATTTTACCTTATCATCTTTGATGTTCCTGACATACCTCAAAAGTTCCAAGAACTTTTTTGTATACTCTTCCATGGTCTACTGTCCCAATTTCAGCTCATGGAATTCTTTGATCTTGTCATCATAGTACCTGTCAGAGAGGTACTTCTGCTTGAAATATTTCTTGAATTGTTTCCACACAATTTTTCTGTCATTAATCTTCTTTACCTACCTGAGGTGCTCCCACCAAATGGATGGTTTTCCATTTAGGTTGAAGATGGCTACCCTATCGTTCATATTTCTTGAATTGTCTTGGACTTGGAAATATTTCTTCATCCTAGGAAGCCAAGCTTCAGCTTCTTGACCAGTCTTTACCTCATCGTTAAAGGTAGGAGGCCTTGCCTTTTTTAACTCGTCCCATGAACTGTTTCTATAATGCATCTTTCTCTTTTATCAGTGAGATGAAGAGCTCGAACCCCCAATGGATCCTTCAAAGTTAGATGACCCACTAGGAGATCTCTTTCTCCTTTTAGCACTACTCTTACGACCTTCTGGTTTTTATGTTCGACGCCCAAAGCTCATCCGCCTTTGGATGTCTGTCAAACTATGCAGCATGGTTACATTTAGTTGATGCTACGCTTCCTGGGATTTAATCAGGCTTCTCATGGTGGCTGTAATATATAGTGGAGTATCTTGAAATCTCCTTCCATTAGACTCTGTATCGACATTTCCAACTCGGGTGCTTTCTCCCATAGCGTCTTCCTCGTGCTCATAGGGATTATATGCATCATACATGTTGTAGGTTCCCATGGCTGAGCCAAAAATCCAATTTTCAATCTGCACCATGACTCTGTAAAATGTGTTAACAACATCATTTGTTAGTTACATAATAATTTTAGAAGTAAAACCCATTTACTTATTATCACCTGGCCCATCTACGGCCAATGATGTAACCATAAGCTCTGTTAATTGTTCAACTTGGCCCATTTAGGCCCTAGTGTTGCAACTAGCAGCTCCGATACCAATCTGTAACGTCCCCATACCCCAAATATGCAGATAATTAAATTTTTTGTTTTAAGAACCCTTGTTCTCCTTTCAAAACACATGGCATGGACGTTAACACACTCTTCCACATTCATTCTCAGGCTTAGAAAGCATTGTAATAGTCTTTCCGCCCTTCACAGATCCCTTCTGCCACTGGAAACACCATTTCTGCACTGAACCTGTTCTTCTGCACTTCGCCCTCCGCACTTCCGCTATTCGCCTTCCGCTTGCGGAGTTAAGAAATCGGAAACACCACATGCGACGAAGATACTTAACCACTCTTCCTCTTTCCTCCTTTTGTTCTTTCGCTTTCTACCTTTTCGACCTCGAAACTCGGGAATTAGAACTTTTACATTCAACGGAAAGGTTCAATCATTATTTCGCCTTCCGCTCAAAACTCGGGAATTAGAAGTTTAACATTCGACGGAAAGGTTCAATCATTATTCCACCTTCCATACTTCTGCTTTCAGCCTTCCGCTCAAAACTTGGGAATCAAAACACCATCCTTCTGCCTTCTTTCAACTGCTCTTTTCCGCTTTTCGCCTTTCCCAGATGGATTTTAAGGGGCGGAAACGCTAAGTCAGAAGCATTCTGACCCTGTAACAGGCTTCCAGCCTCCAAGGACTTAAGCAAAATGCATTGCAAAAACACAAGGCATATGTAGGAGTAAAATGCAGGGAAACATACACAAGCAACCTTCACATAATCATCAACAAGCATTCAACATGAACATAGCAATTCATCATATTCATAAGCATTCTACATAAACAGTATACTCATCCATAACCATATGCATTGTATAAATAAGAATAACAAAAAATACTTATCTTGGATGATGGTGTTGTCCTTAAACTTGCTATGTGGCTGCAACGTTCCACCCAACCATAGGCCAGTGTGTTCCTTAACCTCTCAACACTACTGCCACCCTCGAGTTGGGCATGATTTCCACAAGTAACTAGGGAACAACAGACTTATGTTGATGTAATTGTAACTTTCGGAATGTATTCATCCGTATATCTTATGTATTGTGCCCCGATGTTTATTCCGGGATGTGTCTGTAATGTATTTGAGTAATGTCATACCCTGATGTTTATTCTGGGAAGTTTTTATGATGTAAACAAGTCATGTCAAGTCATTGTGGGTAACCCTCCTATTGGTCAAGGGTTAAAGTCCCCTAAGTTGTGGGGCCCTAGGGTTATGTTGCTACCGCAACCGTTCTCCCCGAATTTATTTTTACTTAAACTCTGGGCCCCTCCTCATCATTTTACTTGGTTTGATCGTTAAAGACTTGAGCCTCTCCGGCATATCTGTTTTTCATTTTACTTCGAAGATGAATGCCAGTCGGTTTATGTTTTCCTCGTTCAGTTTTGGTTTGAGTCATGGATGCCGGTGTACTGGTCGAAAAAGGGGGAAATCTTTGTTTTTCAGAGTTGCCTTTTCGTGGAAAGAACGAACCTATCTGCGCCTGATATTTAAAGCTATTAAATAATTTTTTTATTTTTTTTGTAATCGGCCCCCTTTTAGTTCCAGGTCGGAAGCTGTGAGTTTCTCTCCCGCCGCCGTTGCGGCTCCTAGATCGTTTCAGCGTCCGATTTCTTACAGCTGTCCGACGCCCGATTTATGTTAACTACAAATCGCTTGTCCATAGCTTCTACTCGCCCGCCGTTGCGGCCGGGAAGAGATAGTCAGCTTTCGATTTGAGTCTCTTTCGACATCCGACTAAGTTCTTCCCGTCCGTTCCGCGTATCCTCTAGCTCTCCTCCTCTGCTGTTGCGGCTCCCAGAGTCTTCCGACTTCTGAAGCTAAAACCGTCCGACGTCCGATTTATGGCCTATCCCGCCCGCGTTTCGCCTGGCCGTGACTCAAGCCTCATCTGACGTTACGGCTGGCTGAACCCTCTAGCCTGCGAGCTCACTTACATCTGACAGCCGACTTGAATTTTCCCGCCGGTGACCATAGGATATTTTCCCAAACCCGTGTGTGTTTCGATCGACCATTTCATTGCGGAATGATGGTTAATTAGTTATATTTTGAACCATGCTCGTGAGTTGAATGCAGGCATTTTCCAAGCGACCGGTCAATCTGCCACGACAAGAAGAAAGACTAACCCGTTTGGCGAAGGTATGATTGAAATGAGGCGAATGGAGGACGAAATCCGGAGCTGTAAAGGCGTGATCCCAGAAACGGATCAGTTACCGAGTGTTTCATGATCACCTGCTGACAAAAGATCGGAATATGAAGCGTTGGAGAAACTGAAAAGTCACACGCTTGAAGGCAGCCCAAGGGGCAGCAGTTCTAGTTTAAATATTTAGAAGTAGGACTGAGAAAGGGCTTTTTCCCTTGGAAAATTTTTGTAAATGTTTGTTTGTAAGAGGAACTACTTCGTTTTGCAAAGGAAACTGCAAATTTGTCTATCGGAGAGAGTGAAAGGTGGAATGTATCAGTGCAACTCAATGAATAATGTTGAAGAGGAACTATTTCGTTTTCAGCCGTGTTTTCGTTTACTGGAAGAGTATTTAATGTTCTGAACCTATGTTCTGGTTAAATGTTCTTCAGTAGTTTTTGGGATATTTTTCATTGTGAGCAATAAATGTTGCCATAAAATGATCGGCTATCCGGTTATTTAAATATCTGTAAGCGTTCATGTGCTTTAGAAGAAGTATCAGCTAGCTGTGATTCCTCTTAATGTATGTGAAAATGTATTGCTCATCCAAAATGATAACCTTGCTCCCTAGGGATAGATTAGATAGTTAGTTTATTTCTTTTGTATCTGGTTTGGTTGCTTGTGAGCACAAGACGAGAGGTAAGAACCTGCGCATCACGTTGTGACCGCTCCCTGCATCTTGACCCCCTTGCATTTAGTTAGGCACTTGCATATCATTTCTTTAAGTCAAAATACAAAAACTCGGTGGGCCGGGCCGCAACCGGTAAAGCTTCAGTTTTGTTTCTTGACCTACGGTAGCCGGACCGCAAACCGGACGAATTCCCTATTCCAAACAGTCAATGGGCTAGTTGGGAACGTTGATTGGGGAGAATCCCTTACTGTTGCCGCCTGCGAATTTTCAGGCCTCAACAGGTTATTAGACTATCCTAGAGAAGTCGACTCTAGTAAATAATTGTTAAGTGAGGCCGACATGTTGGCGTGGGTTTCAAGTGAACGAAAGAATATAAATAGAGAGTGAGCCTCTCTATTTATCACACACACACTCACTCATTGGGGCGCATGAGTGAGAGAGGAGAAGCTCTCTCAAGCCTGGGAGAGAGAACAAGCTGTGGAGATCATCTTTTTTGTTTTCGAGTTTTACTGCTGCCATTAGTGCTCATTCTATCTCCAAGGAAGTTGCGGGGTTTTCTCCTTTATGGTTTCCCCAAGGAAAATTCTTTGTGTCTCTTGTCTCTTATGTTTATTGTTGTGCATGTTATTCTCTCCGTTAAAGATCATAAGATAATGCTAGCTCGGATGATAAAAATCTAACATGGTATCGGAGCTAACCTGAGAAGAAGACATTATGTAGCTGCAGAAGCTAGCGATTCTTACTTTTCAGGTCTCTCTCCACAATCCATCAGCAAAAGTATGCTAAGCTAACTCTCCATTGAAAGGCGCATCTTTCTGTCGAAGCGAAATTCGATTCCGGACATTTTCAGTTTTTGGTGCAAGAAATTAGGGCTTCTTACATAAGAGGAATTTTTTAGTGAGCCTAGCATAGGATTTATCTCCTCATCAAAATTGAAGTTTAGAGACTTGGATCAAGATTTTTGGTTGGGTGAAACTTCGGGAAAGTCAAACCCTAGTTTGACCCCGAGCTGGAAAAACCCTAAATACTAAAACTGATAAGTTTTGGTACATTCACTATATCTCAATATTGGAGATGTCTCAAGAGCTAAAAATTGCATAGGTTGAAGATAAAATCCTGATGTGCACTATGTCCAAAATTTAGCCTCAGATTCTCTATATTCTGGGAGATATGATCCCTCCATGTTAGGGTTCTAGCCTCTTCCAAGATTCATTCCTAAACAGGACACCTGGGGGAGAATTGCTATATCATGGGCTACAAAGGTCCAAACGAAATTTCTGAAGATGTTCCAGAAAGGGCATGGACTATACTTTCTGTGGTCCATTTTTCAGAACCAGAAGATGAAACAGTGACATGTGGAAGTCCGTATAACTTCATTGTTCTGAATAGTCGTGTAACAGGTCACCTTGGGAAAATGATCATAAGTCCCAATTGGTGAAACCAATTTGGATGAAACCTGTGGTGTTGGAATAGGGACATATGAGGCTACCTCAATACAAAGTTTCAAACATAGAGGAGCAGTAATTTCAGAGATACTGCAGAAACAGTAAAAGGCATTTCTGCAGAAGAAATTGGAAAACTAGGGCTTCCTGTTCCGGGAGCTTCCCTCCACTGTTTTTAGAAAAGGAGTACATTGGACAGCTTGCCTTGAAGAGATCTATCTTTCTATCCAATCAGATTTGAAAGATTCCAAGTTTTGAAAATTAGGGTTTCTCTAACAAACCCTAGATTAGCCAGCTTCGGAACCAGGACGGACACCTCAAATCGGTAAGATGTACTCTTTTGCTATTTTCATTTGAGGTTCTCATTTCAAAGTGATTTATCACATCAACTTGATGATAAGCTTGGTGAAGTTGAGAAATTCCAAGCATGGAAGTATATTATCTCTTTGAAGAAAATGAATTGGATACCTACATAAGTAGAGAGGTTCCAGTTCCAAAGGGAGATGAGGCTCAAAGCCTTACACAAGAAGAACTTGGTCAAGGCCAAGAAGATCATTGTTGATTCAATCATGGATCAACTTGTACCACAAGTGTCTTCCCTAAAGACACTGAAGATGTTTGATTCCTTGACTAAGCTATTTGAAGGGAAGAACATAAATCAAAAGATGGCTTTGAAAAAAAAAACAGTTGAAGAATGTGAAGATCCAAAATGCAGAACAACTTGAAGCGGTAAAAGAAGAAGTGGAGAATGTGGAAGTTGTGATAACCTCCTTGAATGGCCTCCCAGGATCATGGGATTCATTCATTCAAGGAATGTGTGCCAGAAGGAAGTGATTACTTTCAACAGACTCTGGGAAGAAGAAGAAGCTCGACTCGTATTAAGAGAAGAGAAGATGGGAGCAACTGAAGATTAAGCTCTCACCATCGAAAGAAGATCCCTCTAGCAATGAGGAATATGAAGGACTCAATTCTTGAAGAACCTATTATCCATATTGAGCATTTGGATAAGAAATGATGAAGTCATGAATGAAGAAGATGATGAAACAGAAGGATCAAGAAGGAGTCTACCACGAAACAAATAAAGATAAGTATTCAATTGTCATTGTCTTGATTATGCATTTTCAGTTTATGTATTATGCATGATAGAATGTTTGTATTAATGACAGTATACTACTAATATGCATGTAATGGGTAAGTAGCTCATGGTGCTATACAACTCTCCATTGCTACTTATCTAGAATGAAACCTCTTTGCTGAGATATTGGATTAGTGCATAATCTCAATGTTGTCCTGGTGGATATGGAAGGCATCTAGAAAAGTTTCCGTGAGATATGGATGATTGTTGTATTGGCTAGAATAGTTGCACGATCATATATTTATGCATAAGAATTTTTCATTATGAATATACCTTATGAAATGTTTATAACCATACAACTAATGCATTTGACTTGTAGGAAAGATCGTGCTCGCCTACAAGCAAAGAAGGATGAGACTTGTTCTGAAGAACAAGTGACGACAGTTCAAAATGAAGAATAATATGACGAATGCAACAACATCATTAATGCAAAACCTTCTAGCCATGAAGAAGTAACCAAGAAGAAAGGGAAGACCAGTTCAAGAAGAATGATGTCTAGGTTGCGGTTCATAGTTCCATCATGCAGTAGATGGAAACATCATGGGATACAAGGCAAGATTCGTAGCACGAGGCATAAACTACGAAGATACATTTGCAGCCACTAGAAATACACATGATGGGAAGAATCATGTGTGCAAATGAAAGAAGGCCTTATACGAGCTCAGAAGACACCCATGGGATAACACATACATGAGGAGCTTGATGAAGACCTGAACCTTTGCTAAATGGTTGAAGATGAAATTCTATAGAGGATGACAAGCTCTCAGATGGGTATGAGAAGAACTTTTGAAAAAGTTCAAGATAGAGGATCTTGGTATCCAATGATCCTAGATGGATACATAGAATATTAGTAGCAGAGGAAGCTACTTGTCACTCTGGTACATAATGTTTCAGTGCATAGAGTACGAAAGACAGAGGGAGAATGATGCTCTGCTTCAGAGGGAGTGACTGCAGAAAGTCCTAAGGTTCGACATGGTACGACAGGATGGATAGATTACTGATGACTCTAGGCTTTACTGAGAGTAAAGCGGATTCCAACCTTTGCTTCAAGGTTGAAGGCAGAAGACCAGTGATGCTCCTGTTATGTGGCATGGAGGTGTGGACAAGGGAAGTATGTAGTAGAGATCCTAAAGAGGTTCAGGATGATGGACTGCAAGGCCATGAACACACCTATGGCATCGAAGCTGAAGCTATTGAGTGTTGCTTCATCAGAGACGGTTGATGCCACGATGTATCGTCAGATGATTTGTTCCTTGATGTACCTGACGAATATGAGACCAGATATTTGCTTTGTTGTGAACACATTGAGACATGTTCAAAGCATGCAATGAGGTACCTGAAGGGTATAGTTGATTATGGGCTCAAGTATGAGGTGGATCAAAAGATTATGTGGATTTGTATTGGGTAGGCAGTGCCATTGATAAGAAGAGCACTTCGAGGTGCTACTTCAGTATGGGATCAAGCGTGATCTCTTGGTTTGGCAAGATGGAGTCCTGCATGGCGCTGAGTACAGCTGAAGCAGAGTATGTTACAGCTTGTTCAGCTAGTTGTGAGGCAGTATGGCTGAGGAAGCTACTGTCTGATTTATTTGATCTCCAGATGGATGCTACTTGTATATATTGCGACAACCAGAGTTGTGTGAAGTTGTCAAAGAACCCAGTGTTCCATGACAAGACGAAGCATATCGAGATCAAGTATCACTATATCAGGGATATGGTGCAAAGAGGAGCAGTGAAGCTCCAGTATGTTGTGACGGACGAACAGATAGCTGATGTATTGACGAAGCCATTGGCTAGAGTGAAGTTTGAGTACTTCAGGGAGAAGCCTGGTGTTCTCCAGATCAAGGTTCCCTCCAAGGGGAAATGATGAGACCTAGAGCCATTCTAACATGGTGAGAGGATTAGGTTCCTTCCATGGTCAGATGTAAGGGATGAGCCATTCTGTCATGGTGAGAGGATTTGGTTCCTTCCATGTCAGATGTGAGTGCTGAGCCATTTTGATGTGACTGTAGGATTGGTTCCTACATGATCAGATGTAATGGCTGAATGCCATTCTTGGAATGGAGGCACCTGGTCAGTTACCAGGAATACTCAGTCTGGGCCTAAGGGCCGTTCTGATATGACTGTAGGATGTAGTCTTACATGATCAGATGTGAGCGCATGGCCATTTTGATGTGATTGAGGGATGTGTTCCCACTTTATCAGATATAAGGGTTGATGCCATTCTCTGGGAGAATGGAGGCACCTGGTTAGTTACCAGGAATCCTCAGTCTGGGACTGAGAGCCCTTTCGATGTGATGTGTTTACACATGGTCAAATGTAAGTGCAGATCCCTTCTGACAAGATGAGGTCGGATATAAGTGCTGAGCCATTCTGGCGCGATGTGTTTACACATGGTTAGATGTGAGTGTTGTGCCTTTTTGACAAGATGGGGTCGAATGTAAGTGCAGAGCCTTTCCGACAAGATGAGGTCAGATGTAAGTGCTGAGCCATTCTAACGCGATGTGTTTACACATGGTCAGATGTGAGTGTTGGGCCTTTATGACAAGATGAGGTTAGATGTGAGTGCTGGGCATGCCTTTCTAACAAGACGAGGTCAGATGTAAGAGCTGGACAGACCATTCTGACTTAGGGTCAAATGTAAGCGCTGGAGACCTACATGAAGGGTAGGCCTACAACCAACATGAAAAAGGGCTAGCTCTGTAGAACTTCCTGTGACGAGAAGAATGAAGAGATAGCACCATTTGATTGAGATAGCAGAAGCAGTAATGATGATGATGATCCAATAGTGATGATCCAGATCAAGTAATGATCCAGACTTGATGATGATCCAGTAGGGACGATCCAGACTTGATGATGATCTAACAGTGACGATCTAGATCAAGTGTTGATCCAACAGTGACGATCCAGATCAAGTGATGATCCAGACTTGACGATGATCCAGTAGTGACGATCCAGATCAAGTAATGATCTAGACTTGATGATGATCCAGATCTAGATGAAGATGACTTGAAGATGAAGATGACCTGAAGATGAAGATGACTTGAAGATGACGAGAACTCGATGATGATCCAAATGATACAGAGAAGAAGACTTGTGCTAATAAATTGTGTCGAGAGAATACCTTCCTAGTTAAGAGGGAGTGTTGATGTAATTGTAACTTTGGAATGTATTCATCCGTATATCTTATGTATTGTACCCCGATGTTTATTCCGGAATGTGTCTGTAATGTATTTGAGTTATGTCATACCCCAATGTTTATTCTAGAAAGTTTCTATATTGTAAACAAGTCATGTCAAGTCATTGTGGGTAACCCTCCTATTGGTCAAGGGTTAAAGTCCCCTCAGTTGTGGGGCCCTAGGGTTATTAGACTATCTTAGAAAAGTCGACTCTAGTAAGTAATTGTTAAGTGAGGCCAACATGTTGGAGTGGGCCTCTCTATTTATCACACACACACTCACTCATTGGGGTGCATGAGTGAGAGAGGAGAAGCTCTCTCAAGTGTGAGAGAGAGAACAAGCTGTGGAGATCATCTTTTCTATTTTCGAGTTTTACTGCTACCATTGGTGCTCATTCTATCTTTGAGGAAGTTACGGGGTTTTCTCCTTTATGGTTTCCCCGAGGAAAATTCTTTGTGTCTCTTGTCTCTTGTGTTTATTGCTGTGCATGTTATTCTCTCAGTTAAAGATCCTAAGATAATGCTAGCTTGAATGATAAAAATCTAACAACTTACACAAAACTAGATCATATCACACATAATCAAGCCAACCTCTAGTTGGGTTTATCAGACTGTCCAACCAAGCCAACACCAAGTTGAGTTTTCTAGGCTACAGGCTTACAAGCCAAACAATGTTGGGTTTATTAGGCTTACTTAGCAAAGCCAACATATAGTTGGGTTTATCATACTGTTCCTAGCCAAGTCAACTTCCACAATAAGGACCAGCCAAGCCACAGTTGGGTTTATCATGCACTCAGCCAAGCCATCATTCACAGTGGGTTTCTCAGGTTGTCCATCCAAGGATTACACATGGCCAAAACACAACAAGACACATCCAAGCCAATATCCAATTGGGTTTATCAGGCCGCTAAGGCAGTGGAAAGGTAGAATGACTAATCTAGTGGCTCATTCAAGAGTTAGGGACACCTCCACAAGGTCTGTCGGGCTTGGGATACACATTACCTGCACACCTAACACAAGGAAGCATCCCCTTCTCTGCTCCACAGTCCCTCAGGCTATGCCTTCCATTCTAGTGTTCTTCAAGGCATGCAGCGAAGATTTACCAGCCACTCTTACCTTTTTATGAGGTTCCTCTTTGCACTAGATTTATCAAGCCCATTCCAATTCTCATCTACTCCTCAGTCTTGCATACAGTTCAGACCCAAACTAGGGTGCAAATCATAACAAACCACAGGGAAAACACAACAACACAGGCTCCACTATGTAACACAGAGAAAAAAGGTTTGTAGACCCCTCTATAACATAATATAAATGGATTGAACAACTCTGAATAGTGAACCACACTGCACAATCATGAACATAACCTTATCCGCAACTCAAGAGAGTGAACCACAATGCATAATTGATCCCCTCGAATGGTAGAATCCAATGGAATGACCACAACATTCAGATGAAGACTGGGTTGATAGACTGTGCACGGAATCTCATGTTTTACTTGCTTCAAAAGCAAGAACACAGCCTCTGCAGACTACAGGCTTGTTCAGTCATGAAATCGACTACCATGCCTTGCTATGCCCAAGGCATTAATTGCCTCAACCAATTTCCTGCAAGAAAATTGAATGCACGAGCACAGGGATGAACCAGGGTAGATGGGTTAAGGAACGAGTAACTTTTGAATAGATCTACGACTAGGATCGACCATCAAACAGATCGACGACGCACAATGATTTCACTGAGTGAACTAACATAGACAAAGAAAACTTTGGTGGGTGCGATACTTTATGAAATCCTCTTTAGTTTATTTGGGGTCCACTGTTGATCTAGATCCAACGGTTGCTAGTTCATTTAGCTGGCTAACTAGCAATTGTTTAATATCATCCAGCGGACGTGAAATTTCTATCCAAAAGGATTCATTTCGTCTCGCGTTCGCTGGGCGACTTGGACAACAAATCAATGAAGGTTTTTATGCAATCAATCACCTGGCATCTGCTGGTTTAACCCCCTCCCTATTCCTCTGTGAAATCATGCCCCCATCTCTTTCACGTTGTAGTTCCATAGCTAGCTGTGGCATTTTATTAAATTGTGCATTTACATGATATTCAAAATGTTTTGTGCTTGACTAGCACAATGAACCATAAGCATCAACCTTGATCACCTACACACAAAAATACCAATCATTGGCAGGGCCTTGGCCTTGAGCTCCTTGCCATGATTCTCTTACAATATATACATCATGTACAATTTAAATACAATGGGGTCAAAACCGGGGTGTTACAATGACAACCATTAGAGTATGATTTGCAGGTTTGATCTCAGTCTTGGGTCGAATTACTTCTTGAGTGTCCAAGAGTGGTGAAGAATAAATCATTAATGGAGCAGCCTTGTTCTATCTTATCTTTTCTTAATTCTTCTAATGTCTCGTGGCTCCAATCCTGTCAGATTTCTTGTGGTTTGCAACTGTTAAGATAGACATAAATGTTCAGTATTTGTAGGTCTGAAACAAATTCCAAGCAAGTTCAAGTCCCTTACAGAGATCAAAAAGTCCGCCATTCGAACTCCATAACATTTCTAGTATTTTCCCCTTGCTGCGAGTTGTGTGCTTAAATAGGCCATGTCTAAGATTTTTGTGAGAACCATTTTGACCTCCCATTGATGTATTTGATTTAATAAAAGACTCCTGATATTTATTTCTGCAATATAATAGACCAAGTCTGATTTTCATTTGCATTTCCTACACCTAGTCTAGATCTTCGTGAAATGGCTAGTTTTTTCAGTTTAGTCTTGATTAAGCAATTTATTTCCAACGAATTTGAGTTATTTTGGTTGCCAATTTTATTAAACATGTTAATTAACAAATCCCATACCTAAACTTGAGAGTTTGACACCTCCATCCTAAGTTTGGGAAGCCCAAAAGTGAGGCTTGTTGTGTATTTCCGGAGGGTATTATGGCTTGTGCGATCTCTTAAACTTGTCAAACCTATTATAAGCCTATAAATTTGCATTGGTACTAATATATAACACTGTGTAGGAGTTCTACAAGCTTCCCAAGGTCAAATTTCCTCACCACTGGTTTTCGGGAAGTGCCAATTAAAGGTTATATTTTGCATATGCTGGGGTGCCCAGGAGCTTTGGAGTAGACTTCAGCCTCGCTGATGTTCGAAACATAAAAGATCCAAGTACATTGTGCAAATGATCCTAAGCTACCATAGCCCTCACTTCTTCTAGAGTTATCAACCTGCCCTTTTGATCTCTGTTGCAAGTGTCTAGTTTAAAACCTCTAATTTCACTTTATTGGTTTAATCCATTGGAAAGATTATTTAGTGTAAAACCAAATCTAATTGTTGAGCCTCTGATATGATATTTACAGACCTATAATTGACTGTTATAAAACCATCCCTTGAGTTTGGGTGAATTTTGGGAAGGTCTACTATGTTGGGAATTAATTCTGTCCACTCTAGCTATCACCTCAAGCACCTAGTTTCAAATGCTTTTGATATAATTCTTTGTGTTTGAGTTAATATCCCTATATATCTGATTGGGGATATTACAAGTAGCCTATGTGGTTTTTGAGCCGTGTCACATTAAGGCATAATAGTGGGAATATTGCCCTATCGCTTTTGTAGGGAAAAAAACATGGGTTGTTTCATCACTTCATTGACCACAAATTGAATGTTTAACCCATCTAAAGTTTGCATTCTATGCTTAAGTGCTCTACTATTAGTTATTCATTATTTTGTTTCTATAGCACATACTGTGCTTAGGCTCCCTCATACTAGTTTTACATTGCTTTCCTACTTCACATTTGTAAATGAATAAGAATGTGTGCATAAGCCTATTTTGTAATGCATTTTTGTGTAGAAAGCCTTTAACATATTTTAAGGAAGCATTATAGAGGCAATCTTAATTATTTCATATACTCATTACTGCAGAGAATCAAGAAGCCCTTTAAAATGTATAATTGATGAATGAAAAATAACACTCTAATAAACTAAAATGAAAATAAAGTTGATTTTCATAATGTTAAAATGAAAAAACTCACCACACTATAGTTAATAAAAAAAACTAATTTATCTAAATAACTACTAAGTCTTACTCAAGAACCAAAAGAATAAACTTACTCATCATAGTTGATAAAAAGACACTTTATCTAAATAACTTGCTAAGTCTTACTTTCTTTCCAACCAACAAAATTTCACCTTAAACAAGACCAAAAAAAACCTAATATTAATGAGATCATTTACTTTCTCATATAATCTATCTTACATAAACCAATTACATACCAGAAACCTAATATTAGTGAGATCATTTACTTTCTCATATAATCTATCTTACATAAACCAATTACTACTGCCACTTGCAATTTAACCTCTTAACCTTGCAGCTGTTCTTTCAATCTTCTTAATAATTAATAAATTTAAATTTAAAATTAAAATGGAATCGATCGTCTTTTACCTGATTAAAAAAAACATAAAAATGATATTGCAGAGAAATGAACATAAAACACCCAGCGCCGCTTCCATTAACTCCCAGAGTTTTTGACATAATAATAATAACACAGCAGGGCACACCCGGGCAGGAGAGGGTAAGCAAATGAGGCAGCCCTAAGGTATAAAGCGAGAATAATACCCGTCGGAATATCTTCCCATCAACGCAATTCTTCTCGGAGGAGGAAGAGGAAGAGCACACAAAGACAGCTCGGTCTCGGCAATCTGCTCATTCCAGGCTAGTAATCTCTCATAGATCATCTCAAATTCATCCGATCTTTGAAGAAATTGAGTCATATTTTCAATCTTTTCTCTGTTCAGGCCATTTGACTGCCGTTTACATTAGTCTTTAGAGCTAGTTGCATTAGTTTAAAATGAATTTAAATAAGAATCTCTTAGCTCCTCTCGGTGTATTTTACCTCGCCGGAGACGGTTTACAGGATTTAAATGTCGGCATTGGCTCTGTTTTATGCTATAACCCGGAGCTCCAGGGGTTGCATTTGTCAATTTAGTGGTCTAGATCATTTATTGTACGAGGCTTAGAGGTCTCGATGTCGAAACCCATGGCCGATCATGTGGAAGTGAATTTTAATATTTGTTTGTAGGTCAGGCCAGTCGTTTGTGCACTGCAAGTGGATTCACCGGGTGTATACGTAATTGCCGAGGGCAATTAGGTTTTATGTTTTGTTGTATTTTTGTTATTATGTTCTTCTTACAGTCTCTATTTGGTTGCAAGAGGTTATTTGACGTTAAATTACTTTGTTTCGACTTACTAGGTTCATTTGTTAGTCTATTTTTCATTGTTATTTCACAGGGCCGTTGCGGATACACGTAAGTGGTCGCTTAGATGGCACTATCCACGGCTGATCTTCCGACTTTGTACACTTTATTGACGAATGCGTTGAGTCCGGATGAAAATTTGCGCAAGCCTGCCGAGGCAACTCTGTCGGCCTGTGAAAGCAGACCTGGTTTCTGCTCCTGTCTCTTGGTAAGTCCTTCCTTCGTTCGTGCTTTGCTTTCTTTGTCAAATCTTACATTCTTCTCTAATGGTCTGGAACGGCCTCAAAGGTTTTGTAGTCAAAGCGTGGATAGTGTTTACTGTAGTTTACAACTTCACAGTACTTTCTTGCTGAAGGCTAATATTTAATTCCTGACATTTAAGCTTTGTATAGAAGAGTTCTTCCTCACACAAGAGGAAGTTAGTGTCGCTTAAAGATAAAACTTATACTAATACATCTGTTTCCCAAAACTGTGTATGTGGATACTTAGGTAAAAATTGGTAGACTCTACTGTCATTTGTACTTTATGGGATACCGCAATCTAATGTGCTAGCCATCAATTAGAAAACATATTGATCATGGCAGTATTGCGTGTAGCTTGAACATTCACCTGTTCAGCAACTAATTACACTCATACTAATTTTTTCGTTCATTTAGATTGTTCATGATAATATCATAGGTATACCGTATATGCATATACTACACAAATGTACTTGCATGTTTACATCGTGGTAGCATAATTCAGCCATATTGGACTTTTGATTTTTCTGTACAGAAATTTGGAGGGAATTCGAAAATCAACTTATATTCAGTGTAGTACGGATATGGTACGGACATGGATGCAATACTGGCTCAGATGCCAACTACTCTTCAATTGAAATCTAAATTAGTAAATTTCGATGTCTTAAATCAAATCAGCAACTTATTGATAAATATTAGACTTATTTTATAATATATTTTATTTCTAAGTTTTGGATATGGTAAGTGTAAGTATAGGAATCTTGTTTTATTGTTTTATAATTTTTCAGTGATTTTTTTTTTAAGTTCAGATGCTAATCTATTGAATTAAAATAGTAATACAGTAAAAAATACAGTCCATAGTGGCATCTCTGCAAGCAGAATGTAACGGAAAGAGAGTGAAGGCCTGCTCCTCAAGGGAATTCAGGCCGTTACAATCAAAATGATCCTCCCTATGACAGGGAAAACAGATCATTGTAATATCAAAATTGACAGTATACAAGCATAAAAACTGAAAATAACTGCTGTAGTAAACAGGAAAGTCTGTGTTCAAGATAACTAGGCAAAATAAGAAAACATAAAACCTAGAAACCTGGGCTTAAGGCTTGGAGGGCGGCTCCTCTACGATAGGAACTCCAAAGCCGAATCTGAGTTGAGAATTTGGGCCGCCAGCCGCTGGGGGAGTGGGTGGGTTGACAGGTGCTTGGCCATCCATATCCCTGGGATTCTTGGCTTCGCTGCTGGTGTCTTCTTCACTGATGGTGGCCATCCATATCCCCGGGATTCTTGGCTTCACTGCTGGTGTCTTCTTCACTGCTGGTGTCTTCCGTGCTGCTCGAGGGATTCCTTTTGATCGGGAGTGGTTCGGTTTTCCTGTAATCAGCCTCTATGTTGGAAACTGCTTTGTGCTGCATAGTGCTTGCAATGGGTCTCGCTGGAGGGGTGGGGGGGCTGTTCAATGTCCATTGGGACCGCAGAGGGAGTTGGGGGTTCATTCAAAGAGCTAGGAAGGCGAAGAAGGAGCCGAGCAAGTAAATTGTTAATGACCCCAAAATTTCGTCGCTGGAGTACCGTCCTGTTTGCCGCAGATTGCGCACCAGTAAGCTCATCCTCCCAATCGTCTAAGAGTTGGCTTAGAGTGTCAGGGATTTCAATGTCATAACCATCAATGCTAGCTTGAGCTGTAAAATTTCTGGCGCGCTCGTTTGCAGTGCCGCGACCATCACGACCCCGTCTAGGCGTGGCGAGTAGTCTGCGCGACATTATTAGCTCGACTAGAAACGCTAAGTGATAAGGATTCTGAGGGTCTACAAAGAATACAAGTGCAAGAGGCCGAAAACTGGAGCATTTTTCAATCATCCGGGACACTGCAAAATGCTCGGCCTTCGTAGAATTGCTCAGGAGGGAGCAAATGAGGTGAACAATAATGTACATACCGCCCAAAAGGAGGCGCAGATCTAGAGGTACTAGGTGATAGAGGGGAGGTCACGTCCCATTATGAGGTTTAAGAGCCCGCGTTGCTTGAGATGGAGGCCAACCTAAACCATTTATGAGGATGGCGAGGTGATGCCAAGGAGTGGCGTCGGGGACAGGTATCTCCCGACGATCACTCCCTCCCGTTGAGAGGACACGTTACCACCCGCATTCGAGTGAATTCTTTTAGTATTTTTGTTATTTAATATTTATATGATTAAATTTATATTTTTTTGGTATTTATAATTTTAGTTATTTAATGTTTTTGATTAAATTTTTAAATGTATGATTAGATTTAGATGTTTTAAAATTTATATTTCACAATTTTCGATTTATATTTATATTTTCATGTATTTATAGAAAATATATGTTTTAGCATAATTAAATTGACTTTTTTAGATATTAATTTTATTCATGACTAGCATTGTAATTATGTTTGTTTATTTTTCATGTTTTAGATTTGATTGCTTTTAATGAACAATGAATGCTACATAAATCTTAAATGGTTTAATTTTATTTTTAAATTTTCTAAAATATGAAAAATATGTATTTTAAATCTATGAGCAGTCTACTCCCGTATTTTTTCTTTACTAGATTTTTTCGTTACGTATTTTTCCGTATTGATTCGTATTTGAATCTGTATTCGTACTCGAATCGGAATTATGATACTATGGTTTAAATGTACATTACTAGGAAGAGAAACCATGGCAAACAATCGCTTTGATACCAATTTATCAATTTATTTAGAGAATATGTTATGTACTATTTTAAAATATTATTTTGTCATTATACTACTATATTTTGAAACCAGATAATTATGTAAAAATAATTAAACCAGCATAGAACTCTCTTAGCCTGATATATTAAGCACTAAGAGGAATAAAAGTAATTTGTTGCTTAAAAGACGGGTTAAAATGGATCTAAGCTGGTTTATATTATTATTGCCATTTTTTTTCACATCCACATTATGGAGATCAATTTTTTCTTTCATTTTGATTTATTAGCATTATGTTATGTTACACATCTCATCTGCTGTAAAGTGATGAGTTTTTTTCTGCACTTTACGGGATATGAATCTAATATTAAGTGGGATTTGTCATTTTAAAAATTGGTTGACAATTAGGGGCTAACAGAGTGAGCATGTGCACACAATGTGGGTGGGCTTGCGTGCACATGTATGATGTAGTGGCCTGTGGGTTATATATATATGTTTTTTTTCTTGATGAAACAATCTGGGTGAAACCCACTGGGTACTTCCCCTCATTTCGAGGTTGGTACCCAGGGCGAAGCAGTCTGTTGCAGTTTTGCCAATCTAACCCGTGAGGGACATCGAGTGAGGCCCTTTTATATGCATATCCACCCGGGAATTTGACCCCCAGACCTTCTGCTTGCAATTCACAGCACTCAACCACTCGAGCTAACCCACTGGACTGATATATATACATATATATATATTGCAAGGAAAACCTTGTGGATCTCCCTCTTTGGAATATCCAAATTGAGGGTGGCTCAACTCTCAACCACAATAGCGACTGGTAACCAAGGGACTTGACCGGATTTGATCTTGTGATCTATGGCCTCCCTATTGGCAACATGCTTTGGATGGATTGTTCAGCTTCAACTGATCGAGTTAATAACCCACGGGGCTTTGTAGTGGGTTTTACACACAAACAAATTGTTCTGTGATTGTCTAGTGCCTTTTGAATTAACAATTGTGAATATTTCATTTAATATTTATACCTAGAAAAAAGGACGACCTATGAAAATTGATTAGCTGGATAGGCACTGGAGCTGGGGTAAGTAGAACTCATAATTTCAAATTTTTGGCCCCCAGTTATGGAATTTTTTAATCCAATATAAGTAAAGTACCACATCAGGCAAGCTATTATCAAAGCAATCATCCTTCCACAAACAAATGGCCGTTGCTTCAAATCAATCATCCTTTTACAAACAAGTGGGCTTTGCTTCAAATCAACTAAACTTTTATCAATTTTTTACAAACAATTCTTAACCCCCCCTAAACTGACCAATCCTTTGTGCTTTTGCATTGAATACCTCGTTAAGGTGTGATATAGGTGAACCGTGAAATAATGAGCACACAACATAGAGGCTTTTGAACATGGGTTGTCTTGCTTCAAATCAATCATCCTTTAACAAACAAGTGGCCTTTATTTGAAATTAATTAAACTTTTATCAATTTTTTACTAACAATTCTTATCACCCCCCTAAACTGACCAATCCTTTGTGCTTTTGCAATTAATTCCTCGTTAAGGTGTGGTATAGGTGAACCGTGAAATAATGAGCACACACCATAGAGGCTTTTGAACATGGGTTGTCTTGCTTCAAATCAATCATCCTTTTACAAACAAGTGGCCTTTATTTCAAATTAATTAAACTTTTATCATTTTTTTACTAATAATTCTTAACCCCCCCTAAACTGACCAATCCTGTGTGGTTTTGCAATTAATCCCTCGTTAAGGTGTGGTATAGGTGAACCGTGAAAGAAAGAGTACACACCATAGAGGCTTTTGAACATGGATTGTCTCATTTTTTTCCAATATCAAATATATATGATACAATTTCTGTCTATAATCTAAGCTTATATAGTCATATACCTTATGTAACTATTGTAATTTTGCTTCTAACTAGTTTGCATCTATAGAGTTTTATTCTAAATTTTTAACTGATTGCAGTTCATTAAATTTGTCTGCATGTCTTATTTCGTCAAGATTGATTGCATATATACTCAATTAATTTCCCAAATTCTATCTTCTGCATAAAGGCATGCCAAATTCTGACATGGCATTGTGATGTGGCAATACCAACATGGCAACTGGTATACTATGTGCGTTGGTTTCTAACACCTCCTTTAATGGCCATTTTGTGTTTCACACCAAGCAAATCTGTAGATCTTTCAAAGTTGTTGCTTAATGCCTTCGTGAAGACATTTGTCAGCTAATCTGAGACTTGTGCTGTTCAATTTAATTGCCTTTCCTTTTCTTCACTTGCTTTTTGATGTAATGGCGATGAAAGTGAAACACACGATTCTTTGAATTGATAGCACTTTTTTTTTATTACAAAGAGAGGGGTGGACTGAGCTTGTTGTAGGTTGAACCGTTGAAGTCGCCAAAAATCGTCTCGAGACATATTGTTTCATAGGATGCACTAACTGCTACATTTTTTCTCTGCGTCTATGGAGGAGAATACAATGGCTGATTGCTTTTTTAACCCTTGGAAGTATACCTGATCTTATACTGAATGAATAACTTGTGGTAGATTTCCTTTCAATTATGCAGCCTGCACAATTTGAATTTGTGCCACCAATCAACTTGAAGATATCATTGTGCACATACTTAAGAGTTAAGACCATAGTGCAGTGTTTCCTTCACTTAATTTACGATCCCTTTTGCTAGAAACTATTTCAATAGGGTTTCCAGTGGAGGTAGGGTGTCCCTTTTTTCAAAAGGGACCCGTCTTTTGGATGGATGGTAAACCTGGAAATAACCTGTCCCGACTCCCACCCTCACACACATAAGCGGATAGTGGCATATTTTGTAATATCAATAAGTTGCCTGAAGGCTACATCAATATCAATAGCCATGCCAGAGGCAGGGAGCTTGCCCGCCAGTTTTGGAACCTCTGCCATTGTCACAACAGCCACTTGTTGCTGCTAGGCCACAGCCTGGCAGATAGAGGATGTGCCACAGCCCGGCAGATTAAAATATGAAGAACTAAGAGATGTAAAATTTCATATTAAAATTTGAAGTAATGTTAAATATGATATTGACAATGCCACAATTACAATTTCAGTTCAATTTTAATGATTAAATTTTCAAAATTTCAGATTCAACTACAAATCATGCTCAATGGCATTTACTCATGAGACAAATCATTGGTGATTGGTCACCAATTAGTAATTAGTAATGCCACCAATCATTGGTGATTGGTCACTAATTAGTAATTATTAATGCCACCAATTGAGATTTTTAGAGTGTTCTCTAGATCCTCAATTGAGACGCTCTACAAGTACTTATCCCTCTCAAGTTTGTGGCTCATTTGTTAGGTTTGTAAGTATAGGATTTCGTGTACCTTGGGTCTTTCCAAGCAAGAAGGGGAAGAGTGGTGTACCTTGGGTCTTTCCAAGCAAGAAGGGGAAGGGTACCATGAATGCCAGTTTTTTTCATTGAATGAATAAAACCATAAGTACTCCAATCTATTGAGGAATTGGTTATTTGTGAGGGTAAAGTGTAAACATATAGAGAATGCTTGTAGCTCTTCGTAAGTTCATAATGCACACCATGAATTTGCCACTAATCTATCGGATCTTTGCTCCAACACATTGCATAGCTTCAATTGTGCCAAACTAACGTTGCCCACATGAAAATTGGGCACATTGAGTTCAAATGAGGGTTGCTTCCTCTAAATATAGATTATAAATCGTCTTCATTGTTGTCATGAATCCCTTCATCATTTTTTTTGTTAACTAAAATGAGGCCTTTTCTTTGTTTGTTCAATACATACTATTTTGGATTAAGAGCCTAAGGTGCCACTTGAAGAGGCATGTTTAGTTTGTTTCATCACCAATCATTCTAATTGTGGTTTCCTTTACCTGTGATCTTTTTAATCTTCTCACAGAGTTAATGTTTTTGTACACCACCTAAACATGGTGTATCCCTATCTGCATAGAGGATCTTATCACATAATGGTTCAATGAAATTGACTACGAAGTCAACATCGTCCCTGAAACATTGATCAAGAAACATTTGTTTCACCTCACTGGCCACATGTTATTGGCAATAGTGTCACATAAAACCTTTCTCAACTTCCATGGTTTAAGTGACCAGGATGTGGATCTGGATCCGGATATGGATTTGCCAGATTTTTGAAAAGTCAGGATCAGGATACGGTGGGGAAAGAACAAGTACAAAATAATATAAAAATATTTTTATAATAAATAAAAAATAGACTGAAGAATCAAAACTATTCAGGAAATGGAAGATTATAACTATAAGTTATAGGCTATAGCCAAAAAAGAGAGTTTTCATTTATATTACTATTAGCCATTCATGTACAATAAGTTACAACCATGATTGATAATTGATAATTTTGAAGACCATTTCAACATGAATATGAAGCAGGTCATAACAGTGTTTTTGTGAGCCACATTCACATGTCCATATCAGCAGTGAATAAAGTGGTTTTCTTGAAGGCTATGGCAGGATTAAATAACAGTGTGGGTGAAGTGAGCAACAATGTAGCACACAAGGATAGATCAAACCTTGACAGCAGACCTTGACCATAAAGATAGATTAAACAGAAACCTTGAGAGTGGACGTTGATAGATCAGAGTTTGAGAGCAGATCTTGACATAACGATAGATCAGACCTTGACTAGGGATGGGGTTTATGGTTTAAGCCTTTAGGTGTTTAGGGCTTTGAAATTTTTTTATTTAAAAACTATTTTTGTGGGGATTGATGGGTCACAAAGCACTGGAAGTTTCAGAATCCAGTTCAAATTTTCAAGATCTGTTTGATTTTCCATGGGATTTGTTTCATGTGCTCATGATCCATTTCCTTCAAAAGGGGATCAATTTCCATGACAGATTATAGGTGGATTATGGTGAATTGGATCCATGGATCGGTAATGCAGTCCATAGCTGCTGAAGAAGAATGCAGTAGAGACAAATCTAGTATTGACCCGTTTAAGCAACTCCATCTTAGCAAACTTTCTGAAAATGGTTAGCAATTGCCAATTGGTGATGGCTAGATAAAACTTCTGATTTTTTTTCCTGTCTTCAGTCAACTGGCAATTCATTCCACCTTGTCGAAGATTTTTTCATGCATTATTAATGGATGCACACAATATGCTGTCCAAAAAAACTTGCATGTATTATTTTTACACCATCAATTTTATTTTTCTTTTTTTTTTCATTCAAAGAAAGCTGACGTGCACGGAGGCATGCGTCATGTAGGGGGTCCTCCGGATCAAACCCAGGTGGGGAGGGCCACAGCTGGTCGTCCCTACCACCCGGTTGATGGTAGTGGTTTTGCACCATCAACCTTACAACTATGCAAACAAGGGTTTTGCAACTATGATAAGTTGCACCAACTTTGATGGCCCCACCTTCTCAATTTCTTCACATAACTAGTTTTTCAAAAAAGTGCGTTTTTCTTTTGGTTTGAACAATCATTTGCACTCGAGAAATAGGGGCTAGAATCTAGATGTTTAAAAGTAGATGGTTTTGGGCATCTGTCCAACCATCCACACAACAGAACATCCATCTATACTTCATAACACCTTCAATGGAGCCATAATCATCTGAAGACAAGTATTGTGCTTGCCGACCAACACTCTTCGAAGCCTCTCATAGCTAGGTGCCTTATTTATGTAAGTGTTAAAATTTTTAGCTGATGGTAACAGTGTACTGCACTCAGATTAAAACCCTAACAACTAGAAATAAAAGTTTTAGCCAAACTCCCAAAACTGCGAATATGATCTATACTCAGAAACTAAAACACATCACATTGTAAAGTATGAACAGCAAAAGTTAAATGGGCTGTCTAACCTGCTACTGCTTTCTCATTAATCCTGGAAAAGAACTCTGTTACAGGAAACTCAGAAGACCACTTATCACAAGCATGAAAACTGAAGGAATGTCTACTCACATTCCCCGCTTTTATAACTGAAGCACAAGGTCGTAGGTTACATTCAAATTGGACTAAATATCTGCCTTAGTGTCCCGCCTGCATAGAAATTTGTGCTAGAGCAGGAAATACGCTCCAAAGGCATGCAAGCCTTCTTGGGATCCTTGTCCTCTTATTCTAGACTGATGTGCTGGGCTCTGTTCATAGAAAACTGTGCTAAAGGAAGCACTACTCAAATATATCAAGTCTGTATTATGAAAAGTACTTTTTGCTAAGAACATCCTATTTTATTTCTGAAAAAAACATAACAGAGAGAACTTAATTTTAACTAAGAACATGTCAAGTGATGTTCTAAATTTGAAATCATACTAAAATAGAGAGCGGACTAAAGCTGGTAAATGCATGCCTAGGGATGCATGTGTCCTCTACTTAGCCTATATATCGACTTTTCCTGCACCTCCTTACATTTCTGGGGCTGATGCTTTTGCTGTGAAAAACTTCTGCTCCATAACTCTGCCATCACTGCTGGGCCTACAATTGCTTTGCACAGAAACTGAGGCAGATCTGCCCGGGGTCATACACTGCTGGACAAATTTATCAGTTGCTGCGGTGTCATCATTACAAACAATTCTCTCTGTTGTGTGGTTCGCTGAAGGGTATCATAATGAAGGGCAAGCAACAGCCAAGCAACACAGTAAAGACAAGGACATGTGAGAGTTTATAATGCCTAGAACACCTGATCCGTGTATCAAGTCCCTTTCTCACCTTCCACCATTATCCACTCCAGTCTAGCCAATTTCCTATGAGAGGGAATGACTGTACTAGGGCTTTCCATATATTGAGGCTATTTTTAAGGGTTTATTGGGGCTCTATCCAAATCTTTATACGACATTGGTTCCAGATAGTTTTGTAGAATTACATTGCGACAGAGGCCTTGATAGTTTAGCAGCCACCACAGACTTTTTGAAGCTAATACCTTCCCAAAGAAATGGATCAGAGCTATTTATATGAAAGGGCCTGGAGAGCCCTTCACAATGGAAATGAATTCCAAATAAGATACATTCATACTATATAAACTTAGGGTTCCAACCATTAAATCCAATTGTTTCATTAGTGCTGAATGCAGATCTTATTGACACATTCAATGGATAGAGCTGAAAAACAATTAGAACTGTATCCATGCATATGTCTCTCTCTTACTTCTCATGCTGTCTAGATTAGTCTGAACAGTTTCTGATTTTCTATATTTGCTATATACCATACATCTAGGTGAGTGACTGATTTTTTCTGAAGGGCGAATGCAGGAGATCATTGCTGCAAAGGATTTAGAGACGCAAAATAATACCCGTTGGTTGGCATCAGTCTACTTCAAGAACAGTATAAATCGATATTGGAGGCAGAGGCGAGATTCTTTGTAAGATTTCCTGAACATAAATGCCTGTTTGTGATTGGCTGTACTTGCATTTCTTTCTGAAGACGTCTGGTCCTGCAATTAGTGTCCAGGGTTGAGCTAGATTTAACAAAGTGCATATATCCGTGAGCCCGATGTTTACTTGTTAGACAAGGCCTTTTAAGGCACTTACACATGAATCAAGATGATGCTTTTGCTTTAAAAGATATCTCTTCAAGAATGTAATTATTTTCCCTACTTTTTTCTTTTAGTTGGTCAAGTTATTGTTGATTTGATGGTTTGAAGATCTTCTTTTCCTCTGTTTCATTTGGATCAAATCACTTAATTGTAACAGAGTTCTAGAGGTGGTTTAAATTTTAAAAAAGTCTTTCTGATAGCCTTCATTTCCCTCAAAAGCAATCAGCCATTTTCAAAATAGCCTAATGCAAAAGTTTCATTATTGCGCATTTTCAAAATAGCCTAATGCAAAAGTTTCATTATTGCGCATACAAACCTGAAGCAATTTGAGTTTAGGAGGAAAGTTTTCTAAAATGGTTTGGTACTTTTGAATGGTTGCATATTTTAGAACAAGGAGGCAGAATTTTTAGCTAAACCTTAATTTTGCAGGATTAAAGTTTACTTACATCATTGTTTCATACCCTATATTGTCTAATTCATTGAGCCTATTAGACTCGAACAGGGAGACAGATTTTTTAGCTAAACCTTAATTTTGCAGGATTAAAGTTTACTTACATCATTGGTTCATACCCTTTATTGTCTAATTCCTTGAGCCTATTTCTTGTTTCAGCAATGAATCATTTTCTTGTTTTGTGCCAATGGGATGTGGCTCTATGCCTATTTTCTAGATGATCTCATTCATCTCCTAAAAATTAAGGTTTTTTATGTTTTAGGAGCATCTATTTTTAGACTGTTGGTGGAGTAGTGATTAGCTGTCATTTCTTTGTTTCCTATTTTCTAGAATGTCTATATTTAGCTAAGTCACAGGGTTTGCCGAACTTCAACCTTGATGTTTGAAGTTCAGAGAACCTAAAAAATAATTGAAGTTCGATGAGGTTGATAGGTCCCTTTTGCTTTAGATTTGGCTTTGATACTTGGGACAAGGAGACGGAGCTTTTTGCAAGGGGAGCATCTCCCATAGTTTTCCATTTCCATTTATCAACATCAACCTTAGAGTATTAGTCTCTTTTAGTTTTAATCTAAGTTGCCAGGAAACTCGGGGTACGGGTACAGGGACAGGTGCGGGGACAGGGACAGGGACGCCACTTTTTGAAATAGGGGACTTGGGTACGTTGGGGTACTATATATATATATATATATATGATATTTAAATATTTTTCATTGTTCATACACAAATATGCAAAGTTTCTCATGTATATAGCAAGGTTACATACAACTAAAAACCATCAAGTGCAAGCCATATCTAACCTAAAATACATAAACAAAGAGGTTAAACGTCCTATAGTGTCCAAAAACTTCATGCTACAACAAATAATTACATATCAAAATCCTTGCCTATATTGGGTTCCTATTTATCAATAGCACCCTGTGCTCCCTCCTCTAAGATTTAGTCCTTGCCTCTACCTTGAATCTCGGAGTTGGTCCTCCAAGGACATTAGCCAACACCCTACAGTTTTGATGAAGATTCCTAATCCAGGTGTTAAAATAAGGTAGAAAAAGCTTCCCATGCTTGGTAAGTGATTTTGCTTGAGTGAAGGGCACGTTTTTGTCAAGGTCATTACAAAGGAGTTCAACAATAAGCACCGCCAACATCAATGTACATAAAGAGGTTGGTGTGCTTGATTAAATGCCCATCCCATACCCTCATACATGATAGAATCCGGTGGAAACGTTGCAATCCTAAAATCCTAAAACCTGTTAAGTTTGTTGAATTCTGAATGAATCTAAAATTCTGCTTTTTGCATATGAATTTGGTTGGAACCACACTAAAACATCGTGAAACGATTAATGGTAATGTTAAAAATCTACCTAAAATGATAGAAAATGAAAGATAAGGAGAGTGTCACTTTTACTTTAAGATTTTAATACTAATCTTACTTGTACAAAATTGGTTGGGCTTGTATCAAATTGGTCCCTAGGTGTCCCCAGGCATCCCCAAAACAGGGTTACCCCCTAAAAACTAGTCCCTGGGTGTCCCCAAGCGTTCCCAAAATAGGGGTACCTCTTCCCTTTCCAATCAATGTCCCCTGAATCCATGAAAAATGTCTTGGGTACTTTGGCCAAGTTTCGGGTACGTTAGGGTACGTTGGTATGAGGTATCTGGTACGGTTACGTGTACCCTATCCCCGGGTACGGGTACCCATGCTACTTTGGTTTTAATTGAGGCATTAATACACGGGAATAGTTTTGAGACATTAGGTTGTTATTGATGATATATCATTTACAAAGGGGAAAGTCAAGGGGATGCTTGAATTGGCTAGCGAAATGAAAAATGACTAGGCAATATGTTATAGAATGGATGAATTCACTTAATTTAGTTCACAAGGGTACAAATTAACCTGTAGATCAACACACTTCTGAGGTAGAGTACACCAAGGTAAGACCAAGACATGTGTAATTGTTTCAAGTGTTATGAATTACTATATGAGCATAAATGTAACATCCCCACACTTCTGAGGTAGAGCACACCAAGGTAAGACCAAGACACGAGTAATTGTTTTAAGTGTTATGAATTACTATATGAGCATAAATGTAACATCACATGCAATTTTGCAAACTTATCATCATATAAGAAAACATTTTGAGAGTCTATGAAGGTTTAGACTTTAGAGATATCGCAACACAGAACATTTGACATTGTCTCTAGCTAGGCATATTCAAGGCATATGGACCATTTGACCATGCTGAAGGATATCTGACCAATGACCTATCGAGAAACCATAGACCTCAACTCAAGCATAAATGTTTGTGATATGATCACAAACCACATCTGATCAACATATTACCCCTTGCTGAAAAGAGGGGTAACAACATGTATAACTTATCATACACAAGATAACTAATTAAATATGCACAATGTGCATTTATCAATAGAACAGCCTCTGTATAGTTGCTTGCTTGAAAGTAGCTATCAAGTTCAGGATGCAAATGAAGATAATGATATTTAAGTGAGGTATAAGATATAGCTTGATATTTAGATAGCTTATACATGTAGGTTATTGATTCAGTTTATTCATGTTGGCCTGATTTGTTTGAGCATAATTTGTAAATGAATTAGTGTTGTTGGTGAATTTGGCACAATTTAACTCAGTGAGCAAAGTTTGATGGTGACATAGTTTGTACACTCAGGCTGTTTGCTAAAGCCTAAACGCTTTACCTCAGCATAATGTGTGGATTAACAAAATATACACGTTTGTACACATGCAAATAACTCAGTTTCTTATTTCTATTGTTGGCTTAAAATACTTTGCACTATGATTTTCGATCTGACAGTTCTAATTTTGTTGTGTCTGGAACAGAGGTATAAGTAGTTCAGAGAAACCATATTTGCGAAAGAAACTTTTGGAACTCATAAGGGAGGAAAATCTTCAGGTTGGTTTGGTTACTAGTATATTGGTTCACATATTTTAGTTCTTTATTTGAGAAAAGCTAGTTTCATGTAATGCAATATGACTTTTTCTGTATCTCCTCTTTGTACTTAACATCACAGTGATCTTATACTTTTAGTAGTCTTCAAATGTCAGTGCCAATAAAACACTTAATTATTGAATGATAAGGTACACTCTAATATAAGCGACAAAAACTTGAAACAAGTAGCTTCCTCATAGACTGTTTTTTAAGTTGACAATCACTAAACGTGGCTTATAAAGTATCTAATTTTGTAGTGTGGTTTAATACAAAAACAAGTTAAAATAAAAGTTTGAGATCACATGTTAATGCACGAATGAGACATTGTATGAAGGAGGTATAAGGCGACAGTGAGTTATGTAATACATTACACGAGCAGGATCAAAATTTGTGCTGTAACTTGAACATGAAATAAGTTACAATTGGTGTTTAGAAAGTAAGTATGCTTCCCAGCAAGAAGAGTTTGTAATTCCCCTCTACCTCCATCCCTACCCCACAATATATATATATATATATATATATATATATATATATATATAGAATAAAATGGGATATACAGTCAACAGATAATCAATCTATGTAAAAAATTTATTATAGAAAAAAGTTTCATATTTTTGCATGTTGCATATATTGTCAAGACTTTACATATATATAAAATAGTTTAAAATTTGAAAGAATATTAGAAGCACTAGCCATCCTTCAACTAGGGTCATAATAGGTCATGAGAGGTCAATAACTTTGTCACAATTGGCACAAGAGAGATTGTTGGGGACACACTAGGTCGTGAGAGGCACAAAACATACCTTAGAAATGAGGTGAAGGCAGCATAGGTGGTAAGGGGTTCAGAACAACAGGAAAATATGTCATTAGAGGCCAAAATCGTACATTGTTAGCGTCTAATTCGGGGACTTTCTGATAAGCTTAAGCCCCATTATCCAAAATCCTGCCTTGTCATTCTTACACATTGGTATCATGGTGTTCTTCCTATCATTTTTATGTATGTGTGTCTTCTTTGCTATTTTCTAACATTGTTACATTAGTAAGTCTCTTAAGTGTGGTTAATAATAATATCTTGTAGATAGTTAGGCTTGAAGATGTTAAACAGTAACTTTATAGTGGGAATCCGCTCTATAAATGGACTTCATTAGAACTCAACAAATTTAATAAGGGAAAAACATAAAAATTTAAAAGCACATAATGGAGAAAAAAGTTGGGAATCCTTGTAAATCCCCTTATCTACATGTGCAAGGGCTTCCTCGTTTTCAGTAGCACCAGCAATGGACGTCTATGCTCATGAGAGTTTGATACTGAGTGCAATGCCTATTGATGTAGCTCATCTGTCTTTCAAGAGTTCAAAGCCAATTTAATATTTATAGAGGCTAATAGTTATTTTGGTTATAGAGATTGATTTACGTTTAGCCAGTTATTATGTAATATGTAAACTTTAAATTGTTATAGCTTTTTTCTTTTGATTTGCAAGTTGAAACTCTTTCTCTCTCTCTCTCTCTCTCTCTCCATATATATATTGTTACTTCCTCATTTCCTAAAATTTCTTCCACATTTAAGGAACTCATGTTGCTAATAATGAAATGATGTTTTGGTGTGCTCATCTAATTTTCTCTTTGTGATTTTGTCAGTGTTTCTCTAAGCCAATTTATAGAGGATATTAGTTATTTTGGTTTAACCAGTTATTATGTAATCTGTAAACTTTAGATTGTTATAGTTTTTTTCTTTTATTGTTGCAAGTTGAATCTCTCTCTCTCTCTCTCTCTCTTTGTATATATTATATATATTTTTATTTACTCATTTCTTAAATTTCAGGAGTCTTATTCCTAAATCATCCCCATTTCAGAAACTTTTGTTGTTTCTTAGTTTCAGGCAAATTATATTGCTAATAATGCAAATGATGTTTTGGTGTGCTCATTTAATTTGTTCTTTGTGATTTTGTCCCTGTTTCTATAAGCGCTTCCTTGTTGAATACTGGCATCAATCACTTGGGAAAACTGTCTCATTGGTTTATGCAGTAATTAGACATGTGTTTACTATTGGTGCTACTGCCAAGCATAGAATTGGAGACGTGTTTACTGAATTTTGGTGGTGGTATACAAATCGAAATTGAAACAAGCGAAGATGTGTATAAAAAGTTTCCATTCATGGAACTACTTTGTGGGGAATTCTTTGAACCAATCATGTGCATTGTTTTCACTATCAAAGAAATGGCTTGACCTAGTATCTAAGTAACAGGGTTTGCCGAACCTAATCCTTGAGGTTCGAGGTTCGGCGAACCTCAAAAAAAATTTCAGGTTCGGCGAACCTAATGCCGAACCTAATGGCGAACCTAATGCCGAACCTAATCAAGACGAACCCGAACCTAATGGCGAACCTAATGGCGAACCTAAACGAACCTAAACGATTTTCGAATTTTTAATTAAAAAAAAACAAATTTAAAAAAAAAAAAATTACCCTAGAGGCTAGCACCCGATACCTAAATCGTTTTACTTTTACCTCCACAGCTCCAAACCCGCCGCAACTCTGTCCGACTCCGCCCGCGGCCCGATCTCTGCAAGATTGAAGACTGCAACATCATTAGTGTTACCCATCATCAATTCAGTGATTCAATTACCAGTATCGCGCAGATGCAAGAAGGTAGACCCATCACCGATTCACTTTTAAGTTTTACCTCCACAGCTCCAAACCCGCCGCAACTCTGTCCGACTTCGCCCGCAGCCCGATCTCTGCAAGACTCAGGACTGCAACATCATTAGTGTTTCACCCATCACCGATTCAGTGATTCAGTTACTAGTATCGCGCGGATGCAAGACGGTAGACCCATCACCAATTCAGTGATTCACCTCACCATCGCGCGGATTCAATGTCAATGTTCAGTGTTCACCATCATTTTGACAGAAGGAGATTCACCGATTAGTTGGCAACTACGGCAACTACAAGTTTACAACGACATAGGTTTTGGGCCTTGGCATTCTTTTCCCACGCAGTTCCTTGTGCTCTTTTGGTTCTTGGATTATTTTTTATCCCTGAATCTCCAAGATGGCTCGTAAGATTTTGGAAATGAACTTTATGCTCATCAAATGACTGAGTTGGTGTTAAGTATGTTAAACATGACACCATATGTCATTCTGTGTGAAATTTTAATATTGAATTTTTATGTTCATATGAGCGCAGGCAAAAATTGGGAATGACGATTTTGAAGCTTCTTTGCAAGCTCTTAGAGGCAGTCAGGTTGATGTGTCCCTAGAAGCTGTTGAAATCAGAGTAACATCTTGGAACAACTGTTTTTTAATCATTTTTCAAGTATCTATTGTGCCCTTCTTGACTGATTGCTTGTTAGTCACGACTCACGACTCACGTGTAGTTGCTGCGAGTCATGTAGATCCCATACTGGTCCAATGGAGTTTTAACTGGTTTGGTTTTGAATTTTTTTCAGTTTGCAGTCTGAATGTTCTGCATTTTATTGTTAAAACATGATTTGTAAAAAAATTAATGCAGAAACATTTGCCATGGCACCTCCAAGATCACCAGCAGAAGCATGGAAACATATGGAAAAATTGGATGGGCAGAGACATGTGAAATGCAAGTTGTGTAACATTGAGTTTGTTGGGTCTTTAACAAGAGTAATGGACCATCTACTTTCTATTAGCAATGGGAGAGGAGGTGGAGTTGAAGGCTGCAAAGTGGTGTCTGCAGAATTGAAGGAGATACTTCAAAAGGAGGAGATACTTCAAAAGGATTATGACAAGATAAAGAGGGCCAAGCAGGTGCAAGAAAAGAAAAAACAGCGTGTTCAATCAGAGATTGAAATGAATTACAGGCTCAACCCATTTTCCTCATTCTCTCCAACCATGTCTACAGCTGGAACTGGAAGTTCCCATCAGCAAGTAAAATCAAGTGGGACACCTACACTAAACACTTTGTGGAAGCCTGTACAAAAGCAAGAAGTTGATGATGCTTTGGCTGACATGTTTTTTGAATCTGCCATCCCATTTAATGTGCTTCGAAGCCCTTACTTTATGCATGTAAGAAGATATCAGATTTTGGAAAAGGATATGTACCTCCCAGTTCCGAGACAATGAGGACCACGCTTCTCAAGAGGTCAAAAGAAAGGGTGACAGGCAGATTGGCTAGCATCAAAGAGTCTTGGAAAAAAACAGGGTGCACCATTTTATCAGACGGTTGGTCAGATATGTGTCATAGGCCGCTGATAAATGTACTGGTTTATTGCCCCAAAGGGGTAATATTTTTGAAGGTAGTTGATGCATCTGGGCAAAAGAAAACTTCTGATTACATTTTCAAGATTTTAGAGGAATCCATTTATGAAGTTGGGGAAGAAAATGTGGTCCACGTCGTAACTGATAGTGCATCAAACTGTGTGGGCGCTGGAAAGATGATAATGGAGAAGTTCCAAAAAATTTATTGGACTCCTTGTGCTGCTCACTGCCTTGATTTATTGTTGCATGATTTGGCAAAATTTCCATGGATTAATGATGCAGTTCGAAAGGGGAAACATATTTCTCATTTCATACTTAACCATCACCTCACATTGAGCTTGTACAGGACCCAAGCAACTAAAGAGCTACTAAGGCCATGTGATACCAGATTTGCCACATATTACATCACTCTTAAAAGAGTGGTTGAGGAAAAGGCAAGCATAAGAGGTGTTATTTGTAACAGTGAGTGGGAAAACTCTCGCCTTTCAAAAGATGCTAAAGGGAAGGAGATTGAAGAAATCATTTTGACCAATGCTTTTTGGGAAAAAGCTGTGAAGGTTTTAAAAGTACGTGAGCCAATTGTTCATATGCTTCGCATGGTTGATAGTGACACCCCTTGTATGGGTTTTGTTTACGAAGGCATGGATAGTTGTAAGGAAGCTATTGCAAAATCCTTTGACAACATGGAAAATGAATACATGGAAATATGGAAGGTAATAGATGAAAGATGGAAGATGTTGCATAGCCCTTTGCATGCAGCAGCTTGTTACTTGGACCCAAGATTGTTTGGGATAGAAAGAAATAATGATGCAGAAGTCATGAATGGCCTTTATGATGCTATTGAGTGGTTAACTCCAGATATTGAAGAATCGAGGAGGCTTAGAGAGCAGCTTCGGGCATACAGGTTAGAAGAGGGGTTATTTGGAAGAACCTCTGCCAAAAATGATAGGGCCAATATTCCTCCGGGGAGATGGTGGGAGTTTTATGGAGCAGAGTCACGTGAATTGCAACGTTTTGCAATTTGTGTTTTGAGCCAAGGATCAAGTTCATCACCTTGTGAAAGGAACTAGAGTAGCTTCAACTATATCCAGTCCAAGAAAAGAAATAGGTTGTTGTCTACAAGGTTGGAAGACCTTGTTTATGTGCGCAGCAATTTGCAATTGGCCATAAGCAGTGTGGCCAAAGATTCATCTGATTCCTCTCACCCATGGATTGGGCATAGTCTGAGTGAAGAGGAAGATGATCTTAACATTGATGGTGACACTAGTGATCAACCTATTGATGATAGAGTTCCACGTACTGATGAATTTGATGATCAAAGTTCTAGTGGCTTTACCACCCCGTGTGATATTGATGATTTAGAGCTTGATGATGTTACAAGTAGGCCACACAAATAGGGGTTTTGATTATGTTTTAAATTTTGTGAAAGAATTCCAAGGATTATCACTATTGACAATTTGACATTATGGACATCCATTTATATTTTGAAATTTGAAGAATGTGTTCTACTTCAATGAAAAATAGGTTCTACTTCTTTTTGCAATTTGTAGTTGCACTATAAATATTTGTTTAAATATTGATTAATAAAACATTGATGATTGGATTGTCATAAATAAATATATGTGCATTATTTATTGTTCATGATTTTTATTGATTATTGTTTATTCATCATGTATGTTGAATCTTGATGCTGATTTTTAGTTATTTATTCTATGTATTTAGCTCCCATATATTTTTGTTATTCAAATTTCATGCCAGGCCTATATTTATTGTTAATTGATCATGTATCTCTATGTTAATTTAAGTTGTCTATAAATGAAATGTTCTCTATAATTTGAAATAGCAGAAACATGCTCTTAGATGCATAAACTTGTGAGCAGACTTGTCATAAACAAGGGTGTGTGTATATATATATATTCGAACCTAATGTCGAACCTCATCCGAACCTCATCGAAAAATTCGAACCCAAACCGAACCTAATGCTCGCCGAACCCGAACCCGAACCCGAACCGTGTGACTTAGCCTAGTATGTCCCTGTTATCAATGAAATGACAAATAAGCACAAGGAAAACCCATTTCGTTAATGCCATGCTAAATGATGTGAATGAGAATAAAAAGGTTCTTTAAAGGGGCAACCTCTTATTACAAAATATCCAAATGCACAAGTATTATTTGAGACGAAAATGGATAGAGAGCATCCTAAAACAATAAGTTCTATTTCAACATGCAAGACCTGTAGCCCCCCTAACTACTAAAACTGGCAATTTCACAAGATACCTTGCATTTTCAAAACAAAGCTCATTAGAATTTTGAGCTCACAAGGAGCAAGAATATGTATCAAACTTTGACATGTGAGCTTTGGAACTTTGGCTCCTAGAAAGTAGGAGAAGTGCTAAAAATAGCAAGTTCTCAGAATCAAATGGAACTCACTGTGTAGACGGTGCTAAACCAAGTGAAACTTTGGATATACATGTACATGGACAAGTATGATGAAATTGAGTTGGAACTTAATCCTCTAGTTGTGTGCATGCAAATTGGGGGTTAACAAAACTCAAGATTGACAAAAAGAGGAATGAAAAACTATAGTTATGCCTACAACCATGAAGGGAAAATTATAGCCCAAGTCCTTGAATCTCAAAGGAATCATAAAAAAAGAAACATAACGATACCTGTAGATTCTCATAACTATATAGATATCAATTCTCTAGGCAATTAAACTTCTTTGTATACCCCATCAAGGGCCTCACAATTAAGACTGCTAATGGACAAAAGGTCAAAAAAGTAGGTGTTGATTTTTTTGAGCAGCATCGAGAGTCATTCTCTTTAGGAGAATGGAGAAACCTGGTTCGGGACTAGGGTTTGGAACCAGTCCAACACTGGGGGACTCGACCTAGAGTTGTGTGATCTTTCTGTTGAATGGGGATATATGGTTCAGGACCAAGATATGGAACCAGTCCAGCACTGGGGGACTCAACCTTGAGTTGAGTGACCATTCTGTTGAATGGTGACAGCTGGTCCGGGACAGGGATGTGGAACCAGTCTAGCACTGGGGGACTCAGCTTAGAGCTGAGTAGCCATTCTATGAATGGAGGCACCTGGTCAGTTACTAGGAATTTAACCTAGTCCAAGACTAGGGGCTTAGCCTGGGGCTGAGGGCCATTCTCTAGGAGAATGGGGGCGCTTGGTCTGTTACCAAGTATTTGACCTTGTGTCAAATTATGCAGCCTATTGCTGAGGCACCTGGTTTGTTACCAGGATAACACTATAAGCCCTAGACTGGGTCTAGGCATGTGTGACACTCTGACCCTCGATCAGTGGGCTTTGTGATCTTCTTTAAGGCTTAGCTACCCTTGGTTAAGACACCTTAGTATCCAATCTTGGTGTCACACAGAGTGTGAGATAAAAGCATTAGTAATTCTCTCTGTTTATGATGATGTACTTTGAGTGGGGATGAAGGACCACCTTGACCACTTGTTTTGACCACAGGGCACTTGAAGAAGGCTAAAGCAAAAGTCTAAAATACTTAAGGACCCTTAGTACCACTAAGGTGTCAAAGTGAAAGTGCAAAAAAACAAAAGACCTTTAGTACCACTAAAGGTAAAAGTCAAAGCGATAAAAGAATAAAATAATAATATTTTGTTCTTTTGAGTTTTGGTCCACTTACAGGTGACTCAAAGGCTATAAAAGAAGATCAATTCATTTCATTATTACACACACTTTGCTCTCACAGGTGCAACTGCTCCAAGGAAGAAGAATACGTTGGTTTAAGAAGAAGAAAGTTTGTCTTGTGGTTATGCCCTAGTATGGATGAGTCTAGCTAGGGCATCCACACTTGTCTTGCTATCAACCCTAAACTAGGGTTTTACTAGTCTTGCAACATCTAGGGTTTTACCTTACCATCTCTCCTCCTCACGGCTCACTCAACAATGTTCACGGGCAGCTGCATCTTATCTTGGGCAGGCTACAAACTCTCACGACAGTCCTTTCTATCACTCGGGCAACCCACTATAGGGCTTGACCTTCTGCCAGCTACTCGGGAAGGCCCTAGCATGGCTTGGGCTGCCCTTTGGTGCTCACGACCACCTACAAGAAACCCTAGTAGGGCTTGAGGGAGCCTGCTAAGGGTCTCCGTGCACCCACAACAACCCTAACGGGCTCTGCGCAGTCCCGGACAGACCTCAGGCTAGCAGAGAGAGGTCTGCTAAGCAGCATGGGTAACAACACAGGCACGAGCTGAGGTCCGGGCAGGAGCAGAGGCTTGGGCAGCCCGGACAAAACTCGGGCAGACAGAGCAGGCCCTCCGGGCAACAAATCTGCCATCTGGGCATCTGATGAGCCCACGGGCAGGGAAAACGGGTATTCGGGCAGCCAGGCAAGGTTTCAGGCACTTTGACAAAACTTTCAGGAAGCCTCTGTACAAGTATTTGCAGCCTTCTTTCAGATCCGGGAAGCTTCCGTACAAGTTTGGGCAAGAAAGAGAAAAATAGGGTAGAAAGCCCTAATTTGGTAAAAAACCTATTTTTGGTGTTTCTTGTTGAAAATATTATCTTCTGTAATTATGGATCTGTGGTACAAACCTGTTAGGGTTTGAGAATTCATTGAAGAACTCAGTCATCTCATTTACGAGATGAATTACTAATGCTTTTGGGGTTTTTGTCCTTTAAAGGTTTCCCTAGTGAAAAACTCTTGTGTTCAGTGTGTTGATGTGTTGATGTTGTTTACTTCACTTGTCATTTGTTATATGTTAGTCTGCAAATTTTAAAGTATTCATGCTAATGCTTAAAAGTCAACATGGTATCAGAGCTTAGCTTAGCATGTGAAGACCCAGTAAGTAGAAATTGTTGTGATCTTCCTAGACCTTGGGATATTTTGCAGACATGACATTTGACTAAGTGGCAGAGATGGTCATCAACATCTTCAGACCGAAAAAGAAGCTTCAAGGTTCAACTAACTACAACTCCTAGAAAGCCAGGCTCACAACTATTCTAGAAGAAAATGACCTTGATGACATTGTGTTCAATGACAGTGAAGAGCCAACATCCAATGCTGGCAGACTTGCTTACAAGAAGAAGCAGGCTAAGGCTAGAAGGATCATTTATGATTCTGTCAAAGAAACTGTGATGGTCAACATCACAGCATTAAAGACTGCCAAAGAATGCTTTGACACCTTGGCTAACTTGTATGAGAAGAAGGCTCCCAGTCGGAAGAGAGTCTTGAAGAAAAGACTCCGAACATTGAAGATGAACAAGGATGAAAGGGTTGGTCCCTTCTTCACAAAGATTGCACAGGTAAGAGATCAACTTATTGCTATTGGTATTGCAGTTGATGACGATGACCTTGTGCAGATTGTGGTCGATGGTCTCCTAAGTTCTTGGGAAACATTCCTGGCATCTGTCAGTGGACGTGAAAATCGACGAAACTTTGAAAGTCTTTGGCATGATTGCTTGGAAGAAGAGGGAAGGACTTCAGGCAAGGCAACTAAGGAAGGAAACCTTGCACTTGCAACAAAGACAAAGAATTTCAAGAAGTCCTCCTCTTAGCAAAAGAAGGGAAAGAAACCTCAAGGTAAGTTCTCTGATCTTTCAAAAGTGGAATGTTATAATTGCCACAAGTTTGGGCACTTTGCCAGGGATTGCAGGCAGACCAAGAAGAAATTCAAGAGAAGATTTCAAGCGTCTGCTGCAGAAGAAGAAGAAGAACCTAAGAAGAAGTAGAACACTAGGGCTAACAAAGAAGACGAACCTAGAAGAGAGTACTACCTGATCTCTGCTCTCTCTGGATCCATCACAGACAGTGCTACCTCTTGGTTGGTGGATAGTGGTGCCTCCAGGCATATGACAGGTAACCGTGGAGCTCTCACCAGTTATAGAAAGAAGAAGTTCACTACACAGGTGGAACTTGGAGATGACTCCACTTACAAGATTGAAGGAGTTGGCTCAACTTCACTTCAACTTGAGTCAGGTACGGTTTTACATATTGACGATGTCTTATATGTTCTTGGTTTGAAGAAGAATCTTCTATCTGTTGCTGGCTTAGAGGACAAGGACTACATAGCCCTTTTCATGGACAAGAAGGTCCTTCTATGGGCAAAGGATGAAAAGCTAAGCTCAACTGTGCAGATTGGGGTTCGAGAGGGAGGCCTTTACAAGGCTTCCGTTGATTCCACTCATGCTTTGGTACATCATACAATTGATCCATGTGAGCTGTGGCATAGAAGGTTTGGACACCTTCACTACATAGCTCTCCTAGGGTTGTAGAAGTTGGTCACAGGTATGCCAGAGGTATCTCCAAAACATGATGGAATTTGCAAAGGATGTGCTCTAGGTAAGAATGCTGATTTTTGTACCTAGGAAATTGTTCCCCTAGGTGACTTTAGCCTTGTCACTTAAAAGGGGAAAATAAAGTGATCCTTGCATTAAATGACTTGAGATGAGCATTTAATTAGACTTTAGAGAATAAAGTCACTTTTTGGAAAATGTAAGTGAGGTGAGTGAATTTAATTCTTAAATGAGATTTATGAGCATTTAATCTCATCCGCTCATTTCATCTGATCTCCAACGTTGGATTAGATGAACCCTAGGGTTCTCATCAAAAAGGCAAGGAAAGGCCTTTTCACTCACTTTTGAAGATGAAGTGAAGAGAGGAGAGAAGACAGAAGAGGCATGATTTTTGAGGCATGTCATTTTCTAGCCAACATGAATTTCGAGGTGAAGGTTTTTGGTACAACACGCATCCCAAGGAGACCATTCAACTGAGTTATTTGGGGCACAAATTTTGAGGAGATTCTTGGCACATTTATCGAGAAGGTTGGCATAGAAAACAATGCCATACCTTGCATAAATTTTGAGGCCGTACACGACATGTTTTTCGAGGTCTATACAATCTGTACGAACTGTACCTTTTTGCACATAAATTGAGGTTTGATTTCTGCATAGATTTCGAGGTCGTGGGCACATAAATCGAGGAACTGTTTGGCACATATTTCGAGGCTAAGTTTTGGCATTGAAATCGAGGAGGCATTTTGGCACAGAATTCGAGGAGGTTTTGGGTGCATTTAATGCAGCAGAGATAAGTTGTACTTTCTACTGTACTTGCTGTTCCATTTTATTGAAGAAATAAAAGTACTCTCTCTCCTAATAGGTTTTCCCCTTGTGGGTATTTCCTGGGCATGTTTGCCAAAAATTACTGTGTCTGAAAATTTCATGGTGTGCATTTAATTTTTTTCTCTGTCATTAAAGTTGAGTTACAACAGTGTTTATATCAGTCTGAAATTTTAAGTAATTTCCAACCTTATGCAGTTTTGGGTTGGGCATTAAATTGAGATAATATTTGACATTTAAATCGGTGCTTGAAACTGAAAAAAACTTACATGGTATCAGAGCTGAGTTGGGCAAAAAATTAATTTTTGCAGATAGAAAAGTAATTTCTAGAACTCAGAAAATTTCTTTTGACAGTAGCAGCATTTTGTTGAAACTTGTTCTTTGCAAAATATGACTTCAACTGGACTAAGAATGGAGGATAGGCTTGATGGGGCTGGAAATTTTGTCCCATGGAAGGCCAGGATATTGCTTGTATTGGAAGAGAATGAGCTATGGGATGAGGTAGTCAATCATACTGCAGCTCACCCCATTGTCATTCCCAATGCTACCACAGATCCAGTTGGACTAGCTGCCTTCAATAAGGACATTAAGGCCAGAAGGATAATTCTTGATGTAGTTAAAGACCATGTTATTCCTCACATCTTGACTAAAGACCGTGCACATAAAATGTGGGATGCTTTGACAGGATTGTTTCAGAGCTCAAAGGAGAATAGGAAGATGGTTTTTGAGGGAGAAGCTGAAGAGTGTCAGGATGGTCAAAGGAGAGGCTATGTTGTCTTACCTTACTAGGATCTCTCAAGTGTCTCTCAAGATGGTTTTGAGGGAGAAGCTGAAGAGTGTCAGGATGGTCAAAGGAGAGGCTATGTTGTCTTACCTTACTAGGATCTCTCAAGTGAGAGATGAGCTTGGAGTAGTTGGGGAGGTTGTTCCTAATGCAGAGCTAGTGCAGACAACTATGAATGGGGTGTCAAAGCCTTGGGCTGTGTTTGTGGAGGCTTTGGTGGCTAGGGAGAACTTACCTACACGGGATAGGATGTGTGATGATTTTGTTCAGGAGGAGACTCAGAGGGGTCTTGTGCAAGGCAGTGTTTCTACTAGTAGGGAGGATGAGGAGGATGTGGCTTTGACAACAAAGGGGAAGAAGAAGAACAAGAACGGTCCCAAGAAGGGTGGAGCCAAAAAACAGGATGGGCAGAAGAAGGATTTGAGCACTGTAAAGTGCTTTGCTTGTCAGAAGATGGGACACTATGCTGGGCAGTGTCCAAACAAGAAGAAGAAGCAGCAGCAGACAACAGCTTTTGGCGGAGGTTGAGTATTTTTCAGCTAGATTTCAGAGAGAGTTTTTTCTTTGCACTGGACATGTTGATAGAGAGAGAGCATCTATCATCACCAGTGCGGATGTTGATAGTGAGAGGGAGTTTTCCTTGTTAACAGACCATTCTTACAATGCATCCAGTTCCAACACTTGGTACATTGATAGTGGAGCTTCGAGCCACATGACAGGTGCTCGAGAGATGTTCTTCGAGCTTTCACAGATAGAGACTGATGTGGAGGTGGTGTTGGGAGATGACTTAGCTGTCAGAGTAGTTGGGCGTGGGACCATTACCTTTCAGAGGGAGTCCATGAGCCCCATGGTTTGGAAAGATGCACTGTATTTACCTGGGCTGAAAAAGAACTTGGTTTCAATTTCCATGATTGAGGATCGGGGTGTCCTTCCTAGATGGAGTGTGTGTTTCCCAAGACTGCAGGACCATTTGCTTCATTTGCCATTGGAGTTAGATGTGGGAAACTGTACAAGCTATTATTTCAGCCTTAGCATGCCTTGGCACATAGCAGTGACAACGAGCTTTGTGAGCTGTGGCATAGGAGGATGGCTCACTTGCATCATCCAGCTTTGGGGTTGTTGAGACATATGGTTATAGGTTTGCCAGATTTCAGCACAGAGCAGAGTGATGTTTGTAGGGGGTGTGCTTTGGGAAAGTACACCAAGACTCTGCTTTTTCTAGCAGTGATAGCAGGTCAGCATGGATTCTTGACTTGATACATTCAGATTTGTGTGGACCAATGTCATCTGTTTCTCTGAAAGGATATGAGTACTATGTGACATTTATTGATGATCATTCCAGAAAGACCTGGATCTACTTCCTGAAGAGCAAGAAATATGAGGAGGTCTTGCAGAGGTTCCAAGAGTTCAAAGCTCTTGTGGAGAACCAGACAGGGAGGAAGACACGGGCTCTTAGATCGGATAACGAGGGTGAGTATACCTCCAAGGAGTTTGATGGATATTGCAGACAGGAGGGCATCAAGAGGCAGTTGACAGTTTCATACGCTACAGAGCAGAATGGAGTGGCAGAAAGGAAGAACGGGTCTATTGTTGGAGCAATCAAAGCTATGTTACATGACCAATCACTTCCTTTCTTCCTTTAGGCAGAGGCATGCAGTATAGCTGTTTATCTTCAGAACAGGAGTCCTCATCGTGCCATGGGGAACATGACACCTGAGGAGTGTTTCACAGGCAAGAAGCCTGAGGTCAGCCATTTTTGCATATTTGGTAGTTTGACATACTCTCATGTCCCTTCTGAGAAGAGGACAAAGTTGGAGCCCACATCAAAGAAGGGCATCATTGTGGGCTATGATGAGACTTTGAAGGCCTTTCGTATTTACCTTCCTTCTCAGAGGAAAGTTGTTGTGAGGAGGGATGTGAAGTTTGAGGAGGAGCGAGCCTTCAGGAAGTCTAGAGAGTTGGAGCAGGGAGGGCAATAGGTTCCTGCACCTTAGGTTGTGTCACAGTTACCGTTAGTGCAGCAGACACGTTCACAGGTTTCCGGAGTTACTGGACCACACCGTATGAGCACAGGTTCACCAGTTTCAGTGGTTCAGCCAGCAGGTTCTTCGGGGACAGGTTTTGGGTCTCAGGTTACAGGTTCACCGTGTAGAGGCTCAGGATCATAGAGTTCACCAGTTGTTGGTACACCAGCTTCTGGTTCATAGGTTACTGGGGTTTCTACCTCTGGTAGTTCATCAGATGAGGACAGACTAGTGTGGGAGCAACCTTCTGGGAAGAAGAAGGCTAAGTGGCTTCGGGACACCTTGAAGGAAGCTCAGGAGTTTGGGACACCCAGGGAGCCAGTGAGGACTATTCATATGCCAGACAGATTGGGCATGACATTAGTGGCTAGTTTACGTGATTCAGAGACTTCTACTTTTGAGGAGGCCTCCCAACATCATGTTTGGCGAGATGCCATGATGGATGAATACCATTACGTCATGAAGAACGATGTATGGGAGATAGTTTTGAGACCTGAGGGGAAGTTAGTGGTGACTTCTCGGTGGCTTTACAAGCTAAAGCAAGCTGCAGATGGTAGTGTGGAGAAGTACAAGGCCACGTTTGTAGCGCGGGGGTTTTCACAGGTTGAGGGAGTGGATATTGATGAGACTTTTGCGTCGGTTGCTCGTTATACTTCGATCACAAGATTGATTTCCATTGCTGCGGAAATTGGTTGGAAGATCCATCAGATGAATGTGAAGACTGCATTTCTCAATGGAATCATACAAGAGGAGGTGTATGTTGAGCAGCCTCAGGGCTTTGAGATTCATGAGAGAGTCTCATGTTTGCAGGCTGAAGCAAGCTCCTAGAAATTGGTACTCCATGATTGATTCTTACTTGCAACAGATGGGGTTTCAGAAGAGTGAGGCAGATCCGAATCTCTATTTCATCATGGTTGGAGATGATCTGCTCATTCTTCTGTTGTATCTCGATGACTTATTTATCACAAGAGGAGAGAGACCCATTGCATCTTGCAAGAAAGATCTTGCTTCAGAGTACGAGATTATCGACATTGGGTTGATGCACTATTTTCTGGGATTGGAGGTTTGGCAGGAGCTTGGACATATTTTCTAAGGACAGGGAAAGTATGCAGTTGATATTCTGGGGAGATTTCGGATGGAGGATAGCAGGACGATGTGTACACCAATGGTCACCACTTGGAAGAAGCTTCACGCTTCTGAGGGAGAGTTGGTGGATACCGTTAGCTCATTGGTTCGTTGATGTATCTGGTCGACTCTCGGCCAGATTTGTGTTTTGCAGTGAACACTTTTAGTCAGTTCATGGTTGAGCCTAGGAGAGTGCACTGGGTAGCTGCAAAACATGTGTTGCATTACCTTGCAGGGATAATGGAGTATGGTCTGGACTATAGGAGGTTGGATGGGATCATGTTGATTGGATTCACATATTCAGATTGGGCAGGTAGTGTTGCAGACCGGAAGAGCACTTCTGGATGTTGTTTCAGTTTGGGCTCGATAGCATTGTCGTGGGTTAGTCGGAAGCAAAAGTCTGTTGCTTTGAGTTCTGCAGAGGCTGAGTATATGGTAGCCAGTCAGGCCCGTTGCGAGGCACTGTGGCTTCACAAGTTGCTGGTGAATTTATTTGATCAGGAGTTCAGGCCTACGGTTATATACTGTGACAATTAGAGTTGCATCTAGCTCTTTGAGAATCCAATATTTCATGACCAGTCAAAGCATAATGAGATCAGGTATCATTTCAACCAAGATTATGTTCAGAGAGAAGCACTGACATTGCAATACATTTCCATTGATGATATTCTGACGAAATCTTTTGGGGAGGGGCAAGTTTGTCTTCTTCAGAGACAAGTTGGGAGTGGTGCAGAACACCTTCCTCGATAAGAGGGAGTGTTGATTTTTGTACCTAGGAAAGTGTTCCCCTAGGTGACTTTAGCCTCTTGTCACTTGGGAAAATAAAGTGACCCTTGCATTAAATGACTTGAGATGAGCATTTAATTAGACTTTAGAGCATAAAGTCACTTTTTGGAAAGTTTAAGTGAGGTGAGTGAATTTAATTTTTAAATGAGATTTATGAGCATTTAATCTCATTTGCTCATCTCATCTAATCTCCACCGTTGGATTAGATGAACCTTAGGGTTCTCACCAAAAAGGCAAGGAAAGGCCATTTCACTCACTTTTGTAGTTGAAGTGAAAAGAGGAGAGAAGAGAGAGAATGCACGATTTTCGAGGCAACTCATTTTCCAGCCATCACAAATTTTGAGGTGAAGGTTTTTGGTACAACACACATCCCAAGGAGACCGTACAACTGAATTATTTGGGGCACGAATTTTGAGGGGTTTTGGGCACATTTATCGAGAATCTTGGCACAAAAAACGAGGCCGTACCCTGCACAAATTTCGAGTCCTCACACAACATGTTTTTCGAGGTCTGTATAGTTTGTATGTACTATAAATTTTTGCACTGAAATCGATGTCTAATTTCTGTATAGATTTCGAGGCCGTGTGCACAAAAATCGAGGGACTGTTTGGCACATATTTTGAGGCACAGTTTTAGCAAAGAAACCGAGGAGGCATTTTGGCATAGAAATTGAGGAGGTTCTAGGTGCATTTAATGCAGTAGAGATAAGTTGTACTTTCTGCTGTACTTGCTTTTCCATTTTACTGAAGAAATAAAAATACTCTCCTAACAGGTTTTCCCCTTGTGTGTTTTTCTTGGGCATGTTTGCCAAAAATTACTATCTGAAAATTTCATGGTGTGCATTTAATTTTTTTTTGTCATTAAAGTTGAGTTACAATAGTGTTTATATCAGTCTGAAATTTTATGTAGTTTCCAGCCTTATGCATTTCTGGGTTGGGCAATAAACTGAGATAATTTTTGTCATTTAATCCAGTGGCTGAAACTGAGAAAAACTTACAAAGAACACTAAGAAATCCTTTTCCAGAAGCAAGAATAGATCTAAAGGCATTTTAGATTTGATTCACTTCGACATTTGTGGGCCTATGTCTTCACTCTCTTTGAGTGGGTGTTTATATTATCTCTTGTTCATAGATGATCATTGTCGGAAGTCATGGATTTACTTCCTCAAGGCCAAAAGTGAAACTTTTTACAGGTTCAAAGAGTTCAAGGCTCTGATTGAAAATCATACTGGCAGACACATTCGTATCTTGAGATCAGATAACGGAGGTGAGTATGAATCTAATGAGGTTGACGATTTTTGCCAAGAAGCAAGAATCAATAAAGAGCTGACAGTACCGTACAACCCTCAACAGAATGGGGTTGTAGAAAGGAAGAATTGAACGATCAATGAAGCTGCTAAAGCCATGCTTATTGATCTACATCTTCCTTTATCCTTATGGGATGAAACTGCAGGTACTGCTGTGTATATCTAGAACAGAAGCCCTCATGCTATCTTGTGGGAGAAGACTCCAGAAGGAGTCTTCACCAGGAAGAATCCTGCAGTTGACCACATGAGGAGATTTGACACTCTGGTTTACATTCATGTGCCAAAGGAAAAGAAGGCCAAGCTAGAGCCTTTTGGTAGGAAAGGTATATTTGTCGGTTACAGTGACAACTCGAAGGCCTACCACATCTATGTACCTGGACAGAGGTACATTGAGGTCAACAGAGATGTGATCTTCCATGAGGGAGCTGTGTTTCGTCAAACACAAGAGCTTTCAAAGGAAGATGAAGTACCTCCCCCTGAGTTTCCAGATTTAGAAGTTCAGAGGGAGGAAGAGGAATTTGAGGATCCAATTTCAGATGCACCTGAGGACACTGAAAGTCCACTAGAAGAACTGCTTGAAGTTCCTCCTTCCAAAAGGAGACCTGCTTAGTACCGAGAAACGGTACAAGAAGCCGAGAAGCATAAAGCTCCTCCCGTGACTTTCAGAGAAAGCATAAAACCATAGAAGTACTTCGGTCTTATGACCCAACTCATTAGTGTAGAACCTTCCACGTACAAAGAAGCAGCAAGTCAACATGTATGGGTTGATGCCATGATTGAAGAGTACAGTTCAATCATGAAGAATGATGTGTGGGAAGTTGTTCCCAGACCAACAAGAAAGTCAGTGGTGGCATCCAGATGGCTCTACAAAATCAAGCATGCTGTTGATGGCAGTGTGGAAAAGTATAAAGCCAGATTTGTAGCTCGTGGCTTCACTCAGAAAGAAGGCAATGACTATGATGAAACATTTGCTCATGTTGTCAGGTGTACTAACATTAGAGCCATCATTTCTCTTAATGCAGTATTCGGACGGAAGTTACATTAGATGGATGAAAAGACAACCTTTCTTATTGGCAAGATTGAGGAGGAAGTCTATATTGAACAACCTAAAGGCTTTGTGACTCATGGGAATAAGACCCATGTGTGTAAACTGAAGAAAGCCTTGTATGGACTAAAACATGCCCCAAGAGTCTTGTACGTGAGGATGGATGGATTTCTCCACAGCTTGTGGTTTTCCAAAAATACAGCTGACTTTAACTTGTACTTTAAGGTTGCTCATAATCATGTCTTGATCCTTGTTCTATATGTCGATAACTTGTTTCTTACAGGTGATGAACAATTGATAGAACAGTGTAAGAGGGAGCTTACCTCTGAATTTCAGATGAAGGATCTTGGTTTGATGCACTATTTCATTGGCTTAGAGGGTTGGCAAAATCCAGGCGAGATTTTCTTGACACAAGGAAACTTTGCATTGGACATCTTGTAGAGATTTGGGATGCAGGACTGCAAGTCCATGAGCGTACCCATGACTACCAACTTAATAGAGTTGCGTGACTCAACCACCAGTTCACAAAGTGTGGACTACTCTGTACAAACAACTTATTGGATCCTTGATGTATCTCATGCATACGGGACTAGATATCTGTTACACAGTGAATGCTCTGAGTCAGTTCATGTCCGATCCAAAGCACATACACTGGGTAGCTGCTAAATACATACTCAGATATGTGTGAGGTACTATCACTTATGGGCTCAGGTATACTTCTAGCAGTGGAATAGTATTATCAGGATATGCTGATTCATATTGGGTTGGCAGTGCAGTGCAGTAGACCGAAAAAGCACCTCTAGTTATTGCTTCAGTATGGGATCTGCAATGATCTCTTGGTCTAGTAGGAAGCAGGGTTCCATAGCTCAGAGTACAGCTGAGGCAGAGTATATTACTGTAAGTGATGCCTGCAAGGAAGCAGTTTGGCTCATAAAACTTCTATTTGATCTGTTCGGGGGAAAGCTTGACTCAATGATCATCCATTGTGATAATCAGAATTGCATTAAGCTTTCAGAGAACCTGATGTTTCATGATAGATCGAAAGACATTGAAATGAAGTATCATTTCATCAGAGACCTAGTGCAAAGAGGTGCTCTGAAGTTGCAGTACATTCATACGGATGAATAGATCGCATATATCTTGACCAAGCCTTTGACAACATCAAAGTTCGTGTACTTTGGTGACAAGCTTGGCATGGCATAGAATGCCTCTCTCGCTGAGAGGGAGTGTTGATTTTTCTGAGCAGCATCGAAAGCCATTCTCTTAGGAGAATGGTGACACCTGGTCTGGGACTAGGGTGTGGAACCAGTCCAGCACTGGGGGACTCAACTTAGAGTTGAGTGACAATTCTGTCGAATGGGGATATCTGGTCCGAGACCAAGATATGGAACCAGTCCTGCACTGGGGGACTCAACCTTGAGTTGAGTGACCATTTTGTTGAATGGTGACATCTGGTCCGGGACCAGGATGTGGAACTAGTCTAGCACTGGAGGACTCAACCTAGAGCTGAGTGGCCATTCTTTGAATGGAGGCACTTGGTCAGTTACCAGGAATTTAACATAGTCCCGGACTAGGGGCTTAGCTTAGGGCTGAGGGCCATTCTCCGGGATAATGGAGGCGCTTGGTTTGTTACCAAGTATTTGACCTTGTGTCAAATTATGCAGCCTATGGTTGAGGCACCTGGTGTGTTACCAGGATAACACTATAAGCCCTAGATCGGGTCTAGGCATGTGTGACACTCTGACCCTCGATCAGTGGGCTTTGTGATCTTCTCCAAGGCTTAGCTACCCTTGGTTAAGACACCTTAGTACCCGATCTTAGTGTCACACAAAGAGTGAGATAAAAGCATCAGTAATTCTCTCTGTTTATGATGATGTACTTTGAGTGGAGATGAAGGACCACCTTGACCACCTGTTTTGACCATAGGGCACTTGAAGAAGGCTAAAGCAAAAGTCTAAAATACTTAAGGACCCTTAGTACCACTAAGGTGTCAAAGGAAAATTGCAAAAAAAAAAGACTTTTTGTACCACTAAAGGTAAAAGTCAAAGTGATAAAAGAAAAAAATAATAATATTTTGTTCTTTTGAGTTTTGGTCCACTTACTGGTGACTCAAAGGCTATAAAAGAAGATCAATCCATTTCATTATTACACACACTTTGCTTGCACAGGTGCAGCTGCTCCAAGGAAAAAGAATTTGCTGGTTCAGGAAGAAGAAAGTTTGTCTTGTGGTTATGCCCCAGCATGGATGAGTCTAGCTAGGGCATACACGCTTGTCTTGCTATCAACCCTAAACTAGGGTTTTACTAGTATTGCAGCATCTAGGGTTTTACCCTACCTTCTCTCCTCCTCATGGCTCACTCAACAACATTCACGAGAAGCTGTAACTTATCCCCAACAGGCTGCAAACTCTCACGTCAATCCTTTCCATCACTCGGGCAACCCACTATATGGTTCGACCCTTCGGCCACCTACTCGGGCAGGCCCTAGCAGGGCTTGGGCTGCCCTTTGGTGCTCACGACCACCTACAGGAAACCTTAGTAGGGCCCGAGGCAACCTTCTAAGGGTCTCCAGGCACCCATAGCAGCCCTAACGGGGTTCGAGCAGTCCCGTACAGACCTCGGGCTAGCAGACAGAGGTCTGCTAAGCAGCACATGCAACAACAGAGGCATGGGGTGAGGTTTGAGCAGGAGAAGAGGCTCAGGTAGCCTTGAGAAAACCCGAGCAAACATAGCAGGCCCTCCGAGCAGCAGATCTGCCCTCCGTGCAGCTGATCAGCCCACGAGCAGGGCAGACAGGTATTCGGGTAGCCAGGTAGGGTTTCAAGCAGTCTGACAGAGCTTCAGCTTCTGTACAGCTACATGCAACCTTCTTTCAGATCCAGGCAGCTTCTGTACAAGTCTAGGCAAGAAAGAGAAAATTAGGGCAAAAAGCCCTAATTTGGTAAAATACCTATTTTTGGTGTTTCTTGTGTAAAAGATGATCTTTTGTAATTGTGGATCTATGGTACAAACCCATTAAGGTTTGAGAATTCATTGAAGAACTCAGTCATCTCATTTACAAGATGAATTACTGTAATGCCCCCCCTCTAATTAACTTATTAGGCATACCAAACACCCACTAACCTATTTAATTCCCTTAGGTTCGAGCGGGTACTGCATAAGAGGGAATCAACTGAATGGATTTGATACTTGGAGCACTACAGGACATTCCTTCAGCCTCAAATCATCAGTCGAATTGAAGAAGCCTTGTTTCTTTAGGCTTAAAAGTCAACATTAAAATAGAATTGCATGCATGCAAAAGTAAAGCGGAAACCTTAAAAGTGACATGCAAACCCTAGAAGTTTATGAGATTCTATTTAAGAGGGTAATGAGACCAAAGAAGGTTTCTTATGATTATTATTGATTTTCGAGCTCTTGAATAGTAGCACAGCGTGCGGCCACAACAGTTGGGGTTGAAGACGACGTCTTCAGCTAGCGGGGTTTCAACAGTGAGATATATGCCCTAGTCTCATCCAGGGTAAACCATCCAGGTTCACCATTCGCTCTTCAACTTATTCATCCAATTGCAGTTATCCAGTATCCATCAGAGATTGTTTGTAGGGGGGTTTTTAGCTGGAAAACCCCAAATCATTTGCTGGGTCCTTAGATCCCTATTTATCTTCAGAATACTGGCACCATTCTCATCATCGGTATCATCCTCAAGTACCTGGTGATTATCAGATCCTGTCTTGCTCATACAGAACAGTTCTCAGCAATTTGGGAATCAAGGGGGCGTGAGTAGCTAAACGTCAAGTTCAATTCGCTAGCCTGCTTAGGGATCTTAGAACTTTTGCACGTGTTAGGTGTCCTCTCCAACACGGGATGACTACCACTCCTGCAAATTCTCAGTTGCAACAGACACCTCCTTCATTGAAAATGTCACCCTTCGCTGATTTTGGGTTCATGTTGTCGGGGTATCACCGGAGGCAGAGAGCACCAGTTCATCACCAGATCGACCCTTGATGCATTCATATTTTCTCAAAAGCATTTCAGCCGGCTTATCAGTGGTAAGTGTTACATTCTATCTTGCAAACCCTAACCCTAGATTCAACTATAATATAGGGTAATTTTGCATGGCAGTTTGCATGCCCAGCTATTTTAGTAATTTTGCATAGAATCAGTAGAATATCGGTATTTGGGATATTACAATTACTAATCTTATCTTGCCGGCTTATCAGTGGTAAGTGTTACATTCTATCTTGCAAACCCTAACCCTAGATTCAACTATAATATAGGGTAATTTTGCATGGCAGTTTGCATGCCCAACTATTTTAGTAATTTTGCATAGAATCAGTAGAATATCGGTATTTGGGATATTACAATTACTAATGCTTTTGGGCTTTTTGTCCTTTAAAGGTTTCCCCAATGAAAAACTCTTGTGTTCAGTGTGTTGATGTTGTTTATTGCACTTGTCATTTGTTATATGTTAGTCTGCAAATTTTACACACATTTTACTAACACTGAATAGTTTATGTTCCAAACCTTCAAGATACAAGACATTCTTTGTTTTAGTCTTTCCACGATCAAGACTAAGAGTATCTTTTTGAGCTATTTTTTGTGGTAACATTATGTCCAAGTGTTACACTGCCTTCATTTATTTCCTTTAAAGCGAAAAACTTGGTCTAGTCCCTTGTCATGTGGCTTGAGCATGCATTGCCAATGTACCAATGATTTCCTTTATTTTGGGCATGAGGTGCAGTTTGTAGACACATGGATTTCTCTTTATTCTACTTTTCTTGCTCCTGTTTCTTTTTCCAAACTTCTGTGGATTCTTTCTTTTGTATGGCAAGAGTTTCTTTTGTGTATTTATGTAAAATGTGACTTTTATGTAAATAAAGTAATGTTTTGTACTTTTTGAATGTGGGTCTCACTTAAGTGATGTATTTAATAATTAGTGAATTAATTACTAAAAGAGCATTTAATTTAGACCCTTGATCTTGTAATTAAATCTTATCCCTTGGATGGGTAGTTAAAAAGCTAGTTACAAAATTTAAAGTATAAAACAATGAAAAAGGGGCAGAGAAGAACACACTCACCACCATGAAGAGAAAGAGGAGAAGTGAAGGAGGAGAATTCCAAAGGCATATTGGTACAATTTTCAAGAAAAGCAAAACACATTCCAAGATAGCCTGAAGCATACTGTACAACAGATTGGCAGTACTGTATTATCACACACATGTGCACATTTCCCAAGATTGTTGATTGGTGCATTAAATGTAGATCATACAGGCTGTACAATAGTGATTTAAGGCACGTGGGCTCAAAAATTGAGGCAACAGGTTGACAACATCGTACAGGACGTACTTCAGGTATGAGCAAGCCGTGCCATTGTTTTTCAACATGAATTTCGAGGTAGTGCCTCTATTATGTTTCAGTGGAGTTCTGTCAATGAGGGTTAGAAGAAAAAATGATTGTAAATGAATTTTTTGAGTATACTCTTAATAGAATTTTTCCTCTTTGGGTCTTCCCTAGGTTGGGGTTTTGCCTAGTCTAGATTGACCAAAATTAGTTGTGTTCAATGTGCTTGTTAAATTTTCAGTGGTTGATGGGCTTTTGGCTTGTTGGTTTTAATTTCAAAGTATCGTGTGTGAATCTTGATTTAAAACCCTAGTTGTTGAAAGTGTTTGACAAAATGTGTGAATGAGTACTTTCATATTTATATCATTTTTCTTTATGGTATTAGAGCGATACTGAAGTAGGAAGCAAGTAAGTGTTTTACAGTGTGAGTTGAAGTTTTCTGTCATGAAGTAATGTCTACCAGCTTGAGATTTGAAGATCGGTTGGATGGGGAATCCAACTTTAGTCCATGGAAAGAGCGCGTTATTTTGTTGTTGGATGAAGTGGAGCTATGGGACATAGTTGAGGCGACACTCATCGTACCAGATAAGGCTGCTGATGTATTGGAAAAAGAATGTGAAGGCAAACGCTTTTGAGATGTGGACTTTGTTAACAAACTTGCACCAAAGTAGCAATGAGAACAAAAAGATGGTATTGAGAGAAAAGCTAAGGGATATCAGGATGATTGAAAATGAAAAGGTGGCCTCATACCTCGCTAGAATTACTGAAGTTCGGGATGAACTTGCAGCAGTTGGAGAAGTTGTAACAGATGCAGAGATGGTCAGAACTTTCCTGAATGGCTTTTCAGGTGCATGGATGATGGAACATCTTTGTAAAGGGTGTGGTCTCCAGGGAGCAGAAACCCAGTTGGGAGAGGTTGTGGGATGACTTCATTCAAGATGAGACTCAAGAACAGGCTCTTAAAAGACAACAATCCAAAAGTGGTGGGGTTGAGGAAAATGTGGCTCTTACGGTTAAGAGCGAGAAGAAGAAGAAAGATTTGAGTCAGATCATATGTTTCTAGTGTGGTTGGTTGGGACACTATGCCTCAAAATGTCTTGAGAAGAAGGAGAAGACAGAGAAAGACACAACAACATCTGTTGCAGTAGACGAGTTTGCAACAAAGTTCGAGCATGAATTTTCTCTAGTCTCCATTGACTCTAGTGTGGGAAGTTCATCTTTTGAACATGTCTGAATAGTTGAAAGTGGGTCAATTTGACATATGACTGGATTATATGATGCCTTCCAGATTATCAACCAGGACATTATGTTCAGACAGATATTGATAGTCCACAGGTAGCTATTCGAGAGGTTGGAACAGTCAAGTTCCAACTGGACCTTGGTGAGGTCTTGGAGATACATGGAGTTCTTTTTGTTCTTGGGATGAGAGTTAGTAAACTCTCAGTGTTATCTTTTGAGGATGATGGTTAGGGTTGGTCATGTTTTCCCTTATGGGGCAGATGAACCAGTCGGCACCACAATCTTGCTTTGTGATTGCAGGGACATGTTATATATATTGAGAGGACATGTTGTACGCCCATGTACAGGTGGATGGCTATTTGAGTTAGAGTCAGAGGACGGGGCAGGAGATACACATGATCAACATGTTATCTACATTTCTTATGATGACGAGAGTACATCTCTCCGGAGCATTGGCAAAAGACTCAACCAGGGAGTGGTGATGAGCTGGTTGATGAGGCTCAATGGAGTCTCAAGAGTCAGAGTTCTAGTTTAGGGTTAGGCAATTGTAGCCAAGAGGCATTCCAGAGCATGAGGGAGCTGCATCAGGAATTAGAGGTCAATATTTTGATGGTGTTGGAAGGACCTCCCTCGTTAGGAGGGAGTGTCGAAAATATAACTTTGAAGGTCCTCCCTCATAGTTATGGTGTGGGTGTGAAGAGGGGGACTTAAAAGGCTTTGTTCTTTTGTGTATTTATGTAAAAAGAACAAAGCCTCACTTAAGTGCTGTATTTAATAATTAGTGAATTAATTATTAAAAGAGCATTTAATTTAGACCTTTGATCTTGTAATTAACTATTAGCCCTTGGATGGGTAGTTAAGAAACAAGGGGCAAAGGACACACTCACCACCAAGAAGAGAAAGAGGAGAAGGTGAAGGCGGAGAAGGGTTTCCCAAGGCAAATTTGCACAATTTCCAAGAGAAAACAAACAACACACATTTCAAGTAAGTCTGAAACAGATTGTATAGCAGATTGACAATACTGTACAATCACAGGTGTATGCACATTTCTTAAGATTGTTGATTGGTGCATTAATTTCACAGACCGTACAGGTTGCACATCAATGATTTCAAGCATGCATGGGCTCGAAAATATTGAGGTAGCAGACTAACGGTACTGTACATGCCATACATCACGTGTGGGCAGGTCGTACAACAGGTCGTACCATTGTTTTTCAGCATGAATTTTGAGGTAGTTTGCTGCTATTTTGTTTTTGTGGAATTCTATCAATGAGGGCTAGAAGAAAAAAATCATTGGAAAGGAATTTTTTGAGTATACTCTTAATAAAAATTTCCTCTTTGGGTTTTCCCTAGGTTGGGGTTTTGCTCGGTCTAAATTGACCAAAATTAGTTGTGTTAAATGTGCTTGTTCGATTTTTCAATGTTTGAAGGGCTTTTGGCTTGGTGGTTTTAATATCAAAGTATTGTGTGAATCTTGAATTAAAACCCTAAGTTGTTGAAAGTGTTTGACATAATGTCTGAATGAGAACCTTCATATTTATGTCATTTTTCTTTAGGCACATTATTCTATGCTATAACTAACTTTCATCTATTTGTTCATATATCATTTTTCTCCTTTGATTTTATTGAGAATATATACATTATTTGAAGTTCTAATTGCATTTGCCACTAATTTTTTTGAGCATGTCTTCCTTATCTCACAACATTGAGAAAAAATGTGAGTGTGTCCTTGATCACACATTTTACTAACACTGAATAGTTTATGTTCCAAACCTTCAAGATACAAGACATTCTTTGTTTTAGTCTTTCCACGATCAAGACTAAGAGTATCTTTTTGAGCTATTTTTGTGGTAACATTATGTCCAAGTGTTACACTGCCTTCATTTATTTCCTTTAAAGCGAAAAACTTGGTTTAGTCCCTTGTCATGTGGCTTGAGCATGCATTGCCAATGTACCAATGATTTCCTTTATTTTGGGCATGAGGTGCAGTTTGTAGACACATGGATTTCTCTTTATTCTACTTTTCTTGCTCCTGTTTCTTTTTCCAAACTTCTGTGGATTCTTTCTTTTGTATGGCAAGAGTTTCTTTTTCACTGTTTTTTCTAGGACTTTCTACAATGCCACTTCTACAAAGATGTAGTATGTGCCCATAGTTGTTGCACTTATAACATACGACATTGTAATAAAATAAAGGGGCAAATGAATTTTAGTTTCTACTCGAGAACACATAAGTACTTTTGTTTTTGTTCCACACATAATTATTACATGTGTGGAACAAAGACCCCAACGACATAGACAGTTTTGACCTAGTACCGACTATCATCCAATTTCTTCTAGGGCACAAAGCCAGACACATTACTCCAGGTAGAGACATGTTAACCCATCTACCTCCTACCTCCTCTTCCAGCTCTTCCTTTGGACAGGGTTATATTCTGTGCTTCCTTCAGTTGGCCTCAGACGTTAGGAGAGATGGCTCCGATGTAACATGACAGACACATGTCTTTTGTTTCACATGCCCTAGATTTACTATATTTGTATATCTCTCTCCTTGATTGGCTCCCAATCTGTGGAGTTCAATATCTAGGCTTTGGTCTTAGTCTTACTTTTGTTTTTGAATTTCATTTTATAGGAGCTGCCTTAGTGCTCCCACTTTGTATTGACATCTTGGTACCCAAAAGTCTCATTGACCTACTTTTGTGGGCATTTGTTGGACATTAGTAAAATTATCTTATATTATCTTATCTACAATCTATTGCTTTATGACCAATGAGCTTGCAAGAAAAACAATAACCAAAGAAAATTTATTGGTACTGAGTTGTGCGAGGCCACCTTGGTGCAAAAGATCTTATGAATTCATCGTTGTTGTCCTTGTGAGGACGGTTAGGCTTATGCGGGACATCATTCAACTTCTTTCTGTTCCCTTCATTTTTGATGGAGTTTTTGAGAACATCAGCATAGCTTTTAGGTTCTTCTTCATTCACCATCTTTGGTGGCTGTGTAGCTTTAGCGTTTGAATTTTTTTTAGGAGTCTTTTGATTTATATTATAGCCAAGACTAGTCTTAATGAATGGTGACCTTTGGCAATTGATGATATCATCTAATATTTCAACACACTTTTTAAACTTAAAGCTTCTATTCATCTGAGCAGTTGGCTTCTACATTTCCTTGATGAAATAGTTTTAAATTCTAACTCTTCACAGGTTTCTTCCTTTTCTTTGAAGGGGAGCATCTTCCTCACAAAGCTCATCAACAAAGGCTTGCAAGTAGGCAGCCTCATTCTCTAGCTAGGTATTTGCTGTCTTTAGCCCATTAATTTTCTCCTTCAAGCTAGTAATATTTGCTCCTTTTCAATTAATGTTGTTTAAAGTGATTCAATCAAATGATTTGATCCCATTCAATTGATCTTTGAGTTCATGGTTAGCATTTTGAAAATGATTTCCTTCTTTACCCATCTTTCAATTTTGTTACACTAACTTGTCTCATGATCATTTGCTCTTTATTCATGCTCGCTTGGTTTGATCTTTGAGTTCATGATTAGCATTTTGAAAATGATTTCCTTCTTTACCCATCTTTCAATTTTGTTACACTAACTTGTATCATGATCATTTGCTCTTTATTCATGCTCACTTGGTTTTATGTCAACTTTAGGGTGTTAGGTACAATTGATCATGCACACAAAGGTAATCTTTTACAATGCTTTTTAATACTTTGAGTGACAATGACGTCGTCGTTCAATTTTAGGTAGGTCTCTTTTTGACAATTTTTGCGAGTGAATTGCAACTCCACCTCTTTCACAATTCAATGACTTATCCTTCAATGATTCAGTCAACTCTTAATTCAAATAAGTGTTGTCGTAATGGATTTACATTTTGCCACTTTGTGTGCTTTTCTCATTTGCTAAAAAACTAGACACAAGATAGCCATGAACAAATATCCAAAAGAAAAAATTCGCCATACATGAGCACAAATGTTCTTAGTCCCCGTTCTTTTGATTTCAAGACAGGTTTAGGACAAGCCAAAATTGATTTTATTATTAGTACCTTTTATGACAATAGTGTGACCAAAAGGATTAGAAAGCTTTTCTTTGTAGGTAAATCATAGGTTTAAAAAATAAGTTTTGATACCATGTTAAGATATAGAGCAGATAAGAACTTGGCATAAAATGCATTAATCCATATTCAACATTTGTATTCAACCAATGACATGAATACATAGTACGTGGATTCGACCACCTTTAGATCTAGATCTCATGGACAACTCATCAATGAATACAATTCACACTTGATCAGTAGATAAGGATTACAACTCATAAGAAGGTTATCTCAAACTTTGTGATTGTTTAGGGACTCACAGACTAAGAGGTCTTAGAAAACCTTCGACCAAAGCTTTGCCGACCTCAAAGTGCAAAATACAATTGCATAGAGAAATATTTAGTGAAGAAGGGATTTATGTAAGATCAGCATGGGGGAATACATTGAATATAATGTATAGAAGTAGGATATGCGTGGGGGATTACATTGAAAACTAAGTTGCACGTAACGAGGAAACATTGGAAACGCAACCCGCCCTCGTCGAGTTTTTGAAACGAGGAAACATGATATATATGAGCAAGGAAAAATTACTATAAAACATAAACCATATATTATTAATTACATTTAGCTGCAAGCAACATTGCCAGTGATAAATTATAAATAATATAGATACAATTTAAATCATACATGTATCATCACATTTTACTCATGGACCGAAGTCTATATCTTTTTATTCATGCAAGTTGTAATATCCAAAAAGAGGCTTTGTAAACGAGGCTATATAGTATATATCCAAAATTAGTCTTTATGTATGAGGCTACAAGTACAATGTATCAAACTATGAACAATGAACATACTAACAGATATAAAAGTAAAACATGAGCTCAGACTAATAGTCATCCTCATCTTCATAGTCTTCCTCAAAAGTAGAACAAGAAGCACACTCAACAACAAAATGTAAAGTGGAAGAAGTATTTCCAATTCCACTTCTAGGTTCCTCAATATTTAGTGCTGCAAGAGAGAGTCCCAAGTCAGTAGGTTCTGGTTCGACATCCCAATCTGCACCAGGCCCATTGCTATATTTTAAGCCTTGAGTGCTTCAGTCGCTTGTGTGAGGAGAGAATGAAGTGATGTTCTCCTTTATAACTTTCTTCAACCTAATTAGAAGCATATAGAATTAAATTTTATTTTAAAATTTATGTATTATCCCTTAGTTACTAAAATCAGTGGGTGGGAAGAGACTTTATGGGTCGGTTTTTTAAGTGACGAGCTTTTATTTGATGGGAAACACATCGTACATGAGAGGAAACCTGACTGAAATGCGTTTATGTTTGTACGGACGTGTTTCCTGTATGGGGAACACGTTTCCTACGGATGGAAACGAGTTTTCGTCAAGTACCATACGTGTTTTCGAGTTTTAGCGAGTTTTTGGGGGTGAAACGGGTGTTGGACCCGAGTTTCCTGCAACTTAGATTGAAAATAACGATTCTAGGTTCGCTTAATAGTAGCCAAAGACTTTGAATGATTAGAGGATTGCAAAAAAGCGAGACTATACCAAACCAGGGTTGCGGGCTTAGTAATAGAGGTTCATTGCAAAAAATTCCAATTTGTTACATTGTAAACTGCTTATTTGGGGTAACAATCGGAAATAAGAGTCTATCATAGTTGTAATTTGTTGGTAGCCCCCTAGTATGTGAGAGGCACTTATAGAGTGTTTTATCGAAAAGGTCCAATCTCTACAAGAGAAATGCTGACCCCTTAAGATTGTTAGAGCACTCTCTAACCCATTCAAATAGCGACATATGATAAAGTTGTTGGCATGGATGAAACTGAGCTGTGAGTTTATCAGCATTTGAATGACACTGAAAGCATTTTATTATCCTCTTCAAATTGATCTACCTTATTTAATTTGCATCCCTCAATATTAGCTCTATCTTTTCAATGAATGTATTGGTGGCTTCTTTTTTTAAGAAAGTTAATTATATGGAATACAACATTTGTGCCTTAATTGAATTGAATAGTTGGGCACTTTTCTTCAATGGATAAATCACTAGAAAACAACCGACACACCTCGACCATGATGTCTTTATGGCATTGACTCCTGTAAGTACTTCAAAGCATTGACGAGAAAGAAGTGGAGTGCAAAGGGTTAGTGGGTCCCACTTAAATCATCAATGATTGGTGCTTTTAGGTGTTAAGATTTCATATGCTAGACTAGATATCATTAGTGTTCAATTCAAAATCACAGCAGTAGCATATGCAGAATCGTTGAAAGAAACACAATCACAAGATAGACACAGTATTTATCTTGGGAAACCCTAAAGGGGAAGAAAACCCAACCAAAACTTCCTCTGTATAAGATGTATAAGATATAACCTCAGAAACAGGTATTCTCCTCTTTGCTGTTTTGTCTCTCTCTCTCTCTTTCTCTCCTATGCGCTACTCAAGTGAGTGAGTCTGTGTCCAAATAAGAATCACAACTCTCCTATTTATACAATTTTGAGCCAACTGACTTTTACCCTAAACAAGTCGGCCCCACTAGACTGTCTTTACCGACTTAACCTAGGAAGACTCAAAACAGTATTGTATTATGTATTAGGGTCGACTTACAATGGAGGCTTTACCTCATGACTCTGTGATGACCAAATACAATAGTAACACCCCACTGGAGGAATAATAACATCTCCCTTGGGTTACATCAGTAAAATACATTTAGAATATCCTTTGAAGTTATATTATTTCAACATTAGGTTGCCGGCCTCTTGGTGCGTTTGACCTTGAACTTTCAAAATGCTTTGAAGAAGTTCACTATTAAAACAATCGAAGGATGGGTTGATCTTATGACCTTGTTGTTGAGCTAGTCGAGACATTAGGCAATATTCCTTTGGAATGGAGAACTTTTAATTTCGTAGGAGGAAGGAATTGACCCATAGGGTCTATTCCAAACAATTTCTGAAGACTTAGCGCAAAAGTGATTGACGAGACAATGGCCGATAGTTGTTTGTAATCTTTACAAGCATAATAGATAACCTAGTGATTGGGGTATTTGCGTTGTTTGAGCCATCAACTTGAATATTTCTAAGGTAAAACACTACATTCAAAAGGGTTGTGGACCAACCCCTCTTAGCTTACCATGCAAATTACTTATATTAAAACTACTCAGTACCCTTTTGCTTCGAAATATTTATAATTTGAAAGCCACATTTCAATCAAGTAAAATTTTCGGTCCATTGGACTTGTTTAGAAGATCACCACATCTAACATTGTAGAGGCTAATGGGCTTGATGATGAAGTCATTTGTTCAGTGGTGGATTTATAAAAGAAAGATTTGAATGAGAGGTCATGATAATCATCTGGATGCAACCTGAAGCTGTACCTAAGCATTCGAAAGGTCAACACTCGTCTACCAATATATATCACTTAACCAATTCAAGGACAAAGGGGGAAAACAAAGATGAATAGAGAGAGTCAAATGAAAGCACAAAGGCAATTGAACCAAATGGGCAAGGGGAAAATTGCAAAGACTTTGTGGTCAAGAGACTACTCGAGAATATACCAAAAAATGAGGGGGACCCATACTTTTGTATGGGTTTGTCGCCGATTCAATGTGCACATGTAATATTTATTGATTAACTATTCCTTATTGTATTCCAAACTTGCAACTTTGGGTAGATTGAATTATCATGATTATAACTTACTGTACTTTGTACCCATCTCTACATGCAATTCTGTAAATGCAAAACATTGATCTTCATTATTATTAGCTATGCAGACACCTTTGCATCACAGTTGAAAAATGCTACGTTAGATTTTGGTTTCTTGTTGTGTTTTTCTGGCTTGAATTTCCTATGAAAATTTCATTAAAAGATCCTATGTTAAAATGCAGATTATATTTTTTGTGTAATGCAGATTGCAGTTCAAATGGCTGTTTTGGTGTCAAAAATTGCTCGCTTTGACTATCCAAAAGAATGGTATTTCAATTTTTATTTCATTATCTTGTTCCCACTAGAAGTTTTTGTTTTTCACTACTTCGGTTTCCATGGCAATGTCAAGCTCACTAGTGTAGAAATAAATTCAGTTAATTTGAAGTCCAATGAAATGGTCCAGCATGACATACTATCTAGTAAATGGAACTTGATAATTGCTTATTTTGGCACATAAACTAGTGATCTTAATCATTGTTATTAATTAATATTGTGGTAAACTAATGTTGTTGTAACATTGACACAATTTAGTGAAGTTGAAAGCTAGCATAAAAAGGGTAGCTTGGTCATATTGTTTTGAAAATGAACTTTGTTTACTTAACCAACTCTGGCAGACGACTATTTTAAGTTTCATGAAACGGTTATGTTGTTATTATTGAATCTATAATTGTGATAGTCAACATGCTCATGTTATAGTTTACAACTGCTATCACATTGGTTATTTGATTTATTTCATTTGGATTTAGATTTCCTTCCTATGTTAGTTATTATCTCCTTGTTTCAGCCTTGAAACACTTGTCAGAATAATAATCAAAACGAGAAGATGGTGCTAATGGAGGGAGCTCATAAGCACCAAGATGTCCAAGAATGATACTGTAGCTTCTTATCTCACCAGGATTACACAGATTCGTGATAAGTTGGTAGCAGTTGGGGAGAATGTGGAAGATCTAGAGTTATTGAGGAATTCCTCGAATGGCTTCGCTAAGCCATGGCCACCCTTTGTTAAAGGGATTGTTGCATAGGTGAAACTCCTTAACTGGGAGAGGTTATGGGATGACTTCATCCAAGAGGAGATTCAAGAGGAGTCTCTATCTGGAGGTCGAGAGGAAGATGATGAGAAGAATGCTCTTTTTAGTAAGGATAAGAGAAGCAGGAACAACACAACTTCATAGGGTCTGAAGAAGAAGAAGGACATGAGAAAAGTCAAGTGCTTTGCGTGCCGCAAGTGTAGACACTATGATTCACACTGTCCATAACAAAAGAAAGAGTAGAGCAAGTCTCAGTAGGTAGCAACAACTGCAAATGCTTAGGAAAATGAGTTTCCCGAGAAGTACGAGAAAGATTACTCATTAGTCTCTCGTATTTCAAGCACAGTTTTTAGCAGTGCCTTGTTTGTGTATAGTAGGGCTTCTCGTCAAATGACGGGGATACGTGAGTTGTTTAGCAAGTTGTCAGGGATAGACCCATGTTTGCATGTGGAGCTTGGCACTCATGCTAACTGTGATGTGAATGGAGTTGGAACAATCATGTTTTAGCTAGAGTCAGGAGGTTCTCTAGAGGTGATAGACGTGTAACGTGTTGTATGTACTTGGGGTTAGGATGAACTTGGCCTTAGTATCGACATTGGAGGACATTGGATTCGACATCTCTTGTGAGAGGGGATGGGTTCTCAATGCTCATTTGATCGATGGGATCTGGCATAGACTCAACACAAGTTCTTGGTGTCAGAGAGGGAAAAGTTTATAGGTTACATGGAAAGCCTGTAGTTGGATCCAAGGGGATCTTGTATCGATGTCAGTGATAGAGGTCAAGGAGCAGAAGACTTCGAAGGGTGAGCAAAGTTCACAAACTTACAGTATGGGGAGTAAACCTTTTGAGGGGAAGAGGGAGTTGGTCCCTTCTAGATTTGCCAAGGGACCTAGTTGGTAGGAGATGACATTGATGGATGCTCAGGAGCACAGTGAGGGAGGGTAGGCCTTTGATGAAGTTTTCAAACTTCTTGGCACCTATGTGCAACGTGTGTAGAATCATCAATGTTGAAAAAGTACCAAGGAAATGTTGTTCACCTTGTGATGCCTTGGGGTGGACAAGAACATTAAAAAGTGGGTCCTAGTACTTTATAAAGCGGGAGTTATAAAAATTATATTTGACTTTATAAGATTATGAAAAGTGGGTGAAGTATTTAATTACTCATTAATATTTAAATGATGTGCAATTAATTCATTTAATGAGAAAAGTGTTGAGTAATAAATTCATTTAATGAGAAAAGTGCTTGAGTAATTAAAGTGATGGAGGTGGTTACCTCAAACAAAACTAGGGAAAAGCGTTGGAATTTTTTCATTGTTACCATGAGATTTGGAGAACAAGAGTAAAAAGAAGAAAAAGAGGGAGAAGTCGATTTCTTGCAAGAGAGAAAGAGAAAACCCTAGCTTGAATTCCAAGTTGAGGAAAAGGAACAGGATGGACACATTTTTCAAGGAAAGACCGTACAACATACACATATTTCGAGGAGGCAGTACAGATTTCAAGGATTGCACTACAATTAAGGAAAGCTGTACAGGGATGGTTTTCAAGACAACCTGTACAGTAGTACATTCTGACTGTACAACAACAATCTGGGCATGATTTTCGAGGCAATATTTATGCATAGATTTCAAGAAAGGTACAATATGCTACAGGTACGATTTCCAAGGCCGTATTGCTGTGATAAATGCTGGCACATGTGGGTTATATCACTGTTACTGAGGTTCAGAAGTATTGCTGAGTTTGACTCGTTTTTTGAAATGAAAAACTGAGATAAGTACTGTTGTTCATTTTTGTAATTTGCCTGAAAATAATAAAATCTCTCTCTGAATAGGTTTTCCCTTCGGAGTTTTATCCTGGACCATTTTGGTAAAAAATCACTGAGTAAATTTCATGTGTGCGTGGCTGTTATAGGTTTTTGAGTTGAAATGTTTGGCTGTCATTAAAATTTCCGAGTTAGTAAAAGTTGAAAGCTTTCTACGTGTTTCAAGAACTTTCAATTTTTATGCAATTAAAGTGATTTTGCTATGATGGGGTTTAGGCATTAAACTTCATGATAAAAACCAAACTTGAAACCGGGTTGGGGAATGCAAAATTTTCATGGTATCAGAGCTGAAGTAAAGGGCTGAAACAAAACTCAGAGTGAAATTTCAGACTTGGTGTATAAGGGAAAACCTAAGTCACCTGACACGAGGACACGGGACACGGGGATTTAGGTGTCCGACACGGAAACGGTGACCCTTGGAATCAGGGCACGTAGGACACCTTATATATATATATATTTAAAATGATATATATTAAAAATATAGACATATAGATCCAAATATTCAATAGAAATCAGAATCAATGCACATTTAACATTAGTAGTTGCACATTTACAAATCAGTAATCACAATGAGATTATGAGACAGATAATCCATGATACTCATGAATGTCATAGATCAAGATGTCAGTATTCAGGAATCAGAACCATATTTCTCATTATGTCATCAAAATCAAAATGTTCACATAAATATCGGAATGCCATTGGCAAATGCCAAATAGACTAATAGTAATAGTAAATACAAAAAGGGGTAGATCAAGATGGAAGAATGAAGAATCACATCTATCAATTATATTTTAAATTATATTTAAAGATTATATACACTCTTTATATATATGGAAGAATGACGAATCTCATCTATCTACACACTTTATATTTTAGATTATGCCACATACAATGATGATGCCACTTAGATTGAATGACATGGCTAGGAATAGAAATAAGGGGTAACTCGCCTTATGTGAAATGAATCCCCTTGTGATGTTATTTGTGAAATATGCCCCCACAAAATACTTGTTGGTGTGCTTCCTAACTTGGTTTGAGAGGCTAAGAGCCAAACAATGTAATATTTAAATGTACATGGAAAAATAATAAAAATACATCACAAATAAGAGCCAAACAATGTAATATGTAAATGCATATGGAAAAATAATAAAAATACATCACAAACTGCAGAGAGAGAAGGATGACAAACATGGGAGGCTATAATCCCGTTGGTGCAATCGGTTCTCATAGACTCAAAAAATCTCTCATTAAGTCATCAAATCAAATTGTATCACATAAATGTTGAAATGCCACTGGCAAATACAAAATGGAGTATATTAAGATGGAAAACCTTCTAATGCTCTTCACGTGCAAAAAAAAAAACCCCCTCTTAGAGCTCAAGCCTCAATAAAAATTGTGAATGAATGAGGATAAAATTGTTTTTTTACAATTTTTTTTGGTTAGAAGTGTCCTGTTTTTAGGACACGTCTTGACACGTTGTCGAACACGATGTCCCGTTTTTAGGACACGCCCTGACACGGTGTCGGACACGTGTTTTGGACGTGTCCTAAAACAAGACACATCCAAAACAAGTGTCCTATACCATGTCAGTCCAGTGTCCGTGTTTGACACTGGACACGATGGCTTATATGGACGTGTCTGGTATTATAGGGGAAAACATAGTTTTTGTGAAAAAATAGGTTCTTGGATTGATTGGAAGTTATGGCTACTGGACTTAGGATAGAAGACAGGCTGGATGGGGCAGTTAATTTTACCCCGTGGAAGGTTAGACTAGTGTTGATATTGCTGGAGAGCGAACTATGGGATATGTTGAATTTTTAGCATTAGCATGAATACTTTTTAAAATTTGCAGACCAACATAAACATATGATAAGTGCAGTAACAACATCAACACACTAAACACAAGAGTTTTTCATTGGGGAAACCTTTGAAGGACAAAAACCCCAAAAGCATTAGTAATTCATCTCGTAAATGAGATGACCAAGTTTTTCCAAAAATCCCACAAACCCTAACTGGGTTTGTACCACAGATCCACAATTACAGAAGATAATCCAATTACACAGAAAATTGCCAGTTTAGGCTTTTTAGCAATTTAGGGCATTCTGCCCTAACTTTCTCTTTACTGCCCAGAATTAGCAGGCTGCTTGGATATCTGTCTTTCCCTGCCCGAAACTGTCTGTACCTACCCGTACCTGCTGCCCGACATCCCGTTTCTTTTGCCTGGGTTCTTCTTGTCTTGCCCAGACTGTTTTTACCCTCCCTGGAGGGTTTGATGAGTTGGCCGAAGGGCTGTTGCTTAGTTCGATAGCATAAGGCAACTGCTCGACACTCTACTTATGCTGCTCGTGACTGTTGCTACGGCGCAACAGCTAGTTGCTACTGTCCGACAGCCTGTAGCTGCTGCTCGGGCCTGTTAGCAGCCACAAGGAGCAGCCCGCGAAGGATCCGGGTCTGCTTGAGGCTGCTCGTGAAGGCTCCGGGGCTGCCTGAACCTGCTGAGAAGCTGCTCGAGATGAAAGGAGTGGCTATTGGTGGTGGAAGGTGACTGCCCTTGAAGAAGGAGGGTTGCCCAAGAAGAAGAAGAGCTGCTTGTGGATGTCTTGTTGCTGTTCGTGGAGAGGGGTAAAACCCTAACCCTGTTTTAGTTGGCCGTGAGTGGAGAGAAGCAAGAACCCTAGCTTTAGGGTAAAACTGAAAAACAAGTGGTTTCCCTAGCTAGACTCATCCATGCTAGGGCATAACCACAAAGACAACCTTCTCTTCAAAATCCTGTGAGATCTTCTGTTTGAGTAGCTTCACCTGTGAGAGCAAGAGTGTGTGTAATAATGAAATGGATTGATCTTCTTTTATATCCTTTGAGTCACCTGTAAGTGGACCAAAATTAGAAAGATCAAAATATTATTATTTTATTCTTTTCTAATTTTGACTTTTGTCTTTAGTGGTATTAAAGGGCTTTTTGCACTTTTCACTTTTACATCTTAGTGGTACTAAGGGCCCTTATGTATTTTTGACTTTTGCTTTAGCCTTCTTCAAGTGCCTTGTGGTCAATACAAGTGGTCAAGGTGATCTTTCATCACCACTCAAAGTACATCATCACAAACATAGAGAATTACTAATGCTTTTATCTCACACTCTTTGTGACACCAAGATCAGGTACTAAGGTGTCTTAAACAAGGGTAGCTAAGCCTTGGAGAAGATTGCAAAGCCCACATGGGTCATAGTGTCACACATGCCTAGACCAGGTCTAGGGCTTATAGTGTCTTCTTGGTAACAGACTAGGTGCCTCGGCCATAGGCTACATAATTTGACACAAGGTTAAATACTTGGTAACAGACCAAGCGCCTCCATTCTCTCGGAGAATGGCCCTTAGCCCCGGGCTGAGTCCCTAGTCTTGGACTAGGTAAATTCCTGGTAACTGACCAGGTGCCTCCATTCAAAAGAATGGCCGCTCAACTCTAGGCTAAGTCCCCCAGAACAAGACTGGTTCCACATCCTGGTCCCGGATCAGATGTCGCCATTCAACATAATGGTCACTCAACTCAAGGTTGAGGCCCCCCAGTGCTAGACTGGTTCCATATCGTGGTCTCGGACCAGATATCCCCATTCAATAGAATGTTCACTCAACTCTAGGTTGAGTCCACACCTTGGTCCCGGACCAAGTGTCTCTAATCTCCTAAGGGAATGGCTCTCGATGTTGCTAAGAAAAATCAACATGATATAGTGTATAGTACCACTGCTAATCTAGGCACATTTCCTACAGGTGCTCAAGATAAGGCTGCGTTTGACAAGAAGGATATAAATGGAAAAAATGGAATCATATTTGATGCCATAAAAGATAATGTGATCCCACATGTCACACATAAAGACTATTCTCATCAGACGTGGACAACTTTAAATAACTTACACCAGAAGTTTGAGCGAAAACTGAAAAATAGTGTAAAGGGAGGGGTATTTGGATAAACAAGGGGGGGAACATGTCTTCCTACCTTACCAAGATTACACAAGTTTGAGATGAGCTTGGAGCAGTAGGGGAGGTTGTACAAGGTGATGAGTTGGTTCGTACAACTTTGAATGGCGTGACCATGCCATGCGCTGTATTTGTGGACCCAGAGAGGGTATGTATAGTGGAGTTCATCTCACATCAAAGATGATGAGGAGAACGTGGATTTAGCAGTAAAGGGTAAAAAGAAGAAGTACATGAAGGGTCTTGAGGTTGGGACCAAGCAACAGCCTGGTGTGCAAAAGGACATGAGCAAAGTTAGGTGCTTTTCTTGTTAGAAGTTGGACACTATGCTGGATAGTGTCCAAACAAGAAGAAGAAGAAACAACAAACAACAACATCTGAGATTGATGAGTATGCTGCTAGATTCGAGAGAGAGTTTTCTCTTTATGTTGGTTGTACAAAGACAACATCGATCATCCATAGTGTTAAGGAGGACCAGATGGAGCATTCCATGATTGTTAGGCAATCACTGAGTGCGTCCACCACTCCTTCCACGATGTACATTGACAGTGGGGCTTCAAGCCATATGACAGGTGTACATGACATGTTCATTGAGTTGACTGAGACGAGCTTGGATTTGGAGGTGGTGTTGGGTGATGATACAATTGCGAGAGCAGTTGGGCTTGGGACTGTTAGCTTTTAGAGGGAGTCCATGGATCCCATGACACCGAGGGATGTCTTGTACGTCCTTGGGCTGTAGAAGAACCTTGTTTTAGTTTCCATTATTGAGGACAAGGGATTTGGAGTATATGTCCTAGATGAGAAAGTACATGTCTTTCCCAAATCAGCAGGAACATCTGCTTCATATGCCATTGGAGTTAGATGCGGGAAACGGTACAAGCTTCTCTTCCAGCCTCATCCCTTTTTTGCCTTTTTTTGTGATCCCTTTTCTTTTTTCCTTCTTTGATATTTCATTTATTTGCATTTCTTAGCCGTTTCATTGGCTTTAGTCCCTTTTACTTTAGATTTGGCTTTGATAGCATGGGATGAGGGAACTTGGCTTTTTGCATGGGGAGTATTTTCCTATTTTTTTATATTTAATTTTGCAGCATCAACCTTAGAGTACTAGACTCATTAGGCTTTATTGAGGCATTCATACATTTAAATAGTTGTGAGACCTAAGTTGTTACCAAGGTTTTAAAGCTTGGAACCGGGACTCGAACCGGTCGAGGGTCAACTCGAACCAGAACCGGAACTGTAATGAACCAGAGCGGTTTGATTTCAATGAATGGGCTATTAAATAATACAAAAAAAAATTACAATTTTATTGACAAATTATATTTAACATTCCAAAATATGATTTCAAGCCATTAGATGATTAGAGACATAATATGCAAAGTCTACTCATATATATAGTATATACTATAAAGTTAAACCATGTATGGGTCACTGAATGGCTCCAAGTGCACGACATAGATGATAGAAGATAGTATCATAGCAAAATCTCATAGCACATATATCAGAGTCTAAAACAAAATACAATATCAATGAGGCTCTATCATCAAAATGGCCTCTACAATCCAAAAAACATGATCAATGATGAGTCATGAGTCATAACTCATGGCTAATCAATCATCAAACTCAACACCACTGCTGGAAATGCAATGCTCAACATCAACATCTGACTCAGACTCCTCTGAGGACTCCCCCTCAGGGACATCTACGACCCTACTAAAAGCACGGGATGCACGGTTAGGTTGTCTAATGCTACTAGTACCACCACTGCCTGCAATGTCTGGATTTGCACCTGTATCCCTTGGGAGTTAGTACTAGTGGATCTGCATCCAAAGCATCCCACCTTTTCTCATCTTCAACTTCAATATCAAAATCAGATTCAAACTCTACCGGTTGAATCTCCACTACCCATTCTGAGTTTGGATCAATATCCTCCAACATAATGGGATCTACCCATTCTGAGTTTGGATTAATATCCTCCAACATAATGGGATATGTATCAGGTCTTTTGTTTAGCAACTGGTTGCGCCTTAGCCGAAGGTTGTACTGCATGAAGACAAGATCATTTAACCGTTTTTGTTCTAAACGGTTTCTCTTCTTCGTGTGAATCCGCTCAAAGATAGACCAATTGCACTCACACCCGGAAGCATTACAAGGTTGACTAAGGATTCAGATTGTAAACTTTTGCAATTGAGAACATTGGCTACCAAATGATTCCCACCAGTTGGCTGCAGAGACAAAGTTATTTCAATAAATTAGATTGCAAATTGAACTTAAACAACTTAAAGGCTAAAGCTTAAAAAATTGAACTTAAAGATTTAAAATTAAAGCTTAAGCTAAAACAATTGAACTTGAACTTAATCACACTTTTGATTGTTGGAACTTGGAAATTGTTTACTTGGTTGGTCCTCATCTCTTGCCTTCTTTGCTAGGGTTCCAAAGGTGTCCGTGGCTTGATTGAAAGAGTTGATATGTCTATGTATCTCCATTTGCTCACTCTCACCAGGGACCATGCGCTCTAGGCACTCATACAAAACATCTTTGACCTCCCTTGTTACATCATCTCCTAACTGAACTTTGTAATGATACCTTGGTTTCATGAAATACCCAGCAGCATGTATAGGGCGATGGAGTTGATTATTCCATTTGTTATCAATAATCTCCCAAATAGGGCCATACTTGGCCACTCTATCTTTGTATGCTGCCTTTATTTGCTCCCTTCCCTGATCCATAGCCTCATAAATCTAACCCATGGCCAATCTTTCCCCATCCACCAACCGCAACACCTTCACAAGAGGCGCAACAATTTTCACAACCTCTGCTGCTTTTTTCCAAATTACACTACCATTAACTTTCTTTTGGTTTCTTTTGCATCTTGTCTACGAGCCCACTTAGATGAAATCCATTCATCACATGAAAACATCTTTTGCAAGTTCTCCTCTTGGGAAATGAGAGATTGCAGTATCAAGAAGTGAGTTGCGAATCTCATGATGGCAGACCTAACAAGTTCCTTGTTCCCAGTGTTTTTCCTCATCAGATTCAAGACCCATGAATGGTTGTAGATATATTTTGTAATGCTCTTGGCCTGCTCTATAACATCCTTGACCCAATCCTGTTTGCCTATATCCTCAAGCATGAGGTCTATGCAGTGTGAAGCATGTGGGGTCCAAAATATGGTTTTGTGTTTGCTCTCTAACATCTTACCAATAAGGACATAGTTAGAGGCATTATCTGTGATGACTTGAACAACATTTGTCACCCCCACCTCCATAATAACTTCATCCAACAACTGAAATAGCAGGTTTGCATCTTTCACCCTATTAGATGCATCAACTGATTTCAAAAACATGGTTCCTTAAGGGCAAGAGACAAGGAAATTGATTATTGTACGGTTCCTTGTATCACTCCATCCATTTGACATGATGGTACATCCTGTAGTGGCCCATGATTCCCTAAAACCCTGCAAGTATTCATTTATGGACATAACCTCCTTCAAAAGTGATCCCCTCAACTCATGCATACTAGGGCCTTTGAAGCCCTTACCGGCTACAAAAATGGAATCTCACATGGGTTGATAATAAAGTGAACGGGCAACATTAAAGGGGATATCTGAATCGTACCACCATTTAGCAATGTACTCATAAGCAACTTTGCATTGCTTTTTCCAGTGCTCATCTAAGGTGGACTGAATTTGGGTCGGTTGAACTTGAGATTGAGAAGCATTGGCACTTGCAAAGGAAGGGGAAGGTGTTGAAAAATAGTGTTGATGGTCTTCTTCTTTTTAGGCTGAATATCACCAATGTTTGGATGAGATGGAATAGCATGATGGAAGGGGTCCTTACCAACAGAAGAAGGGGCAGAGGAAGAGCCTTTAAACTCATTTAATCCGGATTTCCTCATGGTGGCATTGGCAAGCTCTCTTTTCCTCCCTATCTCAGCTTCTATCTCTTCCTGCCTAGCCTTATCTTCTTCAAATTTTTTAAACTGATTTAACAAATCAACTCTCATCCCTCCAATTACTTCATTTGGTGCCTCACATGGGAGAACTTGGCCTCTTATTTCAACTAAGTGTTGCTTCACCCTATGAATTCCTCCCTACGTATATGTTTGTTGCGATATTTGCAAAAGACTTCACCATCAACTGTCTCAACATGGGCCCATGCAGCGTCTTTGGTTCTTGGAGCCATTGAGAAAATGCAAAAAAAAATCGTTTCTGCAGGTGCAAAATGCGAAAAAATTTGAAAATACATAATGCAAATTGAAAAATTTAAATGTAAATACTAAATGAAACAAAAACTATCATTTGCAATTTAGCATTTCAAGATTGTTTTGAGAAAAAAACCGAGATTTTAATTTAATTTAGCATGAGCATAATACTGTTAGCAATGTAGCATACCTTGGTCCTTGAAGGAAAATTTGAGGCTTGAACAGGGCCACAGTCTTGAACTCCAGCGTCCAAGTTTCCAACTTCCAACCCCTCCAGTCTTCTGTGGTGTCCACTGTCCACCTTATGTTAACAACTTAACACTATCTAGTATCAGGCAGTATGCTTGAACACTTGAACTCCCGTCCAAGTTTCCAACCCCACCAGCCTTGACTATTGGCACAGTCCAAACTCCTAAGTTGACTGAGCAAACTCCTTCATGCTGGCGCCTTCAACTTTCAATCCACAAACAGTCTGACTCTGTGCAAACTCCACGCTGGCGGCTGCAACTTTCAATCCACAAACAGTCCAAAGACTCCAAACACCTGACTCCGAAGATGGCTGAGCAATCAACAAACTCTACATTGGCGGCTGCAAAAGACAAACAGTCACGACGCAAAGGTAATTGATGAGTGAAATGGGAGGGAGGGGGGTCATTTCGGGTTAGGTATTAACTTAGTTTTATGGGCCCGATCGGCTAAGACCAGTTTGGTAACAAACTGACCGGTTTAGTCTACGGTCTGGTTTTAGGCCTGGTTCAGACCGCTGACGGTGTTGGCCGGTCAGACCGGTCGGTTCCGGCCCCAGTCTGGGCAGTTTTAAAAACACTGGTTGTTACTAATGATGGATCCTTTACAAAGGGGAATATGGAGGGGGATGGATGAATTGGCTAGTGAAATGAAAAATGATTAGGCAAATTGTTACGAAATGGAAGAATTCACTTAATTTAGTTCACTAGAGTGCAAATTAACCTTCAAAATGGCACACTTCTAAGGCAGAATGACACCAAGGTTAGACTAAGACATGAGTAACTGTTTTAAGTGTTGTGAATAATTATATGAGCATAAATATAACATCTCATGCAAACATAGTGTCATATAAGAAAACATTCCAAGTGTCAATGAGGGTTTACAGATATCAAAGTACATAGAACACCTGACACTATCTCTGACTAGGCACATCCAAGGCATGTGGACCATCTGATCGTGCTGGGAGGACCTCTGGCCATTGATCTATGGGGAAGGCATGGTTGCCAACTTAGGAACAAATGTTTGTGATATTATCACAAACCATATCTGTTCTAAAAAGGGGTGACAAGGCATCTCTAGTTGTGGCCTGTAATATACCTCATATATAAATAATATCTTTTATAAATATGATATTTTGTTTTAAATTAAATGCTTCTCTTGACTGTCATTTTGAAAAAATATGCTAAATATTGGGCATGCTATACAAAAGAGTGGGTTGGTAAACAACCACCACTAGCTATTCTAATATGGAGAGAACTTATATCCTTTTTTCTAGTTTAGAATATTGTTTCGTAATTTCCTTGAGGAAGATACATATGGCAGTCAACGGTCGACTGTTATATTGCAATATCTAGTGGGATGCGGAATCTCTGGCAAGCTTTATACAAGACTTGTGAACTAAATGGTGTTGACATCAATTATTTTCAGTGGTTTGTTTTTTGTGTCAAACCAGTTAATTTGTATGGAATGCCTTATATGCAGGTGCTTCACATCAAAGTATCTTTAAAGATGTGTTGCAATGTTATTGAGTTTGGATTTTCCTTCTAAACCATAGGGAGTTAAGCTTGTTTTTGTAACCTTAAACTTTTGTAAAGTTGGTAATTGAAGTGAGTCCTTTATGTTAGACGTTCCTTCAATAACAAGTGCGGTGAATCTCTATTGACTCTAAGTAATTCTGTGCTTATTGTTTTTTAATACAACGTCCCTATGAAAGCTCATGCATAAATCCTCTTTTCCAGGCCAGAGCTCTTCTCTGTTCTTGTGCAGCAGCTTCAGTCAGCTGATATCCTTACTACTCACAGGGTGTACATGGTTCTGCATAGAACCTTGAAGGAGTTATCAACCAAACGTCTCACTGCAGATCAACGTAACTTTGCAGAGGTTTTTACCCTGTCCCTTGCTGTGTGTTTATTCACTTTTCCTTGAGGATGCTTGAAATCATTTGTCGTGATATATCCTTTTTCATATTAGTAATTAGAAGTTTGTCTCTTTCTGATTGTATTTTCTGTTTAGCAATTCCTAAATAGATCAAGATAAAGAGTTGAACTAGAAAAACACCAGCATCTTCTACAACTGCAATGCAACATTTTAATAGCAATATGGAATGCATATTAAATTTGGTTTAAGAATGCAGGATGCTTTTATTTTTTTTTGTTACAGATTACATCATGTATCTTTTTTTTCAATGTGGTTCACAACCTTGGAGGAGTTGCTACGTCCATGGGAAGAATTCTCAGGGGGCCCACCCAAAAGGGCCTCACCCTGTCAACTCTGATTACGGAACCTAACCCGGTGGGGACATCAAGTGAGGCCCTTATATATCTATTCATAGCCACCTGGGGATTTGACCCCGAGATCTTCTGCTTACAACTCACAGCTCTCAACCACTTGAGCTAACCATTACAACATGTATCTTATAAAAGACAACTCTTCAATGTTTGTTACTCTCATCTGATTTTGATCTGATATATCTGTTATTTCTTGTTATATAATCTCAAATGCTATCATGAGGAAGAGTCAATTGTATCATGTCATTCTGAGTTTACACCACTCTTCAGCATACTAATCCGTCATTCATCCAGCAATGGAGTGTCTATGATATATGTAATAATAATGGCTAATTGAGGGGCCAAGACATTTGCCACCAAAAGAATGTATTTGTTATCATTGGCACGTGGAAGGACTTGAATTTTGACATTATTGTACTTGTTAATTCGAGGATATGCACTGAAAGATAAGTCCAATCATCCAAGTACAAACCCTATTGGAACTTGAGGATACCATCCATTGTAACCTCAGTAGTCGTCCTCCTCACTTCAGGCCAGCTCTTGTCTGACACAAGGGGGATTCCCATATAGGATTTGCTAAATCTTCCTTTAAAAACAAAACAAAGTTTAAAATCTGCAGAGAATATTAATGATGATTTCAAATAGATGATTACCTTGATTAATTGTCATGGAGTCAAAGGATGCATGAATTGATCGGAAATTGTTTACAATAATAAAGAACTGAGTAAACTCACAAAAATGCACCCTTTGCATATGTATGTGCCAGGAGTTAGTTATGAGGGCACCCTTGCCCTGGTTACCATATTTGACACATGGTCAAAGACTGAAGTGTTTTGATATAAAGGAGGTGGGTCCACACATGCTATTTTAAAGAAATGGTTGCACATTTATGGCGGTCGTTCCACTTGGAGCCAATGATTTTATTGCTTGATGGGGTTTTTATTTGGTCAAAACCCAAGCACGCCCACTTGGAGGATGGCTTGTTGCTATTTTGGGGGTTTGACATGGTCAACCACATGAGGTTATTCACTGGAGAAAGAGATTTAGGGAAGAAGAGTTGAAGTGCTCCATATGGTGGCATTCTTGCACACTTATACATGCATTACTTGGAGCAATCATCTTGGGATTCATGTATGTGTAGGAGTTGCACACTCGCTCATGCACCTTGTGGAGCGCATTACTATTTTGAGGTTGTGGTTGTGGAGCATTCTCCTTGTGGTAGTATTTTATTAGTCTTCATGCATGAATCTTGGAGGCTACACTTCATCTGGCATTATTCTATGGATTGGTGGTTTGACGTAGCTCGAAGGCATTCTCTCCTATGACACATGGAATGTTTTATTGTTTTCTTAGAGGGTTGTACTTGTATCACTTGGGAAACTTCAAACCCTAGGCATCAACCTTGGAGAAGTTGTTGCAAGGGCACACCATTGAGGCATATTTTAATTACTTGATGGGGCATTTGACATGGTCAACTACTATATTCCGAGGTGCCCCACTCTTCTTATACTATTTTGGAGGTTGTTGTATAAGTAATGCAAATATTGTATTTTATGATATTCTATTATTGTTTGACTTGTTATGGAGTTAGTAATGCAAATATTGTATTTTATTGTAAGAGAGAAGAGGCTCCAATTTTTGCATGAGGGCTGGGAGATTCTGGATTATAGGATTTCTCCTCTTGGATTACGATAGATGTCATATTGGTAGGCTCAATAGAAGTTTGGAGGTATTGCTTTTGTATGTGAGGCTTTTATGTTTACATTATTTCACATGTTGTTGATTATTGTAGGAAATCCTGGTAACTTGTTGTTATGAAGGGCTTGCAAAGTAGTGCTTGCCATCTAGATGGTATAATTTGAGGATATAATCCCTCTTATATTTTTGTTGTTGTGTCAACCTTGCATGTGTCAAAGTAAGCCTTTGGTAGAAGTAATATGACATCACCTTCATAACTATGTTTTAGATGTTAAACTAGCAGCAACAAGGAATGTCTTCCTACATGCATGTGTCCTTGCATGCAGGAGACTTAAATTAGGAAGCCAATTGTATTTAATTAATTTTCCTAAGTTTACTTTGGAAAATAATTAAAGTGACCTAATTATTTTTTGACTTTAAGTGAAAGTGAAATTAGGGTTTTCGCTTTACCTAAAGTTATAAAAGAAAAATCAATTGGTGGAGAGGACACACACACTTGTATTTAGACAGAGACAGGATACATACAGAGAGAGAGGAAGTCAGATGGAGGAGCTAACAGACAGGGTGATCGAGCTTCGAGGTAGGAAGAAGACCGCACATGAAGTAGCTGTAGAGGAGGCCGTACTACCGTACGGAATTCCGTACAGCTGTCGTACAGACGGTATGAATTTTTTACAGTAGTCGTACAACTGTACGGATCTGTACCGCACGTGTGGGAGGCTATACTACTGGCCGTATAGCTGAGCAGAGGTGTGCTGGGTTTTAGCTGGAGTTGTCCAGTGATTCTGTCGGGTACCGCTTCGCCATGTTTGGGTGATTAGCAGTGATTGTAAAAGTTCCATATTTTCTCTATAATAAAATCCATATCTAACTGTTGCATCGGTTTTCCCATCTTGGATTTTTCCGGGGGTTTTCATACCGAAAATAATAGTGTCTATATTGTGATGTGATTTATTTCTCAGTACTTTATATTCTGCTGCATACTTGTAAAAGATATTCATTTGTGGTTATCCGTAGAAATTTTGAAATACATTGTTTAGCCCTAGTTTGAATATTAAAGGAAAATTTACATTAGAGTGGCAGACCTAGCTCTCCAAGGGTGATATTTTACAATAAATTTTCAGCAAAGCTAAGGCTAAATTTGTGGAATGTACAACAGTTCTTCTTTTCCCTACATATTTATGCAATCATCCTTTTAGATCCATTCTTTTTTGACTTTGTTTTGCTCAGGATTTGGCAGTTAGTGGTGTTAGGGCTTTCCATCCTCTTATTTTTTTTTCAATCCTTTCAACTTTTCACTTTTGCTATAACCACTTGTTTTGTTAGGGTTTACTCTTCCAACTCCCTCTTTGTAGCATTAGCAATCCTACCTTGGGGATAACCCCCTTGTGCTAGAGAAGAGCTAGCCTAATGTGAGAGGAAGAGCTGCTGAGGTGACAATGGGTAGCTTTCTTGAGTTATACAAGAAATGTTGTCTCATGTGTAATAGTGCTTCTAATTAGGTGAACTCAACAATAAAACTCTTCCAAATATGTGAGCATTCTTCAATATCGAAGGGTTCTAACTTCTAAGTTGAACTCGTCAAACATGGCCTTCAAGCACTCTAATTGTTGCTTGGATGATCTGTTTAACCATGTGGTTTGCACAGGCTTCCCTGAACCATTGTCATATCATATTATTCAGTTGATCCATATATCAAGCCTTAATATTTATCCCAATAACTACAATACGATCGTGGTTGGCCACACTTTCTCCAAGCTATATGCTACTCCTCCATATGCAACTCTTTGGGGAACTTGAGAGGAGACAACTCAAAGCTAGAGGACCTGTAGGCTTCAGACCAACACATTATACCATTGATCACATTCTTATGCTTTGACCCATCATTGAGGAGGCATGCCACCGCTCTTTGAAAGTCTATTGTTCCTTTATAGACTTACATAACGCTTTCAACTCTGCCCCTAGAGTGGCATTATTCTAGAAGTTCAGAGACATTGGAATTTTCGAGACCCTTCTCATTGTCATTTTGAGATTATATGGGTTAGTCCTTGGTCGTCTTTACACGGCCCACAGGATTTCAAATTTTATTAGGAGCACCATTGGGGTTAAGCAGGGGTGTCCATTCTCCCCCACTCTATTTGGGATTTACAACGATGAGCTTGTAATTTTATTAAAATGCCCAATTTTCCAATTTTTTCTCAATTTTGGCTCTTGACTAGTTTTGATGTCTAGACCTCCAAATTGACCCAAATGCTTCCAAATTTTCTTTGAAGGCACATGATTGATAATATAACTTAAATATCATGCTCATGTATGTTTTTTGACCTCCCAATTACATCTAGAAACTTGTTTAATATTCTGTTCAAAGTAGGAGCCTTTACTAGCAAATTGGGCCTCCAATTCCCAGTGTTACACGGGGACTCGCCCCCCAGGGTCGGGGACGCGCCCCCCTCGCTCCCTGCGCCCTGGGGGCTCGGGGGCTTCTGGAGAAACGTTTCCCAGCATCCCCAAAATTAGGAAACTCTCGGAAACGCACAAGGGGGCGTGTCCCCTGTTTTGCAGCGTGCTCCGGTGAAAGGGGGCTCCCAGACGCCCCCCCCGCCCCCTGCTGAAACTGGGGGGCTTCCAGACGCCCCCTGCTGAAATTGGGGGGCTCCCAGACGCCCCCCCCCTCTTTTAGCAGTTTACATGGGATGAATCATTGAACTTTTATTGCTGGGAATCGGGATTTAATAATTTATAATATTATTTTTTATTAAGACTTGGACGCCCCCTTGCCCCCTCGCCCCCCCCGAATTTCGCTAAAATTTGGGGGTGGAATCCACACGTCCCCAATGTGCGTTTCCTCGCCCCCGCGTCCTGGAAACTTGGGGGAACATTACCAATTCCCCCAGGTAATTGCTGGAAATGACTTCACAAATGATCCCAAAGTCACTTGAATTTATTAACAGAGGCTGGTTATGTGTAAGGGACCTTTTCAAAGTCTCATATGCATCATGGTTCAGTTTATATAGTCTGTTATGACTCTTTCCAAAACAACTCCCAAGTCACAATTTCAACCCTTGGGGAAAATGCACCAAATCTTCTCCCAATGCAATAAAAATGAGTAAAATGGCTTCCAATGCTTAAGTACTGAACATGAGACTTGAAATACACATTAATTACAGTCCATCCATCATACATTTATCAGAGATACATTCCTCCATTCGAAATAATAAGCATTACCATGGCATATATCAAAATAGAGTGGAAATGGTCATTGTTTGCTCATTAAAAGTCATTTTGACATACAACTCTTGGGAATTTCGACTTGAAACTTTTTGAGAATGAATAACAAAGAATATTGAACTGATTCCAATCATAAATGGACAATGAAAGGCTCTCCCAATTTGAAATCATCAGCATTACAATGGTTCACAACAAGATAGTGGGGAAATGACACTATTTCTTCATTGTTCAACATTTTTACATGAATTCTTTTGGGTATTTCGACCCGAGAGTATTCTGAATGTGAAATACAAAGTATATACATCATAACATAAGATAATGGGCATTAGAATCTTCCCCAAAGAGATCAATAACTCACCCAAAGCGCAATCCCTCCATTGGCATGAATATGGTGTGAAAACTGGAAATAGTTGAGAGAGAGTGCTCCAATAGAAGAATCCACATGATTTCCTGTAGCTTACACCTGCAAATAAGACTCCATTAAAGCTCCATGAAAGACTTGAGTGGCCTTTCCAAACACCAACTAGGATGGGAATCTTTCACCCTCGAAATTGGCTTAAGCAAGAAAACTAGTCATCCACTAGCTCTCACAATTCACAAATGACAATTTCACAAATGAGCAAAAAACTTCTTCTCATGGCTGATCCCTGTATTTTATAAACATTATTAGTCTTCTAAGGTTCCAAATTCATATATAAACCAAAGCCAAGTCGAATTTGTGTGGCTGCTCAAGCTATGCCAAATTTGTGTGGCTGCTCAAGCTATGCCATGTGGCCTCTCTCTTCACCTTCCCTCTTCTCCCAAATTTGAGTAGGAGCCTCTTGGCCTTCTCCAACTCCCAATTTCGACCTCCAAGATGCTCTATTCAGGGCTGACATGTCAGTATGTCAGCCTTAAGATCTGACTTGGGTCATAACTGTCATAGAATCTCCATCATTGGTGTCATAGCTGTCATAAATGTAAGGGGAATCTAGCCAAGTGTCCATGAAACTCCCATTTGGCTCTTCCTCTCCCATGTAAGTTACAATTCATCCTAAATTAGACCTATGAAGTATATGGACAAGTATATTAGCTTTATAATCCATCCAAAAACATTAGGCTTCCCATATATTCGAATTTGCAAGAGAAAGATACCATTTAACATAGTGTGTGGGCCCCATAGTCTCCATGTGTCTTCATGCTCTATTGCCACTTCCATTTTCTCTTGTATTTATTTAATAAGATCAATTATTAAATATTTATCCCCTTATAATGTCTAAACATCATTTATTAGCCCCCTTATTCCAAATCTCAAAGCTTCTACCCCCAACCTAGGAAACTAGTGATGTTTGTCCTTGGCAATTATTTGACTTTTATCATCCATTTGATAACTTTCATGAATATGGAAAATGTGATTTGGCCATTGTGACGCAATGCCAAATTTGGGACATTACAGAGCTAGAGTCTTACAGGAACACATTTAGGACGACTATGGGTGCCTTCTCTACCAGGTCTTGATCTCTATTTTGCTTTTCCCTAATGGTGTGGTTATTAGATTTAAAGATATAATTTTCATCTCTTTCAACTCTAACAAATAAGGAAAACTCAAACTCGGGAAAAACCCAACCAACCTTTCTTATTCAGTGATTTAGTACAAAGTACAAGTACATCAGATATAAACGTGATCTATGACTTAGAAAGATGATGCCAAAGAACGAACTCCAAAAAATATTCTTCTACAACCCAAGAATAGTCTTCTCTCTCTCTTGCGCACTTCTCCAGTAGACTTGAGTGAACTTGCTTTAGTGTGTCAAATGAGGAGGGAATCACCTTTATTTATATTTGATTTCTGTCTGACTTTTTCACAGGGGTCGACTTGTCTATTTTGTTTGGGCTGACTTGTGTTCTAGAATGATAAAGTACAATTTATTAATTGTTTTTTGTTGGGACAACTTGGCTAGTCAGGACACCTCACGTAGCTACATCAACACTCCCTCTTTGCTAGGGGGGTATCATCACGCTGGAACACATCAGGATATTGTTTGATTGTCATGGCTTGTCTCGTACATCTCGTCATCATAAGAAATGTCTCTTTTGATCAAGTCCTTCTGATAAGAACAATTGTTCCCACTGGAACCTTGTTCCCCACTGGAACTGCATAATTTTTCCAATGATAATATCTGATATTCCTGATCAACTTGGTCATCCTAGACCAAAGAGGATTACTTCCTCATGTACTTTATTAGTCCAAAACTGAAGGGAGGCCACACTCCCCAGGAAAATACTTCTTTCCAAGCACTTTATTGATTTCAAATCGAAGGGAGGCTATACTCCCAGGAAGACACTTCTTCCAATTTGCCAGCCATTACAACTGGAAGGAGATGATGACTACAACTAGTCCACCCCTCTGAACCCATACTCCACATAGGAGCACTTTGCACACAGGACAACATCCCACACATGGATCCTCTCCGCAAAGGAGTACTCTCCACACAGGAGAACATCCCACAGGGATCCATTCTACAAAGGAGTACTCTCCACATAGGAGAACATTGCACACAAGGATCATTCCACACAAGGATCCACTCCACAAAGTAGTCATGCACAACTCTTGTCCCACATCAACAGTCACACTTGTCATCAATCTCCCTTCCCGAGGAAGGGAATCTCCACCACTCCAAGCTTTTCACAGATTTATGCAAACTTCACTTTGGACAAAGGCTTGGTAAGGATACTTGCTATCTGCTCATTTGTGGATATATATTGGAGCTTCACTGCTCCCTTCTGAACTATGTCTCTGATGTAGTGATATCTGATCTCAATATGTTTGGACCTGTCATGGAACATAGGGTTCTTTGAGAGCTTTACATAGATTTGGCTATCACAGAATATCACTGTCACATCAAGCTCATGACCATACAAATCTACAAGCAATTTACAAATCCATATTGCTTCCTTACTCGCTGCACTGGTTGCGATGTAGTTTGCCTTTGCTGTACCAAGTGCCACAAAAGACTGTTTCTTGCTGAACCAAGAAACCATTGCTGATCCCGAGCTAAAAAAGACCCAAATGTGCTCTATTTGTCAACTGCACTCCCATCCCAATCTGAATCGGTGAAGCTTATAGACTTAACTCTATCACTTGAGGTATATCTCACTCCATTTCCAATTGTACCGTGAAGTTATCTCAATGCATTCTTAGCGGTTGTCCAATTTACTTTTCTTCTGTAGGTGTAGCGATGGACTTACAGTTCATCTTGCCAAATCTGTGCGAGATCTCAATGGTATACTTCCCTCGTCCAAGGAAGATCTCATTAGGTCCATGCCAATAAATAATGCGTCAATCCCAAGTGTTTCATCTCAAATTCACAAATTAACACCCTCTTGCACTTGACAATCAGTCTCTCGTCTCTTGTGAGAAATAGATCATCAACATAAAGTACTAGATTCAAGGGACGATTATGAACAACCATGTAATAAAGGCTCTGATCTGCTTCACTTCTGGTGAAGCCTGACTCTGTCAGGTATCTGTCAATTCTGGAGTACTAGGCCCAGGGTGCTTTCTTAAGTCCATAAAGAGCTTTCTTCAACATACAAACATGAGACTTCTTCTCATGTATAACAAAACCCTTAGGCTGTTTCATATATGCCTCTTCCTCAATTATACCAATGAGGAAGGCAATATTTACATCCATCTGATGTAATTTCCAACCCATGATAGAAGTAAGAGAAATAATGGACCTGATAGAAGAGTTTTTGGCAACTAGAGCAAATGTCTCAGCATAATAAATTCCCTCTTTCTGAGAGAAACCTTGGGCCACAAATCTCGCTTTACGCTTCTTGATGTTGCCATCTGCAGCATGCTTGATCTTGAAGATCCACTTGGAAGTCACCATTGACTTCCCTTCTGGTCTTGGAACAATATTCCAAAACATCATTCTTCATGATGGATTGATACGCATGCATAATGATGGATTGATACTCATCCATCATGGCATCTCTCTAGACCTGATGTCCAACCCCCTCACAATTGGAAGGCTTTGAATAACTGATGTAACTCTTCAAGGCTGAATATCTTGAGTATCTTTGTGGTCACTTGCTCTCTCTGAATGTACCTCTAGAAGCTACATGTCCTTATGTATCCAATAAGGTATCAAGAAGCCATCGTGGCCTCTTTCGGTCAACATCTCTAGGAAGTTTTGGTTCTAAGCTGTGGTCTAAACACATATCTTGATGATCTGAATCATGGTCCTTAAGAATAGGAGCCTCTTGCTCCTCAGTATCATCATCCATGTGAGATTCTCAAGATCTCCGGAACGCCACCTCCTCATCAAAAGTCACATATCTACTGATATCAATATGACGATGCCCTGAAATATATACTCAATATGCCTTTGAATTCATGTTGTACCAACAAAGATGCCTTTCCGTCTTTAAGGCTCCAATTTTGTCCTCTTTGCCTTGGGCACGTGGATGTAGTCTAGAGAAGCAAAGATCCTTAAATGTCCAACTTTTGGTTTCACACTTGTGAAAGTTTCGTAAGGGGTTTTGTCCTCTAAAGCTTGGTGAGGACATTTGTTTTGAACATACACTGTAGTGTTGGTTGCTTCAGCCCATATAAACATAGGAACCCCTTGATCATGGATCAATGCTTTAGTAGATTCAACAATGGATGTATTCTTTCTTTCCGCAACCCCATTTTGTCGGGGATTATAGGTACCGAGAGCTCCCTCTTAATTCCTGCATTCTTGCAGAAATGGTTGAAATCCTTGGAATTGTATTCTCCTCCATTATTTGATCTAAAGACCTTGATCTTCTTGTCTATCAAGTTTTCTAATTGATCCTTGAATTCTTGGAACTTGGAGAAATCTTCATCCTTGCTCTTTAAGAAATAGATCCATGTCTTTCAGGAGAAGTTATCAATGAAAGTAGTAGGATAGAAGTATCCTCCGAAGGATGGTATTGACATAGGCCCACAAATATCTGAGTGAACTAGGTCTAAGATTCCCTTGGATCTTTTGTCCCCTACATACACCTTCATGTTTGTTTGGAAGATCTAAGACCATTTGTCTTAAGGCTGGAAGAGCTCTATAATGCAATGTTCCCCCAAGGTTCCGGGACGGCGGGACGCGGGTTTGGGGGGACGTGCATTCGGGACGTGTGCACCCCCAAATTTTAGAGAAATTCAGCGGGGACGGCGGGACGCGATAGTCATACAAATTTTAAAAATATTAAAAATATGAAAAATATAAATCCCAACAATAACAAACATTCATCATTCTGGAATTTGCAACCATGCAATGTAAATGCAAAATTCAAAGTTCAAACACATTACAGGATTCATCAAGATTATCATTATATTAATAATAATTTATAAATCTATTATGTGTCAATATGAATCTATGATTAACATGCACATCATATTTGATAATCTTCAGATTTGACTTTTAAGTTTTAAAGTTTTAAGTGATTGAAACTAAATCAATGATACTAGAATCTAGATAGTATGATACTGCACATCAACAAAATAATTAAAGTTTTAATTTTAAATTTTAAACAGAGATTGCAAATTGCAATAAATTTAAAATGACTAAACTAGTAAACACTGAATAAACAATAAACAATAACACTTAAGGTCAAAGACATTGAAATACTAAATACTAAAATAGTAAATTAAGATTGCTCAAAAATAGGAAAGAGTCAAAGACTTGGTCATCGGTATGAATAATAGCTATAGTCTCTAAATAGAGTCCAAGCTATAATGAATTATTTAAATTTTTTTAACTTTTTATTTTTAGTTTTTGATATTTTTTTAATGTTTAAAAACTTTATAAATAATATAACTTTATAATTAATATATAAATATTAAATAATATCAGTTATATTATATAAGTATAATAAGTTTATAAAATATATAATTTTAATGAACTATTTAAATTTTTTTAACTTTTTTTTTAAATTAAGAAAAAAATTAAAAAAAATCGAAAATATCCTTAGGAAGTCTCGGCGAAGTTTCGGAGTTTCGGGGCGGGACGCCAGGAAGTCCCCCCCAAGTTTCGCCACCCACCGAAACGTTTCGGCCTGCGTCTCGCCAAGTCTCGCCAAAACGGGGATGTCCCGAAACGTTTCGGGTGGAGTTTCGGAGTCCCCGGGACGCCCGAAACGCCGAAACGCGTCCCCGACCCTCCGGGACGTGTCCCCGTGTAACACTGCTATAATGTAAGTAAACAAATCTACAATGCCATAGCTCACTCAAACTATAAGAGTCATGAACAAGAGCTTGAGTTGGCTGTCTTGTCAGTCTCTAAAGACCCCCAAATTTAGTACCAATAACTCTAGCTGAATCGATGCTTGAGTCTTTAGTCCATATGAGGACTGATCCATCCACAAATACAACTCTCATGCCCTTATCTTCCAACGCTGAAATGGAGATAAGATTCTTCTTCAGACTTGGTAAAAGAATCCCCTGAGTCTAGTTGTAAGGATGTTGAACCAACTCCCTTTACTTCATACTTGGTATTGTCACCAAGTTCATGTTGATGAAATTGTCATTGATGCCAACATGGTCTTGATGTCATTGATGCCACCTCCTTGCTGAAGATGTTGAAGACCCAGCTAATGATGCAGAAGACCCTAGAGATGGTCTTGAAGCCCTGGTAGACGTTGAAGAAGCCCATGATGCCTCTTGCCTGATGAAGAAGCCTTTGGAACCTTGAAGGAATGGTGAAGGCAAGGTAGGTCATTTGTATGATATGGCATAACCCTTGAATCCCTTGAAGCTCTTGAAGAACAAGTCTTTGCTCAGCTCATGATTATTTTGATGTGGTCTTGGTTTGTGAGTCCTCCAGCTCTAAAATTAACTTTGAAGTATGCCAGGTCGGCCCACACAATAAAAAAAAATATTGAATTGCTAAGTCGGCTCCAAATCCAAAATATTCTTACAATAGCATTTCGGCTCAGCATAATTAAAAATAAAAAATTACTTTGCAAAGTCGGCTCCAAAATATTATTAAATAAAATTAAATTTTTTAGCAGGTCGGCCCCCAAATTAAGGTGAAAATCAATATAAATACCCCTCTCGTGCACTCATTTTTGGTTGTGAATTTGGTGGAGCTCTGAAATATTGTCTGAGGCAGCCGCAGGAGAATTTCGGGGCAGCAGGAAACTTTTTGGACAGTAGGACATGCTCTGAACCTCGTGGACTGAGGCAGAATCTCGGTGACAGCAGCAGGAAATTTTTTTTGGACAGCAGATCTAACGTTACAGGCAACAATGGCGACATTGCAAAAATGCAACTGTCCTTCATAGAACTTGGTCTTCCCTCACTCCTTGCCAGCCAGACTTCTGGAGTTGCTAACAGAAGATTTATTCCCTCAGTTGTGAGGGTTTCAGCACAAGGAGACAATGTTTACCTTGCCAAACAAGATGTATTTTTCATATTCTAATTTTCAGAAATAATAAGTGAGGCAGTTTTTACTGTTCATTTTGGCCTGGAGGTGAGAGTATTGGTGTTGTTGTGCTGAATGAAGGTTGTATGTGTGCAAAGAAATTGAAGACCGGGCCTCATTGATTCGTTATTGAATCTCTGAGTGAAAGAGTCCAATGATGTAGATCGGAAGGCGTGGATCCATGCCTGTGAGAGGGAAACGATTAGATCTTTTCAGGCTGAGATAAAATAATAAAGGCAGAGATTTAGTGTATTTGGCAACGTCCCACTCCATTTAGCAGCGATTTCACTTGTTGGGCAGGGATCTATCTTTTCTAGCTCGATCTGTTGATTGGGAATTGTGATTTACACTTGGGAAGGTCGTGGACATTTGCTGACCATTATTGCTATCATTTGAGAAGAGATTTCCTAGTGGAGAGGGTGTGAGACACCATGGCAGTGTATATTCTATTGCTGGGCAGCGTGAAATTGTTGGGACAGTAATATATTCATTGTGGGCAGCTAAGAATCCATCGGTGGGTCGTCATCTTCATTATTGGGCATTCTTTGGCTAGTGGAAAGCAAGTTAACCATCACTGAAAGAGGTAATACCTTTCTGTGGACTGCGTACTTCATCCTTGGGCTTGCTACTGCTGTAGGATATTCCTCTTTATTGTGGACTGAGTTTATACTGTGAGAAGCAAGGAAGGGCACATGTTCAAGGAGTACTTATCACAGATCTGTTCTTGATCTGAATCCAAGTTTCTGTCATTTCTGGTGCATGTCCTCTATCTGAGATCTAGACGTCATATTGTGGACTTGAAGTATTTATTATTATCAGAATTGAATAACCAGATCTGGGATTAGTAGTGGAAGCTGAGACACCGATCGAGGAGGACACTCTCTATATTCTTCTATCTTCAAAAAGGGCGCACTTGTGGCCACTATTGAATGCATTTTTTAAGAGGTCGCAGCTATCAGCACTTGAGAGTGTGAAGAACGCCCTGTTAGATGTATCTCCACCCAAAGATTTTATTGGTGCTTTGAAGGCCCGTGCAGAGGAAACTGCTTTGCCAGCTTTAATAGCAGAAGTGAAGAAAGCATCCCCCAGTAGAGGGGTTATCCAGCCTGATTTTGACCCTGTAAAATAGCTCAAGCTTATGTGAACGGAGGAACAGCATGCCTCAGTGTCTTGACAGATGTCAAATACTTTCGAGGAAGCTTTGAAAGCTTGCAGGCAATTCGAAGCGCTGGAATACAGTGCCCTCTGCTGTGCAAGGAATTCATCATTGACGCATATTAGCTATACTTTGCTCGGTTGAAAGGTGCAGATGCTGTTCTTCTGATTGCTTCTGTCTTGCCAGATAAAGATATAAAGTATATGAATTTGATTTGTAAAGCTCTGATACTACAGCTTAATAAGCTCCATGATGACGAAATTCAGTTGTGTGGAATCCTATGGATGAGGATCTCACTAGGGTAATAACGTGTAACAGTAGTGCCCTATTGTAGCCTTACTTTACACTGGCGACCAGCATGCATAAGGAATGTGTGGCATATGGCAGACTGTTTAAGGATAGTACAGCTTCTACATAAACACTATACCCTCAAGTTGCCCTATTTTTCCCTATTGTGTGGAGCATTCCACTTCATGGAGGATACCTTGTTAAGGGCTGAATGAAATCTGCTGCATGTATAGGTCTATGCTCAGGCAGTAATGCTAACAATGAGGTAAGTTTAGATGTTTATATATACACATATATCCTGTTGATCTGAGTTTGATGGTATAAATCTGAAGTATACAACCCAGTGCATGAGGACTGATACGTAAGTGTTCAAGTTCGTGAAAAGAAACCATACAAAGTCTTGTTTGGATTCTTCTATGCTGTTAACTAGAAGTATACTTGCTCAGATTTGTGACAATACGTCATTTGGCACAAGAGCAGATTATATACAGTCATTGAAGTTGCCTAATTTGAAAGAAGGCCTTTTGGGACAGACTTGTTATAAGCTAAAAGGTGAGCATGCTTGTATTGAGGACAGTTTGGGGCTGTGACAGGCTTAAGGACTGAAAGAGTTGAACACAATTGATTTACTGTTCATAGATGATCTTGACAGAGACTAAGAGTGGTTAAAGGCAGAATTGTATTCAGTTGATGATCAGTGATAGCAGCTGTTTGATGACTTGACAGTGACCAGCAGGATTTCTGATATGACTGATGAGCAGAAATGATGAGCAGCGTTGGTAATGAGCAGAGATGAGCAGTGGTAATGAGCAGCAGTGAGCAGTGTTACAGCAGAGTTGATGTAATGAGCAAAGAAGATGAACAGCTTTGATGTGTTAGAGATTTCTTGATGGTAACACAATTGCAAATGCAAGCTTGTCTTGCTTTTGAGGTTAGGATACCTCAAACCCTTCTTAGCAGGGTCTAAGAAAACCAGGTAGGGTCCTGGATACAGAGTAGGTGCTCTATTTATCAGTAGGTGCTGATTTGCCTAACGGTTGTAGCCGAACCAAAACTAATATAAAAAGATTACAAATTTATATGGTGTGGTGTTTTACTGTGTTATGGTTCTTGATGAGTTAAATGCTATGATATGTGAATGATGAAGTTTATGAAATGATTATTGGTAATGATGAATTGGTAGTTAAGTGTGACAGGTCAAGAAAAATTGTAAAAATTGCTTTACACTGATTCACCCCCCCCTCTTAGTGTCTACAGTTCAATGAGAAGAGAGGCATGCTTATATGACAACCTTGAGAGAGGGTTTTGAGACCTGTCATGTGCCTTGATGCACCACTATCTATCAACCATGCATCACTGTCCGAAATATAACATGAGAGAGTAGTAACAAGAAAGTAATCTTTTCGAATTTCTTCTTGTTATCTTTTCTTTTTTGGTGCATGCTTCTCTTGAGCTATAGAGGCATCATGCTTGTCTTTTCCTTTCTTTCAACATTTTGCAGCAAAGTGACCTAACTTGCCACAATTGAAACATTTGAGCTTGGATTTATCCTTCTTGATCTTTGGATTTTGGACTGATATGATGCCTTTCTTGCCTTTGTTCCACTTTCCTCTCCTCTTTCCAATTCTGGCTGCAAGAATTAGTTCTTCTTCCTTTTCCTCTTGGATACATTTTGACCAAAATTGATCAAAACTGGGTAACTAACCACGAATACATGGCCCTTTTGTTAAAGATAATGCAACTGCGAGACCCATTCTTCGGGAGGATGGCACCCTAGTTAGTTAACTAGGGTTCTTGGTTAGTTAACCAGCTAGAGTAATTTCCTAGAAGGCAGCCTAGGGCCCCCAACAGTCTCCTGGGGTTCTTGGTTTGGGACCAAGTAGGTTGATGCTAGGGTCCCGATATGTCTCTAGGGTATTATGGTTTGGGACCAGATATTTTCTTGGTCACGAGGACCAAGCAGATCCTGCAGGTTGAGAGAAAGACTTCCTGGTCTAGGACCAAGCAGATTCTTGGTCTGGGACCAAGTAGTTCTTGTAGATACATACCTGGTCAGTTAAATAGGTGGATCTTGGTCAGTTGACCAAGATGATGATGTGTGATGTCCTCCTCTCATAAATGGTTAAGTTAGGTTGTTTCTCAAGGGATTGGCCACCCCTTGATGATGTCACTAGCACTTGACCTTTAGGAGCAGTCAGGAGGACTAGAGGATCACCTCATCCAATTTAGACCTTCCTTATATCATATATGGTGATGATAAAAACTTCCAATTATTGTATGGAACACTTATGGACTATATACCTGGAGATTGAAGATAAAAGTTTGGCACCTTGGTTCTGTGGGTAAAAGGGTTGTTTTGCCACCCTGTTGGCACACCTTTGTTCTGTGGGTAAAAGGGTTGTTCTCCCATCTTGATTCATACACCTTGGTCTTGTGGGTAAAGGGGTTGTCTTCCCACTTTGTTGTGACCCCTCTTGTTGACTTGTGGTCTTGTGTGAACACCTTGTTGGTCCTAGTCAACTTCACTGTATCTGCAGTATGTCAAAGACTTGAATATCTGCTGAATTTCAAATTCCATACACGAACTCTCAATACGGCTGAATCTCGCTACTATGCTGGACCTACCAGAAATGTTTTCTGGAATATTAGATTTAATCACAGCCAGGCTCATTGATTTGTATGCCTTGTGTATTTTTTTGATGGTATTGTAAATTTAATGCAATATATGATGCATTAAAGATAAACAGTTAATGTGTAGTGGTCACATGCATCATGCACCCTGCCCCTCACCTGCCAATTTGATTGCAACAGTGATGTACTGTTGTTCTGGAGTGACACTGACATGTATCAGTGAACCAGAAGACATATCATATGGCCTATTTGTGTCCATCTTTGGTAATGGTAAATTAAAGGTGTCTCATTTGCTTGCTTATCAAGGTGTTGGTAATTTGCAGAAACTAGGATAGAAACTCTATGTGTTAGTTCCCATAGAGGCTAGGTTGCGTTTGATCTTCATTGGACACCTCAACTTCTACCATTCAATCCCATTGATTTTGAAAGTTTAGATTTTGTATCTTGCTAGTATGTTGTATGTGTTGTACGTAACTACATAAAAGAATCATATTAAGAAGTTCTATCTGAATGGGTAAAAGTATCTGACAATAAAGGCTTTTTGGTTGCAAGATAGGCCAAAGTTGAGCTGTTTACCTTTTATTTTTCCTGTCATTTCCTATTTATGCCTCTATTGTGTAATACATTTTAATTTTCAACTTTGGGCTGCAGATAACGTCTCTTCTTTTTGATTATGTATGGCATCACTGGCGTAGTGATATGCAAACTATTCTTCAAGAATTTTCTGCTATTGTTCAATCTCCCATAGGAACTGTATTCTCAATGGAGCGTCAACAAGCACTACAGTTGACATGTGAGAGATGGCTGCTATGTTTAAAGACACTACAGCGAATGATTGTTTCGGGCTTCCAAAGTGATGCAAAAAATATTCAAGTATGCTGTTTTTTTCGGTTTAATAAGTTATATACTTTTTGTCTGGGTTGATATATATTTCTTACATAATTTCTGTTTATTGCTTTTGTTATTGGTGCTTGTTTGGTATGTTACCTTAATTTTGTTTTGTATAAACAGAAGGAACTATAGTAGTTTTCTAATTATTACTATTTAGTGTTTGTACCCAACAATGGTAAGTTAGCTTAATCTTTTTGTCTTATAACAGGAGGAGCTATAGTGGCATTTTTCATTATTATAATTTGTTGTTTGTACCCGATATTTTGGCAGGAGGTTCCACCAGTTAAGGAAGTATGCCCTTCCTTGTTGGAAGCAGTTCAATCATTTCTTCACTATCGTAAGTTAAATTTCTGGTCCCTGGGAATCTGAACTCAACAGTTCCTGCGTTAACCTGGGAAATATTTGATTCACATCGGTACAACCAGCATAGAATGGAAAGAAATCTGATTTTTTATTTGCATTATCTTTGTATATGATTATCCTAGAGGCATGACATTGCATATTTCTTGAAAGAAAGCACATAAACATGATACGTGGTTGCTATGGTTCCAATTTGAGAATGTAGACATGACAAGGATCAGATTTCAGTCGAGATGCAATTAATATTGTAAGCATTTTAAGCATTTGACTGAGGGACGACGTTTTGAACTAATTTCATTCACCTTTTTCTCATTTTACATCTTCAATATTTGTAAAAACTTCATTAATATAAATATCAGTTTAGAAAGAAAATACCTTCTGTAAAGGTCCTAAAAGACTTCCATGTCTAGACTCTAGAGTCTAAACAGCTCTTTGTGCAGAATGTTTGTCAATACAACCACTTTTTAAAAAATCATAGAAGATGATCAACCCCACTGTTGTAAGCTCCCCCAATCGACATTACACTTTCCATAACTTAATAATAGTCACGTATTTATCTCACCTGAGTCATTAAAGGAATGGAAGAAAAAATGATAAGGACAGAAAAATGTCAACATTTATCTGAAAATGGTTGAAACTTGTAACTAGTCATGAAGGCTTTTTTTCTACTGTTGGATGGAGAAGATTCACTATTTGGCATTTGGAGATTCTTTTGTGTATGAGCCATGTAATCAAGTTTTTCTAAATCTGGTCCTGATACTGGATCCAAATTTTTTTTGATGTCCTTTGATTGTTATAGGACTTGTTTAGGATTATTTCTTGATTAATCTCTTGAAGTAGACTGATCATGAAGAAATTCCATGATAGAGCTGATTGCCTGTGTTCTAATTAGTGAAAGATCATACTAAAACCTGAGAATCGTCAATGAACTAAAATACCGAGGACAATAGTGTCTTTAATTAGTGCTAGGGTGATTGATTCCAGGTATCTGGACAAGATGAAGCATGCTGTTGATGGCAGTGTTGAGAAGTATAAGGTTGGGTTCGTTAGCTGGAGGGCTCTTCTATAAGAGGGAGTGGACTACAAAGAGACCTTTGCTCCAATTGCCAAGTATACTTCCATCTGAACTGTTTTGTCTTTAGCATCAATATTTGATTGTCCTTTACATCAGATGGATTTAAGACATGGTCATCATAGATATTTAGATGAAAAAGGTTTGATGGAATTCAAGAGAGAGATTGAACACATGACAAATTCTTTAAACAACACAGAAAATGTTGTTGATGATGATGAATTTCTCAAAAAAGAGGATAATGATGACGATATTGTGAAAGAAAAATTCAGTAAGGGCAAGGCCATTTAGTAATTGAACTTGTTTAATGAACATGATGATTGGGAAAATATAGGCACACGCCGCACACCAGACGGAGATATCAATCAAATTGTTGTTGCATTTTGAAAAGGATAGCATCGATGTTTATGTTTGTGATAAAACATAATTTTATGAAATTAAAAATGATTCTGAAGAAAAGGGAGACAACCCTGTAGGTGCTGTAGAATTTGGTGACAAAGTTGAGATTGAATAACAAGGTAAAAGTATTCTTGCAGAGAATGAAGATTGCAGTAATGTAGAAGTTGGGGCTTCCATTGAGTTTTCCCTCTTTTCTCGCTTTTCATGGATATTTTTTGCACTTGGGTACCTAACATGACTTCATATTGTTGGGACCCAAGTTTTTGTGCATCATACACAGCACAAGTTAGTCTTGGGGTGGGGTGGAGTGGGGAGAGGCGGGGGCTTTGGTGTTCATGCACATTTTTTCTTGTTTTTTCCTCTTTTTAAGAACAGGGATGTGCTTACTAGTGTCATCCGCCCTTTTAAAGGACAAGGGTGCTCCTAATTGGAACCCTGATTTTAAGGACAAGGGCACTCCTAACTAGAGTAATTTCCCCTTTTAGGAAGGAGGCAATCCTCACTACAGTGCTCCCCCTTTTTAATTGTTTTTCTACAATTCCACCCTTGTTTAGAATGAATATGTCCTACTTGGCTATTTTTGGCTAGTTAGACTTTAGTTAAGTCATGCATGACCTAGTTAACTACCTACTTGGATTTCTAGATCCTATTAACATTGGTTGCTCATGCAAGACTAAGTTAACTACCACATGAGGTAGTTTTAGGTCTAATAACGCCGACTACTCACGCATGGTTAATTCTCCTTACTAAAAAGGGTGCACTTTCCTATTCTAGGCTAGTTACGTCTAGAGAACTCATAGATAGCCTAGTTAATTGCTTCACAGGAGTGCACTAGGCTGTTATGGTCCAGATAAACACTAGATTGCTAATGCATGCTCAAGTTTACTTCCTAAAGTGGGCACATTTGTCTATTTAGGGTCATTGCTCTTGAGCTTACACTAGCTCTTATGCTTGTGCATGTAATCAAGCCTAGCTTGGATACCTATATACGAAGGTTTGCATCTCTTTGATCCAACATTCATTCTTGTATTCTATTTGAGCATTGAATTGATTAATAAAGATTACCTTGTTTGGATCCTTATTTGAATTCTTTCTCTTTTATGGATTGCCAACCGTTTAACTTCTCCCTTTAGCTTCTAGATCTATTGGTTCGAAATCCCACAAAGAAGGTGTAGGGATCCTAGAGTGTGTTCCTTCAAATTCATAGGTTGTAGACATTTTGGAAAAGCCCTTGGTGAGAGAGACTAGGCTTCATGGACACCACCTTTCTTAGAGAGGGAGTGTTGTATTTTACCTTGGTTGTTCGTGACGTTGGTTCTCAATAGTGATGGCATGTCACAATCAAGGTTTCAAAACTCGTAACCTATAGTCGAACTTGTCGAGGGTCAACTCGGACCGGAACCAGAACTGGTAATATGCCGGAGCAGTTTGATTTTAATGACTCAGAGCATTCAAAATTTTTGAAAAACTACAATTTTAATGAAAAAAATAAAAAGATACAATTTTAATGAAAAAATAAAAATAAAAATAGAGGAGCCAACAACAGGTGTGACTCTACAACATTAGTCTGTCAAGAGGTGAAACATTAAACAACAGTCGCCATATATCTCGATTTTCTACAACATCAGTCCGTCAACTATTCAATGATTCATGGGTTGTCAACCTGTCCCCTGGTGATTGCCACAGTTCAAAGTTTCAAACAGGTGACTGTAATAGTTCAAAGTTTCATGGGTTCTCATAGTTCAAAGTTGAATTTGCTAGTTCAACTGGGTACAAGAAACATTCGATGAACAAATGTAAGTGAAAAGGGAGGGAAGGGGTCGTCTTTATAACCTTTAGGATTTGGCATGCATTTAGGGTTAGAGTTAGGTTAGTTTTTATTTTTTATTTATTTAAAAACAAAGGTTTCATTTTTTTCGGCCCACGGAGGAGAATGGTCATCAATCGACCGGTTAATATCAGACTCGGCTGGTTAGGACCGGTTCGGTCACGAATAGGTTGGTTCAGTGTTTGGGTCGGTTGGTTCATTACCGAACCGGTCCCCGGTACGGGTTATGTATCGGCTTAAGACTCCAATCTAGTTGGCTGGTCGGACTGGCCGGATCCAGTTTTGGCTTGGCCGATTTTTAAAACAGAGGTCCCAATAAAGGACACAATGGGTACAAAGATGGCAGACCAATTTATTTTTCTATTGGTTAATGAGAATAGATGCATTGCTCAAGCATGCATACAATAGCATTTAGTGATCTCCAAAATTAACTGTCGTCCAGAATTAGTAATTTCTAGATGATTCATTTTTGTTTCTAAATTCCATCTGACTTTGTTAGAAATACTAATTTCCATAATTATCTAGGGGAAGCTCTGCTCCCATGAAACTATATGAGGATGCAATAATGAGGTTACCTACTCTAATGTTCGATCCTTGATTGCTAGAGCTTGATTGATCATCATTAGAGAGAGTGCAGATCCTCCTCGTTCGTTGCATCATAAATGCTAGCAGACAATCCCTCAGCCCATCATACTTACTGAGTTTGGTGCCTAGCCCTTTTGGTTTGAGACTATATTTGGCTTTCTTTCATTCCTACAACGCTTTTAGAGCTTCACTGACTCGAAAAAGTGACGAGATCAATATCTGTATTGAGCTGTTCATCATAATCCATTGCCTTAGTAACCCTTTAGGCAACACTCGTTGCTGGTTTTATGGATTGACTTCCCCCATTTAGATAGCCCTTGGTTGCACCTAGCCACCTCTTTCCTACCAAACATGAGATGAACATGATTATTCAAAATGATATCCATAGTTAGTTTGTTCAGATCTTTTGGATCAACCCTTATGTTGCACAAGTTTATGGAGCATGGGTACGTTGAGTATGTGGGTACGAGTATCTGATACAACTAGAAGATTCACCCAAATTTGTTGGAAACATAGGGTTGGGAGCGACAATAAACTATATTAATTTTTTAAAATATATTTAAAAAAATTAAAGAGTTAAAATAACATAATTGATTAATTTCATAGCTTAAACTATTTTAGCCTCTTAAGCCTCTAGTAGTGTCATGAAATTTAGTTCTTTTAAATTTGATCACTTCTCTAGGTTCACATTATACAAAAATTGGGTTTGTGATATGAAGTAAAGGAAAATTGCATATATATGTACGAAGCAAATTGGGTTTGTACGAAGCACCAATAGCTTCATAAATCATAATACTAAGAGTGCTTAGTATTTGGGTGCCTCTACATTTTTTTGATGGTAAGTAGTAACTTCTCATGTGAATGAACTTGATTGTTTCAAGTTCAACTAACACACTTTAAAATTCTTCGGTATTTTGAGTTGATGTTGGTTTATGATCCTAAATTGCTATATCGATCAATATGAAGAACGTAAGCTAGTTATAAACATTTGAGACATGAATTTATGTGGTTCAATATGTTAGTATAGTAGAAAGGTCACTTAAGTACACTGGTGGCTTATATTTTGAGTGTGAACGAATCTAAACATTTAAGAGGTGTGAGCTCTCTTCATTTATAAAATCATGAGAATTAAAAAAATGGCATTATTGATTGGTTAAATTGAATTTTTTACTATTGGTGATTTCTTGGCACAATAAACAACAATCATTCAATTTATTTGACACTTTTCTTATGATTTTGGGCTCCACATGGTCAGGAGCTTGTAGAAGCTCCCAATTAAAAGGGAGCAGCTAAAGCAAGTTCCCAAAAAGCTCCTGAAAAGTTCGCAAGCTCCCAAAGAAGCTCTTAATGAAGCTCCCAACAAAAAGTGGTCGTTTTGTACCAGTTCCCAAGCTACCAGGAGCGAGGAAACGTCGTGTATGGGTTGCCAAAATCTAGGGAATGGTACCCGTGCAACTATGTTCAACCCTCTAGGCAAGTTATGTATGAGGACGACCTTCTACGTCGTGCACTTTTTGGATTAGAGGGATGAGCTCATTGTTTTGCCCCACTACACACACTGCCATTGGGTGTACAATCTTTGTGTTCCCTTGAGCTACTTCACGACAGGCTTTCCTAGACTTAGGGCGGATTTGGATCAACATATTGACTGATCTGATATGATTTTCCGAGTGTACCATCTTCAAGAGGTTGAGATTGAGGAACACTTCATTTTTCGTTGCCTTGTTTACTATGAGATCCAAGGACGGTTCAATTGTCTTTTCAGGGAGCTTCAAACTTCGGCTAATTTCTTTAGGTATCCTAACCAGAGATGTTTGGCCTTATACTTGCAAGAGATTCTTCGGCTTCGCCCCCTCATCCTCCAAACACATCCACATCTTGGACCAACTTCCACTTAATGATCACTTCTTTTGTCTTCATGCTCCCATCTACTGGGGCACCAGGAGGAAGACATACATGTGAGCTTGTTTCCAATCCCAAATTTGTGCGGATTGAGAGGACAACCTCCATTTCTACGAGACCCTAATGACATTGCCAATTTATGAAACAGTAAAAAGCTGTTTCTTACAAAAATAACCAACATAAATATGCCAAGTAATCCGTGAATGGATAAATAATAGAATATATAATTGATAAGATATATTTTTACAGTTACATTGCCTTGGGCTTTATAAGCCATTTTGCGCCTTTTCAATATAAGTCATGTCTTTTGACTTTTCATAATTATCTAATCAATTATTTGTTATTTAATAATTAATAATTATTAATATTAATATTAATAATTAATATTATTAATTTATGTTATGTTATATAATTTTTTATATAGCATCGTCTTCCCCTTAAAGGAAGCTTTGTCCTCAAAGCTTATTGTGGACAAGGTTTATGAAACGACATAATTGTTTCTTAAGGAAATAACCAACCAAAATAAGCAAGATAATAATAATCCATGGATAAATAAAATATATGATTGATAAGATAAGTGATGATTTAGAATGATGAATGATGCATGTATAAATACACATGCAAGGGTTTCCTTGGTGATGAGACACCACCTTTCATAAGGTGCCTCGTCATTTACCTTTTCATTTAATTATTTAATTAATTTATTCATATTATCAATATTTATTAATGCTTATTTATTTTATATTTTGTTCATTACATTGCATTCCCCTTAAGGGAAGCTTTGTCCTCAAAGCTTTATTGAAGAGAAGGTTTACGTTTGATTTCTTGCTTGTAATGTCATCCCTTGATCTTTTGTGTTAGTAACTTTGACACTTCACGAAACACAACGATATGAGTTACGAATTTCCAAGAAAAAATGTCGCATTGAGTGTGATGTGGTCTATCCAATATCTATCTTCATTGGAACTAATTGTTGATTGCTTTGTTGGATAAAACTTCTTGTTTTCTGCTTAGTTTGTTGATTTTGTGTTGTTTCTGAAGAAATTCAATGACATTAATAAGGAATTTTTCATTTAGACATTAAGTCAAACACTTGATTTAACTAGGGTTTATGATTAAAAATTACTTCTTTAATTTGAAATATAAACCATCATGATCAAGAACTTCCCAACACCGAAGCAATCATTCACACATGAATACACCGAAATTTTGTTCAAAGACAAGGCAAAACCCCAACTCCTGGGGAAAACCCTAGAAAGATAAAATTATCATTAAAGGAGAATTTCAGAAATTTTTTCCAACAACACTTGAAAAAATTTCTTCCAACCCTCACACGCAAAATACCCAAAATAACTTAATCAACAAATTACCTCGATTTTTCGTGCAAACAACCTGCTGTATGGCCTCACACGTGTGTTGTACGGAATTGTACTTTTCTGCCATGTGACTGTACAGCCTGCTCCTTTTGCAATTCATGCTGCCTCGAGAATTGTGCCATCCTGCAATTAATGATGTATGGATCTGCCGGACTGATGTATAGATCTGCCTAAGAATTTGTGCCCACACGTGTTGCTGTACGGATTTGACAGGCTGCAATTAATGTTGTTGTACGGATGTTTCTCTTGCATTGGGAGTCATGCCTAGCCTAGTGTATTTTCTCTTTCCTTCAGTCTGAATCTCCTCTCTCTCTCATTGATGGTGTCTTTTAATTTGTCCTTTACCCTAGTTTTATACTTAAAAAAATGTAACTACCCATCTAACCACGTAATATATGGTTGGGATGCTTTTACAAAATCTAGGGTCATCATGTAATGCACCCTTATTTAATAATAACTCGCTTTAATCATTAAATAACTTTTAAGTGAGGCCCAGTACAATAAAGTACAAAAGGTCAACTCAGAACTCAAAAAGGAGAATCATGTACCAAAAGGTCAACTGCAAAAATCCCATGAGGATGATCAAAATTCAAAAGGGCAGATGGAAGACAATATCTTTGATCTGAACAAATAGCTAGAAGAAGTCAAGAAAGTAGAAGAAGGTCTAACAAGACAACTCCAAGAAAATATAGAAATTTGTCAAAAGCAAGAATTGAAGATCCTCTCTCTGAAGGAAGATCTGGACAAGACAACTACTCAATTAAAGACAAATTCGAAGATTGAGAATGACATTGAGGAAAGTAAAGGCTCTATGGAAAATGAAGAAAAGGCTAACAATAATACATGTATGCTCAGAAGATCCCGTGATCAACAAGAATTAAGAGAAGTTAGTGCTGAGAGATATCCTATAAGGTTCCATGGTCACTGCTACAAGTGTAACAACTATGGTCACAAATCTATTCATTGTAGAGCTCATGACAGAATCACTCAAGAAAGAAATCAAAGTACATTTTCTGTTCAATGTTACAATTGCTATCGTTATGGTCATTTCGCAAAACATTGCAAGATGCAGGGACCGGTTAAAGTTTGGAGAAGAAAGCAAGTTCAATCGAATGACATGAACAACCATCAACCTACCAAAGTATGGAGAATAAAGTTAGTAGATCAAAGCTGAAATAATAAAAATCTTGGGAAAAACCAAATACAATTTTCAAGACTATCGACCAGTGATATGAAGTGTACAAAGAATGTGTAAAAAGAGATATGTACCTGTTTATTAGATTTGAGTATCGTATAGTAGTTAGTTCCTGCAATATCCGTTTGATAGAATGCAAGTCCATCAAAGGAGCATCAGTGCTAAATGATAAGAGAAGCAGTATTGCCAAAAGAAGTTCGTGCTTTCATTAATGCAAATAGGAAGAAAATTTGATGACAAGGGGGCATGCCCTGAGGGGGAGCAGTATGATCAAAAGATGTTTCCTTTGCCATTGATTCCAAAGGGGAAGAGAAGTTGTGAATAAGGGAAGCATGTTCTGAAGAAGTGTTATGGTGTTGTCGTCAATGACAAAGGGGGAGATTGTTGATTAAGTTGTCATTGATGCCAACGTCACCTGGTCATTGATGCCAACAAGTGTCTTGGTGCCCCTTGATGAGCCCTTGAGGGTTAAGTAGTTGTTAATTGTGTTTTATCATTTTATTTGAAATTGGAATTTGTATTATGTAATCTGATTCTCTTTCTTTCTTGTTTATTGTAGGTGTTTGGTGGATGACATATGGTGTAAGGGCACCAAATTTTAAAAAAATTGCCATTCGAGTCCTTAGCCAAACCTATAACTCTTCTGGATGTGAGCGTAATTGGAGTGTATTTGTTAAAATACACTCAAAGAAACACACTAGGTAAGAACTTGAACAAAGCAATTAAATTCATTGTAATATAAGATCTTCTATCATATTGTCTTCCTTGGGCCTCAAGAGTCAAGAATCATTCCTCTTTTTTTATTACCCTCTTATAGGTTGGATTTCGCACGCATAAATGACTTGGTGTATGTCCATTACAATTTCCTATTGTGAATGAAGCAATTGGAGAAAGCACCAAATGTGGATGCCATTTCCTTGGACAATATTGATGTATTGTCCAAGTGGATGGTGGAGGCACAGTTACCTATCATGGAGGAGGCACTTGCATGGTTAGAGGAGCAACAACAGGGGCAGCAGGAGGAGGAGCAGTTTGACCTAGAGGACATCATGGAGGGTGATGTGCCTTCATCAACACCACCTTCCACATTGGTCGATGTATCAAGTCTCGCATTGGCACCTTGTCTCGCTACTTTTCGTTCGACATCTAGTGCAGGGCCAGGACCTTCTACTGTCAGGGGCAGGTTTAGAAAGCAACCCATGATCTTTTCTCGTAAAAGGGGTAGAGGGCATTGATATTAGAGACAAATAGTTAGGCTTAGCTGCTAGTTTTGTGATTTTTGTGATGTCATTTTGTTTTGGACCATTGGTTGTCCACTTTTGAGTACTATTGGACAACTATATTCAGAGTTTCAGTATCGACTTTGATGTATCATTTTATATTTGGCATGACTACGTGATATATATCAGTGTTTTCTCTATAGTTATGTGCTAATGTATTTATTTGATGTTATTGTTGCTTTATATGTTTAAATTTATGAAAAAAATGAAGAAATTTTGTGTTTTTCAATGTTTGCTGATTTTTGCCAATTTTTTTGCTGATGTTCTCGAGATGTTTTTTTTGACCCTTGTCAATTTTTTGTCTTTGTCGATTTTTTCCACTATCGTTCATTGAGATGTGTTGAAGTCTAATTGAACAAGCTCCAACTGCTTATGTGCCTTTTGGTTAAGAGAAGCTTAGAACCACATTGTTGGTTAAGGCCAATGTTTTAAAACATGGACTCAGACTCAGACTCGGAATTTATAATGAATTGGTAATGACTCGGTCGATTTGAATTTAATGACTCAGATTACTAAAAAAATACATAAAATATTAAATTTTAAAGAAAAACAGTATTTTAAAGATTTTTATCCATGCTTCCAAAGCATTAGAGACAAAATATCCAATGTCTACTCATGTATATACCATATAAGGGTGAATTTATCAAAATGGCACCAATTGTACTGTGCAATACATATCTGGAACAAAAAACATAATCAATGAGTCCTAAATGGATTGTAGAGTCCAACAAACAACATGCCATCATACGTCAATGATCATACATCTCTTTTTGTTTAGCCTTCTGCTCGTCAAATTTATCAAACTGTTGTTGCAAGTCCAGCCTAACCTCTCCAATCAACTCTAAATCAACTTCCCATGGGGCAACATTTGCTCTAACAACAACCAATTGTTGTTTAAGTCTATTATTTCCCCCCTCCTGTAATCCATATTTTGCAATACTTGCTATACAATTTCCCTTCAATGACATCAACATGGATCCATACCGGATCTTTTCCTTTTGGGGCCAATCTAGAATCTAAATGAAAAGCAAATTTGATCATGCAAAGAAAAAATAAAAAAAATCTTGTAATTTTGGCAACAAACAATAGAAAACATGACTGATATTTGTAAATTTAATGAGAAAAAAACAGTGGCTAGCTGGTAGTTAATATACATCTAGTTAACAAAAACTTGGTCTCCAACAGTCCAACTCCTTTAAGCATGTTGATCGTTCTTCATTACTGGACGCTCCTCCCAGCCTATGTCACAAGGTTTGACGAACTTCAACCATCAGGTTCGAAGTTCGTCGAACCTTAAAAAAAAAATCTGGTTCGTTTAGGTTCGTCGAACCTCAAAACAACCATTTCACAGTTTTGATAGTTTTTTTTTTCGTTTTGTTTTCTTTCGCGAGTCTACCCTCGCCCTCCGAGTCTTCGACCATGATCTATTTCCACCCGTGTCCGCTGAGTCTTCAACAGGCGCTCTGCACAGTGTGAAGTTGAACCCCTCGCTCGTAGGTAATGTATTGGGCTTCAACCCAGCATAACTCGCGATGCTAAACCCTCGATCCAGCATGATTCTGGGCGGCGGAGTCCATCCACCACGATTTTGGACAATGCAGTCTGGACGAGTTCGAAGGTAACGTATTGGGATTCAACCCATCATAGCTCGCGATGCTAAACCCTCGATCCAGCATGATTATGGACGGCGGAGTCCTAGCTCTGGACGACGGAGTCCAACAACGATTCGATTTTGGTCAACGAAGTTTGAACAAGTTCGAAGCCACTGTGTATGGTGTGCAGTCCAGTCACGAGTTCGCACATGTATATTATTAATTGTTTTGTATATATGTTTTTTTAATTGTTATAGATATATATAACATAAACATAAATATACATAAACATAAACATAAATATATAAAACAATATATATATATATATAACAATTAAAAATAAACATAAATATATATATAATTTGTGGAAATTATAAAACATTAATATATGTTTATTTTTAATATAATTTTTATTTTTTCTAAAAATGTATATAGTTGAACCTATGTCGAACCTCATCTGAACCTCATTAGAAAATTCGAACCCGAATCGAACCTGAAGGTCGCCGAACCCGAATTCGAACCCGAACCTTGTGACATTGCTCCCAGCTTCCATGAATTCAAACAACAATAATGCCAAATGCTCACAAACAACTCACAAGAGAAGTGTGAGGCAAATAGAGGGGTAGGGGGTCATCTTATGGCCTCGGGTTAGGGTTAGCATAGGAAAAATCTTTAAAATAAAAAATTAACATGTTTTTTTGGAGTCCGTGGGCACGTGGGTGTTTGTCACAGCTGATTCGGTTGACTTGCCTTGCAACTCTGTCAACTTGGTCGACTCGGGCAAATAAGATCCTAACTCGGCCGACTCGGATCCCAACTCGACCAACTCGGTCGGAGGTCAACTCGGCCAACTTGAACTCAGATTCGACCGATTTTTAAAACATTGGTCAAGGCAAAGAAGGAGGTGGATACAATTCTTTAGCCAATTAGATGAGAATGGCCCTCAGTCGGTGACAGTATTGTTTTTGATGGATGGACGGATACAACATGCCATCCACTCATCAATTTCATGGTGTCTTTCCAAAATGGACTGATGTTCTTGAAAGCGGTGGATGTTTTTTTGAAATACAAGGATGCACAATATATGGGTGAGTTGTTCATCAAAGTCATTGAAGACATAGGTGTTGATTCTTGGGTACCAATCATCACGGACAATGCACTTGTTTGGAAGGTTGCTGACATGATTGTGGAAACTAAATATCCACATGTATTTTCATTTTGGACACCTTGCATTGCTAATTTGCTCATTCTTTGAATATAGCACAAGATTCATCTAGGCCTTAGGGGAAAGGTCAATTTATAGATTTTCGTTTTAGTTGTTAGTTGTAGTCTTGTAGAGTCTAGAGTCTAGACTCATTTATACTTGCTTTTATTGATCTTATAGGTATTTTGGACACCTTAAATTATCCATTCTTTGAATTTAGCACTGAAATCTATTGCCTTAGATGTGACATGGATTGACAAAACTTATTGAGGATGCATGCCATATCCGTAACTTTGTACAAAACCACACCAATGCCCTCACAATCGACAAAAATTACGCACATCTTTCATTGCTAAATATTGCAGATACTCGATTTGCCTCCTCCTTCATGATGCTCAAGGGGTTGAGGGAGGTCAAAGCGTCTCTGGGGTCCATGGTTATTTCAGAGTTTTGGTCCTTTTGGAGAAGAACAGATTAGATTGGTTCAAAAAAGGTAAAGGACACATTGCTATATGATGGTTGGTGGGAGAGGGTAGACCTTACCATTAAGGCCAAACACAGACCAACCTATCCTATGAGATGTTTATGAGGGGTGGGATTCCATGATTGAGTCCATGAGGACCATTATTATGGAGAATGAGTGTGCGAGTATGAGACATCGACATGGAACTTATGGTCCACCATACAAGATATTTTTATCTTTAGGTGCGATATGAATTGCACACCTTTGCATTGCTTGGCTTACTCATTGAACCCCAAGTTCTACAGTCATGACTAGCTCAATGGTGGGTCGAGACCCTAACGCAGAGTCCCTCCTCACATGGATGGAGAAATTTCACAGTGGAGGAAGATAGCATTTAGACGACTACTTCAAGATAGAGACATACCTGAAGAGGTGGAAGAGGGATTTGTAGAGTTTTCCATTGCCAGTGGGAGATTTGGAGGCTGTGAGGTGCTGAGAGTCAGGGGGTTAAGAAACACTATGTTTGGTTGCCAACTCACGGGGCAACATACTGTATTCTACATAAGATAGCCTTGAGGGTCATCTCTGAAGTTACTTCATCCTCTTATTGTGAGATGCATTGGAGCACATATGGGACCTTGTACAGTTTGAAGAAGAGTAGGCTTGAGTAGTCAAAGTTAGAGACGATTGTGCATCTGAACTCCAACCTTCGTCTTATTTACAGGAAGAGGGAGGAGTGGGTGAAGGGAAACACAAAGATGCGAGACGTCTTTCCTATTGATATGTGTTTGGACAATAGTATTGAGTTGGCATTAGCCAACATGGATCTTAATGATCTAGTGCTAGAGCCAGTCGCTTTTGATGATCGTGATCCTATGGAGGGGTCATCCTCCACACCAACAGATGCAGATAGTCAAATGGCCAGAGAGGATGGGCAAAGAGGAGGAGGAGGAGGAGGAAGAAAAGGTTCAGTGCAGTGATGAGTTTGTTAATTTAGGCATGAAGGAGGACTATTGACAGATGGGATTCTTCCATCTTGATCTCATCTATGGTCTACCTCTTTTTGTATTTACTATTTACAACTACTAGTTTCCATTGGCATTCTGACATCTATGTAATACATTTTGATGATGATGAGATAATGAGAAATATGGTTTCGACATCTTGAGCTATCATCTTTGTGTCTCATTGTGATTTGTGAATGACCGAAAGTGTAATGTGTAATGTGTATTAATTCTAATTAGTAATTTCAATTGAATATTTGTAAATATTCTAGTTTCTAAAACAATTTGGATCTACATGTCTCTCTCTCTCTCTATATATATATATATATTTAGAACTTGTCCTCCGTGTCGTTATTCCGAGTGTCATCGTGTTCGTGTCGACACTCGTATTTCTCATGTCCTTGTGTCATGTGATTTAGCTCAGCGTGTAACAAAGACATAGTAGGTTATCACTGGTTTTCGGTTTGTTGGTAGTAAATTAGGTCTTTAATTGGGGTTAGGGGTTCATGCAGTGTGGTCTCTCTGACTAGAGACTCCCTTCGAGGCAGAGTCTCCTTACCATTGTTGGATGAGTTTACTAGATTCATGTGGGTCCGACTTAACACTTTACCCTCTCCCTAGAGATCTCTACATAGTGGTCTACTACATTCCCCCGGCTTATCTCAGTTTGCTATTCATAACAGTCTCGATGTTGTCACATACATGGATTTGTCTCCTAGCATCATCCTATGCTTAACATTGGGGGATGCGTTCCTTTTTCGCGATTTTCATGCTTGCACCAGAGCCCATCAGGTCTGTCTCCACTATCGCTCCAAGGACATGTTTTGTGTTTAGGAGATTGATCTAGCTTAGGTGGGTTTTGGACTCTTCATCGATTATCAAAAGATGGTTTTAGTTGTTTACAGAGTATGATAGGTGTTATCACTCTAGGAAACTCCTCTAGGTTGCAGCTCGAGGATGCTTGGTAACTTAAATGTTTTTATGGTTTTTCTAACTGGATCAAGTTAGGTGACCTACAAGACTTCACACTCTCAAGACATGCATGAAACTCAATCAAGGATAAGGCTTCTAACTACCATTGTTCAGAGGTTTGATAATATGGTGCAGAGATGGAGAACTTATCATGCTGGCAGATTCATACATAAAACAGTTATATATAAATGGCTAATCATAACAAGGAAAGTACTTGTAATTCAAATCATCAACATGCAGATAGGATGACAGCTATCGGACATCAAATAACATGAATAAACTTGAACAACACATTCAAGCATAAGCACATAATTGATAAGAAATGGAAGCTGGACATATGATCGCAAAAGAGCTTATATTAGGTCATGAGCAATATGAGAAGCTTGATAATAGTAATGGTCTACAGGTCCTCGAAGTCGAACCTTTTCTATAACATAAGTCTTAGGATTTATAGCTTTTACAAAAATATTCAGATCCTCAAAAATTGGATCTGATTTACTAAAAATAGACAAAATAATTGTTTTCACAGAATTAGGTCAAAAAACTCTAATTTAACTACTAGTCTATCTAACTGTAAAACTCGTTCATTGCTTGAACCTTCTGATGACTACAGTGAGTACTGGGGATAAAGGTGTAACTAGTCTTCTGCTAGATAAGTCATTGTTTGCTAAAACAGGTAGGGTTTGTGACCCTTTCTTCCTTGATGTAACTGCAAAACTGGAGCATACCTTCTCTGATGGTGTTATTCAGTGCCTTTCATCTTTACATTTCATTCCTGAGCTAGTTATGTTCGCCCAAAACTGGTCTTTTGTGCCAAAATTTGATTCTGTGCCTTTCTTTGCTTTCGGTGGTTAAGGAATCCAAATTTCGGGTCTGTTAGCTACCGAAAGCAGTGCTTTCGGTGGCTAATGAACCGCTTCAGCGTCCGCCTAAGCGACTGAAAGCCCTGTCTTTGCAAAATTTTAAGCAACCTCTCAAATTACACCTTTCAATTTTGTTGCTTACCTTTAGACGTTTCTTCAATTTGCTCAATGTTTGGAAGATCAGCAACAGCCTCGATTGATTCTGGATTTTGAAGGCCTACTGCTGCTTCAGCCAGGGTTTCTAGTGCAAAATGAGTGCTAGGGTTTGCTCTAGAATTCTTCACTCTCAGCCTCAGAAGCCTGATCATCCTGTACAACTTGGTGTTGTCCTTCATGTATCTTAGGTTTCTTCTTTTCAGCAAGATATACATTCCTCTCATCTCCAGGAAAGAATTGTGCAACTCCTTATTCCCCTTGGTCAACATGGCATTATTCCTTTTTATCTCCCTTTCTAAAACTTCCAGCTCATACACTTGTCTCAGCAATTGGTTTACTTTCTGTGCCCTGGGCTTGCTAGAGGAAGCTTTTTCAGAGGTATCCTCGAGTAGCAAGGATGCATGTAATCAAAGGTGGAGTGTACTGGAGGTAGGGTACTGATTATGAGGGTTTAACTACTTGGTAAGTGCTTGAGTGATAGGACGATAGCTTTTGGTGATATCTTCGAGACAACTTGCCTCGTAATCATTTTTTAATTTGAACTTGGTATTCAGTGGAGATTTTCTACAGTGGTGGGACAGATGGAGGGTAGATTAGGGTTTTGATTCCCATCGGTCAGGTCAGATCAATAACTACCTCTTCAATCATCAACTTACGCCTTACTGCACTTTCCCCGTCCTTTCGGTGGTTTACTTTGCCAAATTATGACTTGTTTTGTGCTGACGAGTTTTGATTTGATGGACAGTTAACTGTTTCCTCTTTCGGCCTTTTCGGTGGTTAAGAGCTCCTAGGGTTTTGTCTGCTAGTTGCCGAAAGCTGAGCTTTCGGTGGCTAATGAACCGTCGACATGTTCGCCCAAGCCACTGAAAGACGCCCTTTCCAAAAACGTATTTTATTTGCTTTCGGTGGTTAATGTCCTCTTGCAATTGCTTGCTAAGTTGCCGAAACCAAAGCTTTTCGGTGGCTAATGAGCGCCTAAGAATCTTGCCTAAGCCACCGAAAATCCTTTTCCCAGATTTTTAACAAAAAACGTCATGAGCCAGCTTTCGTTGGATAATCATAGTCCTGCGTTAAACTGTTAGCTGCCGAAATCAAAGCTTTTCGGTGGCTAATGAGCTGTTGGAAAGCTCGCCTAAGCCACCGAAAGCTAAAACTTTTAATTTTATCACATAACAGAACATTTGAGATCCTCATTTTGTTAGCCACCCTAATATCCTTCATAATATGACTTGAAATATTCAACTTATCAAAAAATAAATCGTCTGAGTGAACTTATTAAAAACTAAATTTATTTTGGGAGATAACAATAGGCAACTCTTGCAACTTGGTGAATCCCTTGAGCTTTTGATCCCTAACAATGTTTGTTGCTTCTTAGAATCTCACTTCTTTACTTGTCTCCCTCACGGTGGAGGTGCGAGTGTGGTGGATTTTGTCCTTCCCAGTAACGACCTACTCCCCTTTAATAATCACCTTTTAATTATCCCCATTCCTTTTGTTGACTGTGATCTCTCTTTTTCCCTTCATGCAAACATCCCCCAATTCTAACCCCCCCTCCTCTGGATCCACTTTGAACCACTATCCTCTTTGTCAAGGGGGATCTCAACACCTTTACTTCCACCCTTTGCCAGATACTTCCATTTGATTCCCACTTCACATCCCATAAAACTGCCTCTCTAAGTACAGTTGTCTTTCTTCCACTATTTGAGAAGATGCACTTCAAATCTAACCCCACTCCACTCAATCTACCTTAACTTCCCCTAAACCCATGTACTGCGCCATGAATTGATGGTATGATGAGGACTACAATATTCTGCATGCCCAACTTTGACATGCCTTCAACCATGATGACATCTTGTTGAAGTTTTAGGGTTTTCATAAAATTTAACAAACTTGTACTTTAATGCAAACTTAAAATAGTAAAGTACTTGATGAAAAATGCAGCCGTAGTAAAAGTCTAATCAACAACAAATGTAATTTTCATCTCTTACAACTTTAATACTCCCTCAAGGATCACTGTGTTAAAGTAGGGACTTGTAACAAAATTATAACAAGTGCAAAAGCACATTGTAAAAGCAGCACCAATAAAATGATGAACAACAATACATTAACAAAACATAGGAATGAGTTGAACCTTCCTTATACTCATAAATACTTTCAGATCAGACCTTGTCTCTTAGGGACAAGGTTTGATTTGGCCCTAATTGGATCACATCTGGCCCTTGCCTGAGGGTGTGGACATACCTCAGAGAGAGAGAGCGAGAGAGAGAGAGAGAGAAATGCTGTAGGAAAGGGGTACAATAGTCAAGACATCGAAGATCAACCTCCATATGTTAACAAGGAAAACCAACAAGTGTTTAACCCAAAAAAAGAGTTTAGGGAAGTCGCATAAAAGATTACACAACAAGTGACCCAATCAAATAGCTCATACACAGGTAGAGACCATCTCAGATAGCCCAACACAGTTAGAGACAACCTCAAGCAAGCCGGTCTGAAATAACTCAAAATAGGTAGGCACCACCTTAAACAACCCAACACCGAGCAACAACATGCTAAAACAACCCACACAAGGCAACGACCTACTCAAACAACTCACATAGGGAAACACCCTGCTCAAACAACCTACATAGGGCAACAACTTGCTCAAACAAAGGTAGCAGTCTCAACAACCATCCCAACAAGGGCATTGACCTCTCTTTAATAACCCACGAACAGTCCCAGGTACAATTAATAGCCAAACAAGGTGACAACCCAAGCAATGTTATGGTCCAACACAAACAAGGTTTAGTGCTAAGCCTTGAAAAGTGACAACCCAACAATTACTCATAGATAAAGGTAGAAGGTTAATACCTAGCCCACAACACTCTCACAAGGAGCAAAGGCATCCTAACAAACAACGAAAACCTCACAACAGGCTTGGCAAGGTCACGACACAACAATACAGGCTCACGACAAGCTAGCAGGAGATCACGACACCCTAGCAGGCTCACGGTACCCCAGTAGCAGGTCATGACAACCTAGCAAGAGGTCACAACACCCTATTAGGATTACAATACCTTACATAGTTCACGACATCCTACAACAAGCAGGCTACAACTCTAATTGGGCTTAGACAAGCAGCGACCCAACAAAAGAATTAGACCCTAGCATCGGACCTTAACCACAGAAGAAGAGTGGCATCCTTAAAACCCTTGATGTCACCTTGAAACAGAGATGCTGGAAACCCTAGATTAGACATAAAGTATAGAGTTGAGATATCTCTCCAAGACACACATAGTGAATGCTAAGTCTTGCTTTTATAGCCTTTTAAAGACTTCTAGAAGAATTCCTCTTCTAAACTTTAAATGACTTGGGGTTTACTTACAAGGTCAAGACTTCATACATTAAGGAGGGTTTCCAAATACACAAATATAACAATAAAGTTAAGTCATCATAATAAGAGGGTCAAGGTACCACACTCAAGAGGGGCGCTAAGACAAACAAGGGAAACCCAAGACCAAGTCAAGCATACGGTTAACTGAAAGGTGGCACAACAAAGTGGGAAGACTACCCTTTCACCCACAAGACCAAGTTTTACCAACAAGGTGGGAGAACAACCCTTTTACCCACAAGGAGAAGCAACCAACTTTTATCTTTCTCTCTCAAGGTATATGGTCCACAGGTGTTCCACACAATAATTGTAAGTTTTTATCATCACTATATAAGAAAGGTCCAAACTGGAGGGTGTGATCCTTTAGTCCTCCTGACCGCTCCTAAGGTCAATTCGTGACTTCCACAAGGGGTGGCCAACCCCATGAGAAGACAACTTAGATTAACCATCTCGAAGACCTAGGAGAGGAGGGCATCACACATCATCATCTTGGTTAACTGACTAATATCTTCCTAGTTAACTGACCATAACTCTACCTGTAGGACCTGCTTGGTCCTAGACCATGAATCTGCCTGGTCCTAGACTAGGATGTCTCTGTCTCAACCTGCAGGATCTGCTTAGTCCTTATGACCATAGACTGCTTGGTCCCTGACTAGGATACCCTAGAGAAAGATAGGGGCCCTAGCCACATGCTAGGGACTTTGCCATGGCATCAACTTGCTTGGTCCCAGACCAAGAACCCCAAGAGGCTACTTGGGGCTCTAGGTTACCTGCTAGGGACGTACTTTGCCTGGTTAGCTCACCAGGAACCTTAGTTAACTGACTAGGGTGCCATTCAGAGAATGGCTCTCACAACTGCACTATCTTTAACACCTCCTACCTCGATCTTAAAACTTCCTATTGTTGTCTCCTCTGTTACAAAACACACGTCCCCGTTTCCCATAGGAGGTGGGAGTTGAGTGCTTCCCTTGTCCACTCCCCAAAATATTTTGGTGTTCCATATAACCTTGCCATTCTCACCTCCCACCTGACCTTGACCCAAATTCCATGTTTTTCCATACCTCCTCCCTATATAATTTCTTGTGGCAACTCCTTATCCATGTTACTTCTCCCCACTTTGCTTGTTACTTATTCACTAGCTGTGATATCCAATAGGCAATTTGGGTCATGAGTTCAAGCAAAGTAGTGGATGAAAAGGGGTTCTAGGTTTAACTCTTCAAACAAGGCCTCCATTCATTAGACTCTCACCTGGCCGATTTGTTCAACCACCTTTTCAGAACCTTGGTCACATCATAATATTTACCAAATCCACAAATCAAGACCTATTGTAGACTCCAATAACTATAGGATGATCATGGTTGGTAAAGTTTTCTCAACACTATGCTATAGTCCTCCACAAGCAACTTTATAGGGAACTTAGGCAGAGACATCTTAGAGCTAGAGGGTAGGCGAGATTTAAACCGACCCACAAACCATTCACCACATCGTTACGCTTCGGGCCATCATTGAGGAGACACACCATCGCTCTTTGAAAATTTATTGCTGCTTTCTAGAATATGATAAGGTGTTCGGTGCTGTCCCTAGGAGCCATGTTTCAGAGTCTCAAAGATGGTGGCAATTTTTAGACTATTTTGATTGCCATCATGCAATTTTATGAGTTGGTTCTTGGTCGTCTTTACATAACATAGGTTATAAAATTTTATCAAGCGTGCCATTAGGGTGAAACAAGGGTGTCCCATGTCCCTTACCCTATCAGGTATCTACATTGCCGAGCCGAAGACTTTTGTACATCACATTTTGGATGGAGATGGTTTCCTTCACCACTAGGTTTTAATGTCTATCATGCTCTTTGCGAACAATGTGGTCCTTTTGGCATCATCTTTGGAGGGGTTGTAGAGACACTAGATGTCTTGGCCCTTTTTTGTGTTCTTCGTCAATTGTCGGTCAACCTATGTAAACTGATGTCATGATCTTCAATGGGTTGAAGAAGCTCCTCTTGGATCTCCATTTGCTCTTTAGAGGGGAGGAGATTGAGATCACTCGTATTTATTACCTATTTGGGGTTACAGTTCATAGGACCTCATTTTAGTCTACGACATACCATTCGACCCTGAGTCAACAAGGGCTATGGATCCTTAGCCCTTCTCGAGAGATAGTGTTTCAAACACCATTTTCAGGACATGTTGTCCAAGATGTGTCTCGCATGGCCACTCTCATCTAGCCCACAGCCCTATATTTCTCATAGGTTTTGGGGCCTTGTTTTATATATTCCAGTTGGGCCTCAATCGAGAGAGTGTAGATCCTCCTTCATCGCATCATCAGATGCAAACAAATGGTACCTTATCCCATCATTCTTGCTAAGTTTAGTGCTCAACCTTTTTGGCTTGAGAATGCGTTCAACCTTGTCTGACTCCTTCACTGCATACGAAGCTTCATTAACTCGGTTAAGCGTACTTGGCCTACTGCTCATCAGAGCCCATTGCCTTAGCTAACGCTTCAGGCCGTACTTAGTGTTGGTATGCATGGGTCTTGGTTCTATTGGAATCTGTTGGCATTGTGATGGATTGGCTTGCTTCGTTTAGGTACTCCTAAGATGCCCTTGGCCACATTGTACCTGTTGGAGTTTGTGCAACTTTGGAAGACATTCTTTATTTGTACCTCCTACTGGAGTTGAACTTGTTGTAATCAATCATACAAGCCATAGAAAGATCAATGTAAACCTTTGGTTGAAAAGCAAGCAATAGAAAGAAATAAAAATAAATTATAAAATATATTTTATTGCTCCCCTAAGAGAAGTTGATCCTATTAGGGAATTAGTCAGTTTGACACTTGTATAAATAGAGGGAAAGTTCACCTTATTATTTACTCATTCACTCAAGTGAAATTCAAATCACTGGGAGAGAGAAGTGCACACCTGCTGAAGGAGAAGATTGATTTGGGTTTCCATCATTGGAAAGTATTTCCATCTTTCTCTCTCTCTTCTTTGTATGAAGGTTGCTGGGTTTTCTCCCATTTGGGTTTTCCTAGAATAAAAATCCTTGTGTTATTGTTTTGTGCTCTGTCTATCTTCTAGTGATCCTATTGATAAATGCAATTACGATATACTGCTATAATCTTGTGAAAATCTAACATGGTATCAGAGCAGTAATAAAAGAAGCCATTGTCGAACATTGTCGGAACCCTACCGGAACTAGGGTTTCATTTTTCAAAGCCTTTACTCAACTTTTTGGTAGAAAAAGAGCCTTGGGAATTTCGCTCTAAGGAGGGCACATCTTTTGGTGAAGGCAAAACTCAATTCTGAGAACTTTCAATTTTGACCTAATTCTACAGCCTTAACAGAAATTAGGGTTTCAGTTTTTGACCTACTTCCTCCAAAGTTTTGGCTCTACCTCTTCTCTGCATGCCTCTCTAGGGCGCATTTATCTGTGGAGTCAGTTTTCCAAAACTCCAACTTTCATTTTTGACGTAGCCTTTGCTAGGGTTTCAGATCCAAATCTACAGTCAAGATGATTAGTATGAAGGTTGAAGATCGTTTGGAAGGAGCTTCCAACTTCATCCCTTGGAAGTCTAGGGTTCTTCTTCTACTAGAAGAAAATGACCTATTACAGTTGGTAAATGCAAAGGTCCCAGAACCAGAAGCTGAAGAAGACAAACCTCGTTAGAGGAAGATTGATGCCTAAGCAAAAAGGATTTTGGTGGACTGATTTAGAGACCACTTGGTTCCTAAGATCTCAGAAAAGACGACAACGAGGAAGATGTTCAAAACCTTAAAGAAGCTATTTGAACATAGTAGCAACAATGTGACTCTCACATTGAGGAATAAACTGTCAAATATGAAGATGACGAAGTTCGAAAACATTGCCTCATATTTCATGAGGATCATTGAGCTCTAGGACAAGCTAAAGTCCAATGGAGACAACCTTGAAGAAAATGATCTCGTTATGACGACCTTAAATGGTCTTCCACCAAACTATAAGTGGTCGAACCAAGTTGCCAAAATTTGATAAGCTATTGCCATAATGCACTCAAGAAGAAACAAGAATAGCTGCACGCCAAAGACTTCATGGCACTCGACTCGAGGAAAATCAAGCGTTCGTATCTCATGCCAAGAAAGGCAAGGGAAGGGGAGGGAAGTCGTACAATCACAAGCATTAAGATAAGAGATCAAGTCCTTCCCCAGATCAAAAGAAACAAAAGAAAGATTTATCTCAGTTCCAATGCTACAGGTGCAAGAAATACAGCCATTATGCCAGTAGCTGTCGAAGTTCACACAAAAGGAAGCATGAAGCTTCAACTGCTGATGTAGAAGAAGATCAGCATCACAAGAAACAAAAGAATGAAGATCGTATAAAATTCTTCTTCATATCAACTTTACTAGGTTATGGTCCCACTACTAGTGATACTTGGCTCATAGATAGTGGTGCATCTAGACACATAACGAGATATAAATAAAATCTCTCAGAAGTAGTTGAGAAAGATTCTCATCTCCGTGTTGTACTTGTAGATGATGCCAACTACACTGTGAGGGGATCTGGGGCCACCTCCCTTTAGCTAGTGTCCAATGATACTCTACACTTAGTGATGTGCTCTATGTACCTGGTATGAAAATAAATCTTGTTTCGATTTCAGCCTTAGAAGACAAAGGATACAAAGTAGCATTTTAAGATGGAAAAGTACTTGCTTGGTAGAAGAACTCAAGCATGGATACAACCAAGGTAATTGGTACGAGAGAGGAGAGCTTGTACCGACTGAACACTCCACCAGTCCAAACCCTAGTCCATGACTCTACAAGTATGGGTGAGCTATGGCACATAATACTAGCTCATCTAAATTATAGATATCTCCCAATAGTAAATAACATAGTTACAGGTATACCAGTGTTATAGGTAGACCATGATGGAACATGTAGAGGATGTGTGCACTTGCAAGAATGCCAAGAAATCCTTCTCAGATAGTGGGAGCAGATCCAAGGAAATATTGGATCTAGTGCACTCTGTCTTGTGCAACCTAATGACAGTTGCTTCATTGGGAGGATACCATTACTATGTAACTTTCATTGATGATTACTCATGGAAGACTTGGATATATTTTCTCAAGACCAAGGAATCCGAGGAAGTACCCAATAAATTCAAGGAATTCAAAGCACAAGTCGAGAATTTGTCTGGGAAGAGGATCAAGATTCTAAGATCAGATAATGGTGGAGAATACACCTTCACATAATTCAATGATTTCTGCAAAGAAGCAGGAATTAAGAGGGAGCTAACAGTTCCCTACAACCCCCAACAAAACAGGGTTGCTGAAAGAAAGAACAGAAGCATGGCTAGAGTCTACATATGTTCTTATGAGCAGAAGCATCCAGAACAATTGTATATGTACAGAACAGATGCCCACATAAGATAGTGAAGAACATGACTCTGGAAGAAGCTTTTACAGGAGTAATACCAGAAGTGGGTCATCTTTGAATCTTTGGTTGTCTAGTCTACATACATGTGTTCAAGGAGAAAAGGACGAAGTTAGAAGCTTCAGGCAAGAAGGGAACCTTCATGGGGTACAATGAATCTTTAAAGGCCTACATAATTTATATCCTAGGATCCAGATAGATTGAAGTTAACAGGGATGTGACGTTTGAAGAAGAAATGGCTGTCAGGAAAGGCAAAGGATCAAACATGGAGATCGGTGATCAGGAGATGCTAGGATCAGAGGAGATGTGATCATCTTTCCCTCAAGCTTAGAGGGAGTTAGCAGAGAAAGATGAACCCATCGATACTATTGATCCAATCGAGACAATTGATGATTCCAGAAATATTGTAGTAAGCCGAAAAAGTCCTAGGTGGGCACAATAGACCTTACAGGATGCAGAGGGGCATGAAGCTCCACATGGCACTTTCTGAGAAAGCAAAAGACCTCAGAGGTTCTCGAGTTATGTAGCATTGATGAGTCACATCATTGACTCAGAACCCACCACTTATGAAGAAGCATCCGAATACCTTGTATGGGAGGATGCCATGGTAGAAGAATACCAATCCATCATGAAGAATGATGTGTGGGAGATTGTGCCTAGATTTGAAGAGAAGTCATTTGTGACTTCTAGATGGTTATAAAAATCAAACATGGAGTCATTTGCCAAAGGGTCCTCTCAGAAAGAGGGAGTCGATTATGATGAGACATTTGCTCTTGTTGCTCGATATACTTCCATCAAATGGATCACTGCTGTTGATTTAGCTATGGGATTGAAGTTGCATCAGATTGAAGTTCTCAATGGTATTATTGAGGTAGAAGTATAAATTGAACAACCAGAAGGGTTTGTCGTCCATGGAAAGGAGTCTCATGTATGCAAGCTGAAATAAGCCATATATGGACTCAAGTAAGCACCCCTTGCTTGATATGGATGAATAGGTGGATTCCTTGTGAGTTTGGGATTCACCAAGATTGATGCAGACCCCAACCTTTACCACAAGGTTGTGAGTGATGAGCCACTAATTTTGGTACTATATGTTGATGACATGTTTCTGATTGGAAATGAGAAACTTATCGTGTGGTGTAAGAAGAAGCTTGCCTTTGAGTTTGAAATGAAGGATCTTGGATTGATGCATTACTTCTTGGGATTAGAACTATGGCAGAAGCAAAAGGAGATTTTCCTAGGTTAGAGAAAATACACCATAGATATATTGAAGAGATTCAGAATGTTGGACTTCAAGTCCATAGCTACTTCGATGGATGCAAATTTGAAGAAGCTGAGAGATTCTTCTTCAGATTCAAATTTGATCCATCCCGCTATGTATCGCCAATTGATTGGGTCCTTGATGTATCTGACGAACACTAGACCATATAATTGTTTCGCTGTGAATGCCCTTAGTCAGGTCATGTGTGAACGAAGACAGATCCACTGGACTGCTACAAAACATTTACTCAGATACTTACACGACACTGTGGGATATGGTCTACGATATGATTCATATTGTGACTTGAGATTGCAAGGGTTTACAAATTGAGATTGGGCCGGATGCGCTACAGATAGAAAGAGTACTTCAGTATGTTGTTTTAGTTTGGGTTCTGTAGTAATTTCTTGGTGTAGTAGGAAGCAAAAGTCACTAGCTCTCAGTACTGTAGAGGCCGAGTATATGGCTGCTAGCTCAACAACCCGAGAAGCAGTTTGGCTTCGTAAACTTCTTGCAGGATTGTTTGGCCATTTTTCAGAGCCAACCATGATTCACTATGATAATCAGAGTTGTGTGCAGATGTCAGTGAATCCTGTATTTCACGACAAGTCGAAGCACATAGAGATTCAATATCACTTCATACATGATATGCTGCAGAAAGGTGCGGTCGAACTACAGTGTATTTCGACCGATGACCAGACCGCAGATGTTCTCACCAAGCCTCTTCCCAAGATGAAGTTTGAATACTTTCGCGGAAGACTTGGAGTAGAAGAGAATGTATCCCTTTTTGAGAGGGAGAGATGACTGAGAAACACTTACCTTGCTCTTTCCCAGGTACCTCTACTCGTCCAGGTTCTTAGCCAGGTATGGGAGAAATCCCATTGGTAGATGAGATAGACAGGTAGTAGATGGCCGGCTGCAAACAGGTGCCTCTGCTCGTCCAGGCGCTCAACCAGGTATTGGAGAAATCCCATTGGCAGATGAGTAGGATAGGTAGTAGATGGCCGTGTGATTGCACAGGTACCTCTACTCGTTCAGGTTCTCAGCCAGGTATGGGAGTATCCCATCGACAAATGAGACGAACAGGTAGTAGGTGGTCATGCACATTTGCTTGTCCAGGATCTCAACCTAGGTATGGGAGGATCCCATCGACAGTGGAGACGAACAGGTAACAAAAGATCTTCTCTCAGACATCTTGGTAGAACTTATTCATAATGACACTTCTCAAGACAACCTTTAGTATGTATAGAGATGATGGAGACAATATAGATGTATGGATGAAACCCAGATGTTTGTGATGCTGATGAAGTACGAAGAATACCTTCGTTATTGAGAGGGAGTGTTGGAGTTTGTGCAACTTCGGAAGGCATTCTTTATTTGTACCTTACTACCTCCTACGAGAGTTGAACTTATTGTGATCAATCATGCAGACCCTAGAAAGATCAATAGAAACCTTGGGGTGAAAAGCAAGCAATAGAAAGAAATAAAAAAAAATTATAAATTATATTTTATTGCTCCCCCAAGAGAAGTCGTCCCTGTTAGGGAATTAGTCAGTTTGATACTTGTATAAATAGAGGGAAAGTTCACCTCATTATTCACTCATTCACTCAAGTGAAATTCGCATCACTGGGATAGAGAAGTGCAGGCCTGCTGAAGAAGAAGATTGATTGGGGTTTCCATCATTGGAAAGTATTTCCATCTTTTTCTCTCTCTTCTTTGTAGATGATCTCAGAATTATTATCTCTATACGAAGGTTGTTGAGTTTTCTCCCATTTGGGTTGCCCAGGATAAAAATCCTTTTGTTATTGTGTTGTGCTCTGTCTATCTTCTAGTGATCGTATTGATAAATGCAGTTAAGATATACTTCTATGATCTTGTGAAATTCTAATAGTATCTACCATACTGGATTTGAATAGGATCACTCGAGATGATATCTATTGGCAGTTTCTGCAGGTCACCTAACCCACTTGCTTCGTTTAGGTACTCCTAGGATGCCCTTGGCCACATTGTACCTACCATATAGGATTTGAATAGGATCACTCGAGATGATATCTATTGGCAGTTTCTGCAAGCCACATGGATGAACCCTCAAGGGGGGTTATGTCCAAAGATGGCCTTTTACGCTGAACACTTCATGGGTCTAAGGATCTCATTGTTGTATCGACTCTAGTTTGGCCTCAATCGAGAGAGTTTGGATAGGATCACTCGAGATGATATCTATTGGCAGTTTCTGCAGGTCACCTAACCCACTTGCTTCGTTTAGGTACTCCTAGGATGCCCTTGGCCGCATTGTACCTACCATATAGGATTTGAATAGGATTACTCGAGATGATATCTATTGGCAGTTTCTGCAAGCCACATGGATGAACCCTCAAGGAGGGTTATGTCCAAAGATGGCCTTTTACCCTGAACACTTCATGGGTCTAAGGATCTCATTGTTGTATCGACTCCAGTTTGGCCTCAACCGAGAGAGTGTAGATCTCCTTCATCGCATCATTAGGTGCAAACAAATGGTACCTTAACCCATCATTCTTGCGAAGTTTAGTGCTTAATATTTTTGTCTTGAGACTGTGTTCAACCTTGTTTCACTCCTTCACTGCATACAAAACTTCATTACCTTGGTGAAGGGGTATGAATAGTACCTGCACTTGGCCTACTGCTCATCAGAGCCCGTTTCCTTAGCTAACCCTTCAGGATGCACTTAGTGTTGGTATGCAAGGGTCTTGGATCTATTGGAATCTGTTGGCTTTGCAATTGATTGGCTTGCTTCATTTAGGTACTCCTAGGATTCCTTTGGCCGCATTGTACCTACCATACTAGATTTGAATAGGATCACTTGAGATGATATTTATTGGGAGTTTCTGTAGGTCACCTGACTGACTTGCTTCGTTTAGGTACTCCTAGGATGCTCTTGGCCGGATTTTACCTACCATACAAGATTTGAATAGGATCACTCGAGATGCTATCTACTGGTAGTTTCTGCAGGCCACCTGGATCAACCTTCAAGGCAGGTTATGTGCAAAGATGGCCTTTTACACTGAACACTTCATGGGTCTGAGGATCTCATTGTTTTACACCATTACACACTCCGCCTTTGGGAAAACGCTCGTTGATTTTCTTTGGGCTAGTTCAGAGTGGGTTCTCATCATCTTAGGGTAGAGACACATCACTAGTGTGATCAATCAGACATGATGTGCTAGGTATGCCACCTTTGAGCGGTTGAGAACGAGGAGCACTTCATCTTTCATTTTCCCATTTATTAAGAGGTTCGAGGGTGATTACATTTTTTTTTACGGAGCTTCAGACCCTGACTTATTTTTTCAGGTATCTTGACTAGAGATGCCTTGCCTTATACTTGTAGGAAGCCTTCTAGCTTCGCTCCCTCATCCTCAAGCCACAGTCACATCCTCGACCATCCTCACCTCTACGTAGTATTTCGTTCTTTTCGATGCTCCCATCTTCTAGAGTCTTCGACCCTTTGATTCTTTCAGATGCGGAGGACCACCTCCACTTTCCAAAGACCTCAATGGCATGGCTAGTCTCACCCCGATATTGACCATTAGATAATTTCATTGAGGTCACAACGACAAGGTCCCACTACAGGCAACGATGCTTTACCTAGTTTAGCTCCTCTTACTGCTCTTCCTCCAGACAAATTTCTATTTTGAGTTTCTGCCATTCGGCCTTGAATGATAGGAGAGACGGTTCCAAGTTCCAACGAACCTTGTCAGACTTACACTTCCTGTATTAGAAACTAAGTCACCTGGTTCGGCGATTTTTCGCCTTAAAAATCGAAAATCGACAAGTTTATGAGACAGCCGAATTAATCGGATTAAAATCGCCGAATTTAATCACAATTTCAAATTTTTTTTGTTTGGCAAATTAAATCGCCACAGGTTCAGGTAAGATTTTGTAAAGACAGCATAAAATCGTTGAATTTTTCTTCCCCTTTTCGCGTCCTGCGGGTAAACCCTATTCCCTATCAAAACTTTCGCCCCTCGCAAATCCGTCGTATATTGTCATTGTTCGTCACTCATTCCACGAGTGAAGCCGTCGATTCTCAGTGATTGTGAGTGGTCGTAGTTCTAACTTCTGTCCCCCGTGAGTCGCAGTTTGCAGATGGGCGATCCTAGCAGCTGCTGTGGTTGAAAGAACTTGAAACTTGAGGGAAGACTACCGACTCCAGTAGCAGACTGCAGTGAGTGTGAGTCATGACCAGTATCCCGCGCGCCGAGTCTTTGTGCATGGGTTTTGATGGGTCCGGCCAGTCGAGAAAGTCTGACGAATACTTAATTAAACATATCTATATTATAAATATTATATGATATAAATATAATATTCATTTATAAGCTTTTTATATTAAATAATTAATATAAACTTAGGAATCATGTATATAATTGATAATATAAAGTTAGTTATAAAAGATATTATAATTAGATATTTCCTTTTTTAACCATAAGTTTATATATATGTTAATAATTAAAATTAATAATATATATATTTGACAATTTTTAACCATATATTTTAATAATTAAAATTACATATATATAGTCTCTCGAATTTAATGCCGAATTTTATCACCAAACTTTTCACTGCCGAATTTTAATGTTGCCGAACTCGAACACGAATTCGAACGAGGTGACTTAGATTAGAAATCCTAGATCCATTTTCTTTGCACTTCTGTTTCCTAGATCGGCTCTCCATCTTTGGAGTTTGTTTTTTGATTTTTAGGTTAGAATCATACTTTTCTTTCTGCATCTCACTTCTTACAGAGGCCGACTTAGTCCTCCCACTTTGTATTGACATCTTGATACCAAATAGTCCCATTGACCTACTTTTGTGGTCATTCGTTGGACATAATAAAATGATCTTATCTTCGTCTACATTCTATGCGCCATGTGTGTATCTGTGTGCTGTCTAAAACTATGTTTGTGTTTTTGTATCTAAGCTCAATGTTTTAAAAATCATATTTGTGTGCACAATTCATAAGTCTACAATATTTTTCAATGCTTTTCTGAAACAGTGTTATCGGAACCGGCCCGGAACCGGCAAAACCGGCCGGTCTGACCGGTTCACAGGGTTGACTGGTCCGGTTTCCTAAAAAAATTTAAAAAACCGGAAATTTGACCAAACCGGGCACTGAACCGGCCGGTTTGACCGGTTCCGTACGGAACCGGCCGGTCCGTACTCTGCCGTACGGCCGCGTGCAGGGACCCACGTTTTTTCAAATTTAAAAAAACAAAAAACAAAAATACAACCTAAAAGAGGGCGCACTTGGGTAGACTGTCATCTATGGAGAGTGTCTGAAATTGCAGAGGAAACAGTCACCATTTATTGGTGAGTTGTGAGAGCCTTGTAGTGGTTACTTGTTGAGGAAGGGCATAATCTCAGTAGTCTTCTCATTTTTTTTATACACAAGCTGTTACAGGATTTCATGGACTGAGTTGTGGCCACATAGGAAGATACCCTGCTGCTATCATTTCCAGAAATCGTGGGTACCATCCTCTCAGCGTTTTGACTGTCATACTGTGTTAATTTATTGGGATGAAGTTTCTTTCCAGCTGGGCATGATCATTGGGTATGAGGACTGTATATTGAGGAGAAATTGTGGTCCTGTGAACCAAAAAGAAGTTCTGCCCTACAAACTCAGTCAGTTAAGTGTTCAGCACAGCCATTAATTTGCTACGTTCAGGAAATGACCAGGTTTGAGGGTTAATTAAAAGTCTGATTATGTTTTGTTACTGCTGATAAATATCACTGTATTCTCACTTTACAATGATGGCCATTTTTGGTAATGAATCCTTGCTAAAGAATTAATTTGCTACTGCTGTTATTTCATGAATGTTGGATGGACTGTTCATATAATGTGTATGTGCATCACTCCATAGTGAGAATATGAAATATTAAATGCATTAATAAGCAGCAAGCAAGGCAGTTGATCAAAGATTAAACCATACCACACCTCCAGTAGAGGGACACTTCAGCAGTCCATATAGGTAATAAAAGAGGGTTCTATGAGGATACACAAATAAGAGAAAAAGAAACATATCATCAATTCAGATCAATCAAAAAGAAACATATTTTGGATCACAAGACCCTCAGACCTATTTCTGATCTATCTGTGTTTGAAAAGTGATCATCCTCTCCAACACACAGAACCTGAGGATTGATGCAAGTCACAGCAGACTAATTCCAGAGCCAATGAGGTTTCAAACTTGCAGCATAATATTTTATAAAGTTTGATCTAACTGCAAATGAAGCAGATATATTTTTAACTCGTGTCCAGGCAGCCCTGTAAAATGATCTCAGGCAGTATTCTTCCAGTATTCCAGGGCAGTGATCCACTTATAGTTTGTTCCTTTCACTTGGTTAAGTAAGCGCTCAGTTAATGGTCTGGATTCATATGTATGCACATGAATATATATGTTTCTTTACAAAATATGAATATTTTATGTATTTTTTAGTCAGCCGGTTTTTTACCCGGTTTTTTCCCGGTTCCGGTCCGGTTCACATTTTGGGCTTCGCCGGTTCGATGACCGGTCCGGTTCCGATAACATTGTTCTGAAAGAGGTGTGTTGTTTTTTTATTGGTATCTCTTTGTTTTTGGGCTTGAGCCTCGAGGCACTTTGCTTTTTTTATTCATTGGCACTTGAGCTGTGTTCCTTATTCTTTGAGTTGAGGTGTCTTGAGACTTGGGAAGCGTTTTCTCAGGTCTATTGCATACCCTTTTTCACGCTCTTCAGGATATTTAGTCTCTAGTTTGCTCGTGTTGGCATTTCTTTTCTTCTGCCGGCTTTCATGTTCTCATGGTGGCATTTCTTTTCTTTCATTGATTCTGGTCTAAGGCACACTGACTTCAGTCAACTTGTGGTCTTCTCCTCGCCATGTCTGACCTATAAAATTTGTATCTTGGGGTTCTCAAGGTAGGACTTTTTCTTTTTTTATTCTGTTTAATAATTTTTCCATACTTCATTACATTTGCAAACAATATTAAACTTTATAAAACAATTAACTTGACTTAAAATTTTTACCTTGACTTGGTTTCCTTGTTTCTTTTTGCTTCAAATTGAACTAACCAATTTATTGCTACAAAAATGATTTGTATCTGAACTTGCCCTGAAACTGTGTCTCATAACTTGCCGTCAAAGTGTGTCTTGGAACTTCTCATTCACAAACTCCAGAGTTGATATCACGATTTGTTGCCATGCTAAAAATTGAATACAAGAGACATGAGGGAGATGTGGAATATTTGAACTCATTACATATTGGACTCTAGTAATAGGAGTGTTCTATCCTCCAACGCTATCGAGAAACTTGCTCAGTATCAAAGAGTTTGAGCAAGTCTTGCAGTTGAGTAAAACTCCTTAGATCTGAGCAGAATTGAGTTTGAGTATAATGATTACTTGCCAATTCTTGAAATAGATTTCTTAAGATCATATGGTTATCTGATATAACATGGCATCATGGTGTACTTATAAAATCATGGTAGATAATTCAGGGAATATAAATTACATTTTTATGATACATCTGGATACAACAGAACATAATGCATGTAGTATATAAAAAATGTCAAATAGTAACAGGACTACTCTAGAGCAATTAAATCTAAACAAAGACATGGCTGTAGTTAAAACCAAAAAGGTTCAGGTTTGAAAAGTACTCTGATACAACAATGATGCACACATGAGAAAGAAGTTGGTTACCCAATTGATGTTGAAGTCCTGAACTAATTTTTGAGTGTTCTTGCGGTCTTTTAGGGTTAGAACAACATTTTACCACTACATTAATTCAGTGGGCAATAAATGCTAGAGAGGTCTGTGCAATTTCTTTAGTCTTTTGGAATTCAACCTGTGTGCAAAGTGGGGTCTCTCTTGAGCCAAAACCACTTATATTAATATATATATATATATTTTTAATTGTTGTGTTTGCCCTATCTTGGCTAAATAACTCTTATGATTGGTGTTTAACATTGTGAATTAGAATTGTGTGTTCATTCTGAGTTACTAGAAACATAATTTTTTTGCAGTTGAGAACAATGATTCGGTACATTAGCTCTTATGTTTTTAACACAATCTGCTGGATGCCTTTTAATAGGTTAAGTTACCAGGATATGGATACAGACTTTTTGCCATTTTTTGAAAAGACAGGATTTGGATACGGTGGGGAAATAGCAAGTACAAAAAAATATAAAAAACATTTTTATAATAAATAAAAAAATACAGTGAGAATAAAAAATATTCTGGAAACATAAGAGTAGAACCATAAATTATAGCCAAAAAAGACAGTTTTTATGCATATTACTATTAGCCATTTATGTACCATGATTGATAACTGGTACGTTTGAAGACCATTTCAGCATAAACAGGAAGCAGGTCATGACAGTGTTTTTGTGAGCCACATCCACATGTCCATATAATCAGAGAATAAAGTGGTTCTTGAAGGCTATGACAGATCTAAATGACAGTGTGGTGAAGTGAGCCACAATCTCTTTATTCTCTGCTGATATGGACTTATGGATGTGGCTCACAAAAATGCTGTTATAACCTGCTTCATGTTTATGTTGAAAGTGGTTTCTTGAAGGCTATGACAAGACCTGTGTTACCAGATTCACCACCCCAGTGTGTAGGATCCGCGGATCCACGGATCCGATACGTATCCGCGTGGGATCCACCATGGAAATGGATCCCCTGCAGAGGGAAACGTGTCCTGGTCCCATGAAACTGATCCTGTGAAAAATAAAAAAATTCCTGAGATTTTCAAACGGATCCTGTGAAAAATAAAAAAATCCTGAGATTTTCAAAAGGATCCTGTGAAAAATCAAACAATTCCTGAAATTTTTAAATGGATCCTGCAATTCAGTGCTTCTATGACCCATTGATTGCCCCCAAAAAATATTTTTTAATGAAAAAACTTAAAAAACCCTAAACACCTAATGGCTAAAAGCGTAAACCCCATTCATGCTCAAGGTCTGATCTATCCTTATGTCAAGAGATGCTCTTGAACTCTGATATATCAATATTGAGGTCTGCTCTCAACGTTTTTTATTTGATATATCTTTATGGTCAAGGTCTGTGGCCAAGGGTTGATCTATATTTATGACCTATGCTGTTGCTCACTTCACCTACACTGTTCTGTAGTCTTGCCATAACGTTCAAGGAAACCACTTTATTCCCTCCTGATAGGAACATGTGGATGTGGTTCACGAAAACACTATTATGACCTGCTTCAAGTTCATGCTGAAATGGTTTTTAAAATTACCGATATCACGACTTGTCAAATTATCAGTTATGGTACATAAACTCTCTCTTTTGGCAATAACTAATAGTTCTACTCTTGTGTTTCCTAAATAGTTTTGTTTCTTCATTCTATTTTTCTATTTATTATAAAAATATTTTTTTATTTGTTTGTACTTGCTGTTTCCCTGCCGTATCCGGATCCTAGGTTTTAAAAAATCTAGCGAATTCGTATCCGGATCCGTATTCGTATCCGTATCTTGGTAACTTAGGACAAGACTAATAACAGTGTGGGTGAAGTGAGCTACAACATAGCTCATAAAGATAGGTTAGATCTTGACCATATAGATAGATAAAACATAATTCTTGGGGGAAAACTTTGATAGATCAGAGTTTGAGAGCGGGTCATGACACAAGGATAGATCAGACCTTGACCAGGGATGGAGTTTATGGTTTTGCCTTTAGATGTTTAATGTTTTGGAATTTATTTTATTAAAAAATGAGTTTTTGGGGGATCAGTGGGTCGCAAAAGCACTGGAAGTTTCAAGATCCTTATCAAAATTTAAGCATCTGCTTCATTTTCTGTGGGATCTGTTTCATGAACTTGGGATCTATTTCCTTCTCTCGGGGATCCTTTTCCATCACGGAGTATAGGCAGATTCTGGAGGATGTGGATCTGTCTCTTTGGATCCTACACATTGGGATGGTGGATCTGGTAACATTGTTAAAATTTTAGAAAAGGAAATAGGCTGTGAATGTTGAAAAACTGAGATTTACTGTTTGCTGGTTTAAATGAACAATTTGTGTTTTTCACTTCAGCCGGTTTTGCATAGGCTTGAAGCTACTTAAAATTTTGCCGAACAATTTTAAACACACAGTAAAAATTACTAACAGGCTGAAAACAAATGCATGCACACCATAAAAATTTACTCAGAGATTTTTGGCTAATCAGCCCTGGAAAAAACCCCCACGGGGAAAACCAGTCAGAGAGGAGAGATTTTAATTTCTTCAGCAAAATATATGACAGAAAAAATACACAGGAAATTTACTTATCTCCCAGCAGATTTTTATCTCAAAAATCTGATCACTGTGTACAGCAAAAAAACACACCAGCCGTACACTTAATTTCTGTGCATTAAATTTGCTGACCGTACAGCATAAAAACCCAGCCGTACTTCCTTGAAAACCGTGCCAAATAAATGCTGTTTGTGCCTCGAAAACTGTGCAGGAAATTTATTGCAGCAGTACCTCGATTTCTGTGCAGCCGTACCTTGGTTACTGTGCAGCCGCACCTCGAAATTCGTGCCACATTAAATGCTGGCCGTACAACAGGCCGTACACCGATTTCTGGAATTAAATGCAGACCGTACGGTGCAATAAATGCAGACCGTACTTC
>LPNX010867021.1:257503-316784 GCA_001517045.1 Pseudotsuga menziesii
AATGTTCCTTTGCTGTTATTGGTGATTGGTCTTGTATAAGAGAGATATTTAGCTATATTAAGGTGGCGGTTGGCTTGACAATAATGCAAAGTACTTTTGACAATCATGCGAAGGGCCCTTAAATATCCTGAAAAGAAAATATACATGAACCCAAGTGGTTGAAAACAAATGTTAAATTTTAAACCTTTCCTACCTAGTAATTCAAGCCATTTATTGCGACTTTTAATTAGCTGCTACACTGTACCTGCATCACTAGAACTTCTTTGTAGACTACAAGCTGCACTAACATTATCATTTGTGTTGTTGATCTGTTTTTGCCATTCTTTAACACCTACAGTCGATGAGAGTTCATTAATAATTATCTCACTAAACTGTTCTTCTTTGTTATGTGATACAGGTTCTGCTTTTCAACAAGGTCACAATAATTTTCATACCTTTACAGAGAGGGCATGCTTGAAGTTGATGAAGGTTTTGATTGCAATTCAGAGTCCACATCCTTATTCATTCAGTAGTCAATATGTTCTCCCCCCTATTTTGGAGTTCTGCTACAAGAAAATCACTGATCCAGAAGCATATGTCACTTCTTTTGAACGATTCTTGATACAGTGTATGATTTTGTTCAAGTCTGTGCTTGAATGTAAAGAGTACAAGTCCAGCAATACTGGTCGTGTAGTTGGTGATACTGTGATCACATTGGAGCAAACAAAGAATAATATTGCCAGAGAAGCTGAAGACATACTTAAGTCGCTCATGGTCAATGAACGTGTTGTGTTGTTGTGTAATGTGCTAATAAGAAGGTATGTTTCGTGTGACTCTCGAGTCCCCTTCCTTTGTGTTTGTTTCCATGTCCTACCAAACGTAAATTCCATTCCAGTTAAGGGCTATCTAGAAGTTGTAGAAGTCATGTAGATTAAGAGGTATGGTTAATTTTGTTCCAGATTAATAAAGAAAAAAAGTCATGTAGAAGTTCGTGAAAGTCAGTACTAAATTTGAATTCACTAAAACTTGATTGCAGTGTAGTGATATTTTCTTTTGGGAAGAGATACGAACAGTTGTGCTCAAAGGATGTTCTAGATTCTTCCTGTTTAAGAATTTGTGTAATATTATATTTTTTGAACTAGTTTATGATCTTATATGCAGAATTGGCTTGGGAGGGCCACAAGTTTGTAGAGATAGAGATCCCTACATTTGGGTAATGTTCAAATTACACTTTTAAAATTCAGCAATTATGTCCTCTTTGAATACCCAGCCCTTAGGTGGGGTCAACAATAACTTGTAAGTTATGTTTCACCCTGCTTCTGGGATAGGCGGGCGAGGATATAAGTTTCAAGAACAGATGCAGAGCTTCTCCTTTGACGTACCCAAATAGAAAAAAATATAAAAAGTAATGGAAAATTAGTAATTTTTTATATTACCGATCAATTACAAATAAACAGAACGCATCCTCTGATTACACAATTTCAAGTAGGTGCATTATTGCTTTTCTCATTGTTACCCCCATTTTTTCATGGGTGTCCACAGGCGAAACTTTTTCACCTCTTCAGCAGTGGGGTTTTATTTGTTGGGTTGATCTATTGCCTTATTTTTCGTTAGATGCTAGTAGCTGTTGAGTGGGCTGTGTGATAAATGGCATGGCTGTTGCTACACTCTCATATGGTTGACCATATATGATGGGTTTTCAAGTAAACTATCCAGTTACTAAAGAAGAAATGAGTGCTTTTATGATCAGCAGGGATGTTCTCTCCAGCACTTGTGTGTTGATTTTCTGAGCAGCATCGAGAGAGCCCTTCTCTTCGGAGAATGGGACCACTTGGTACGGGACCACGGTGAAGACTCAACCTAGTGTTAAGTGACCATTCTGTTGAATGGTAGATATTTGGTCTGGGACCATGATATAAACCCAGATATGCCCTGGGTAGACTTAACCTTGTGTTGAGTAGACATTTGGTCTGGGACCACGATGTAGACTAGTCTGGGACTGGTAGACTCAGCTTAGTTTTGAGTAGCCATTCTCCGGGAGAATGAAGACACTGTAAGCCCTAGACTGGGTCTGAGCATGCGTGTGGCACTTTGACCCTTGATCTATGGGCTTGGCGTGCTTCTACAAGGATTAGCTACCCTTGGTTAAGTTACCCTAGTACCAGATCTAGGTGTCACATAGTGTGTGAGATAAAAGCATTAATAACTCTCTTGGTTCATGATGATGTACTTTTGAAATAAAAAGTACCACAGGTAATGACCACAGGGTCCTTTTAGGTGGACAAAAGGGCCACACGTGGAAAACAAAATTAAGTAAGGACTTCTTATACAAGTACCTTTTTGGTAAAAGTGAAAGTGAAATTAGGAAAAGAATAAAAATATTATTATTTTTATTTTTCCTAATCTTGTCCACTTACAGGTGAACAAAGGCTATAAAAGAAGATCAAGCCTTGTCATTTGTCACACACACTTTTGCTCTCACAGGTGAAGAAGACTATCTTATGTTCAAACCCTCAGCTAGGGTTTTATCAGCAAAGTCCATCTTCAGCATTTTTGCGCAACCATCTTCAGCATTCCATTTTTTTGGGCAGTTTTCAGCAGTCTGATATTTTCGGCCAGTTTTCAGCAGTCTGATATTTTCAAGCAGTTTTCAACAGTCTGATATTTTCGGCAGGAGAAAGAAAATCTTAGTTTTTCTGAGAAAGCCCTAAATTGGCAATTTCTGTAGTTCTGTAAATTGTGGGTAAAATTATCAGTCTGATTTTTACTGATGAATTTTACAGTTACTGTGGTCAAAATCCAGATCTCGACTTGAGGAACTTTTTGAAGAATTTCTTAAGCCATCTCATTTACTAGATGAGCTATTAATGCTTTTGGGGTTTTTGTCCTTTGAAGGTTTCCCTAGTGAAAAATATTGTGTCCATGTGTGCTAATGTGATGAATGTGTTTTTATTTCATTGCTAATCTATTTATGTTTATTTGCAAATTTTTAAAGTCTATGCTAATGTTGAAAATTCAACATTGTGGAGCTAATGGACCTGGAGAATGTCGAAAACCTATATCATTGTCATTTGGCATATAATGAACTTTTTGAGGATAGATTTTGGCAGGGTTCTAGGGTGATATTTGGCCCAAGTTTATCCCAGATTTAGTAAAGCCAGTGAACACGCTTAGAAGGGAAGGCATCCCTAAAGTGAAAAAAGGTCCTTTTACTGCGTCTTGTTTCAATTGGAAAGCGTAAAGGCTATATCTATGACTGTACCAGTTACCCCTGTGTATTTTCTACAACACCAAAAGTCTCAGTACTTTGTTACGATAAGTTTTAATATGCACAGATTTGTTGTCGTTAGATTATGAAACTTTCTAGTATCTGTGGATGCAATATTCTGCCCAGAAATCCATTTTTCAATGTGTTGATTTATCACTGTTTGACATGTAAAGTAGTTCCAGCTTGGATGCGATCTTCCCATACAATGTCGAATTTCATGCTTTCTTTTTTGGCACACATAGTGTGAATGAATGAATCCCAAGGTTTAGTGAGACCATAGAGAGCAATCATAACTTGCTCATCTTCATCAAGGGAATCTCCAATGGCTTCCAGTTGCTCCTTGAACTGGGAGACCCTTGTTAAGTAGTCTTGGATGGATTCTCCTTGGCACATCTTTGTACCCTTTAATTGAGTTCTCAAATTCATCTTTCTATTGATGTTTCTTCCTTCATACATTTTGGATAGGGCATCATACATCTCCTTCGGGGTCTCTTTGGATGAAACTTGAGGAATCAAGTGGTCTTTGATAGGATCAACAATGATCCTCATTGCCCTAATAAGGTCCTTCTTGTGCTTCTCCATAGCTTCATCCTCTTCAGGTTCTGCAACTTCTTCCTTGATGTATTTGACAAGTTCTCTCTAAGAATAAGGCCAATCCTATATTTCCATGCTCGGAAATTCTCTATGCCTTCTAGCTTATCCTCAAGCTTTAGTGCTTGGGGCCATCCTATCCAGGAGGTCACCAAAAAATGAAATTTCTCAAAATGCCAAACTGACCTTACCAGGAGATGTACTTGACTGAGGCAAATTGACTGGTACACTTGGTTTCTGGAGATTGCAAATCTTCACCTCTCAAAATTGGGTTGCGAAATTCTGATCTGCAGTTTCTGCAGTTTTCTGGTCCAAAGTCAAATTGGTGTTTTACTTTTCCGGAGATATACCCACTCAAAAATTTCGATCAGGGTTCAATAGATGTGCCCTAGGGAGGCACAACTTTCTATGTAATCAAATTTCCAAAAATTCCAACCTTGACAGAAACCCTAATTTCTTGTCAGAGGGAGAAGAGTTTCACCTGTGAAAGCTGTCCTATTCAGACTAGCTCTGATACCATGTTAAGATTCAATATACTAAGATAGATAACATTAGTGTTCAATTCAATTTCACAACAATAACATATACAGGATCATTGAAAGAAACACAATCACAAGATAGACATCGATTTATCTTAGGAAACCCTTTAGGGGACGAAAACCCAACAAAACTTCCTCAATATAGATGATCACAAGTACAAAGATAAAATCCCAGACAAGTGCTTCTTCTCCTTGCAGATCTCTCTCTCTCTCTCTTATGCGCATTACACAAGTGAGTGTGTGTCCAAATGAAGAGCACATCACTCCTATTTATACTTTATCTTCCACTTGACCTTTTCCCTAACTAGGTCGACCCCAACAAACTTAACTGGGCCGACTTACTTTCTGGAGGGTTCTATCGAGCCGACTTACAACAGAGGTTTTACCTCATGACTCTATGATGACCAAATATAATAACAACATCCCGACTGAGGAATAAAACATCTCCGAATAAATTACACTAATAAAATACAATAGAATATTCTTCGAAGTCACAACATTTCAACATGGTTCTTAGTACTTTTTGAACAATTTCCTTCTCATCTATTTCTCCTCCCAGACCTCTAATAGCATTGACAATTTCATCTACTCTTAGAAGATATTCTGCAAGATTTTCTTCTTCTTTCATCTTCAAACTTTCAAACTTCCCTTTGTATGTTTGAAGTTTTGATTGTTCAACTTTGGTACCTCCTTCATAGATAGTTTTTAATTTTTCCCAAGTCTCTTTGCTGTCTTACATTGCATGATTTTAACAAAAATGAATTTACTAATCCATTCAAAATTGCATTCAAAGCTTTTGCATTGGATTCATATTGTTCTTTTTCAGCTTTATCTGTAGGTAGGTTGGCTAGTATTTTATACCATTTTTCAACAGAATTCCAAACGTTGCATCCAAGAGACACTAGATGGCATTTCATTCTTACACTCCAGAATGCATAATTATCTCCTGTAAATAATGGATCTCTGTTAGCAGCTAACCCTTTTTGTTGATCCATTGTGGTTTTCAATAGAATCTTCCTTCCAGTGGTTTAGGTTGTAGTGAAGGAACCTGGTTCTGATACCCAATTGTTAGAATATTGCTCAATACTGAGAGGGGGGGAGGGGGGTGGGGTTAATCAATATTGATAATTTTCAACAATTTAAACCACTTTAATTCTTAATGTTTGACAGATTTAAAATATGTGATCAACAAGATGCACCATACGTAGAGTTGTTATTGTGGAAAACCGAAATGGGAACAACCGCCAATTCTTTCTATTAACTGCAAAATTTAATTTACAATGTTTTGCAAGCTGCAACTTGCTGGAGACCAATCCCCAAATTTCTCAGCTATGACTGAAGGATGCACCCACATCCTGGTTTTGTCAGCTACAACTGACAGGATGCTATAACACTCTTTGCAGGCTGCAACTTGCCGTAGCACCACCACCCTTTCAGATATTTTATTTTTATCTTCAGACCTTCTCTTTATTTTCTTAAACTTTGCCTCTGGATTTAATTCATTTTCTTGGTCTCTGTTCTGCTAGATGAACTCTGATCTCCACTGTAGAGACACCTTCCAGAATCAAACTTTGTTGATATAATGTATTATTATGTCTTTGCAATTGAACCATTGTGTCTTTAAATGAGAATTATGCCGTTTCACAATCGTGTCCTTTCATCAAAGATTTTACTTCTGTTTAAATATGTTTTAATGAACAATAAATTCTGCATAGTTTTCGATCCTACTTTGATTATTTTATTTTGCTAATTAATTAAACAATATAGATCAAATTTAAATGCCTGCAAGATCAAATGCATTGTCCAAATGCACACAGAGATATGAACAGAGTTATGCCCGCAAGATCTAAATGCATGCAGAGATATGCCGGCAAGATGCACTCAGGATACATGCAAGCTTCACTTTCAAGATTATGCACATAGGCTTCTTGAAATTCATGCAAAGGTTATCCAAATGCACACTTATGCTTATCCAAATGCATGCAGAGATTATCCAAATGCACGTAGAGAATATACATGCACTGGATAAGCATGCCTCAATGCATGCAGGGGTGCACGTAGCTTCACCATTTATGCACGTAGAGCGAGTATGCACACTGGATATGCATGCCTCAATGCATGCAGGGGTGCACACAACTTCACCATTTATGTACACAGAGTGACTGTTCAGATTGAATTGACATCAATGCCAACTCATTATTCAAATGTTGTTCCTATCCTTAATATGAAATAGGCATGTCCAGTACGAGATGATTAGAGTGCTATTCTTCCAACATAATTATAACAATGATAATGAACATTAAAGGGAGACTGCCTTGCTAGATAGGATGATGCTTGTCGCCGCCCAATCTGCACCTGTGAAACGTGAGAAAAATCTTAACTCAGTCGATGCAACCTGGGGTGCAATTGTCACCACAAGGCACAACAATCAACCTCTATGTGTTGGCCAACCCCTAAACAAAGCCAAGGGAGGCAGACCTTAATAAAATATTCCAAGGATGAGTGAGCTATAGGAGTTAAAAGGAATTACAAGCAACCACTTAGGAAATAAAGTACGTTAAGCAAATCTCTTCTAGATATAGCAATGGGACAATGGCTCAGATCTATAAGCTCACGAGTGCATAAGATTTATTGCAAGTAAGATATTCAGATAGACCGGTGCCTTAATTTGAAACAAATCTATGTTACCTAAGAATCTAGGATAACCAAATGAAAATAGGTACTGAGATTTGCAACATCAAGAATTGCATATATAAACTTTGTAGCATAAGATTACGTGCATGCAAATACTTGAAAATGAAATTGAGATATTGTTAGTTGAAATAAGTGCTTTAGCTGATTAGATTGTAGATGATGAAATTCCTAAACTAGATTGAGTTAGCGTCTGTTGCCCACCTATTTCGACTAGGTGGCAACTCCATGTACATAGAGATGTACATAGTTGTACCTTGGAAAAATCTGAGGATTTTTCACTTCTGCAGGGCAATTGCCCCTTTGTAAAACGAAATGTCCGCTCCCCTGCGTGGGAAAATTAATGTAATTATATGAGATGGTGTGGGTCATATGATATGGATGCCACACCATGGAACTGGTTGTTAGGGAAGTCCCCTCATCGAGTGTTTTTTCCCTTTCCAATTGATCTTGTTGAGTAAACGATTTTAATTGGTTTGGTTTTTCACTCAAAATCCTCCAAAGTGGTGACAGGCGTTCTAGTAGTCAAGTCCATGGGGTGGTTAAGGCTTCAAATGTTATTCATGACCATGCTAGACATTTGTGTAGAGTCTTGCGGAGTTTCGTTATGTTGTTGTATTTTTATTTATTTTTTCCAGTTAATTAATTTCACCCCTTGGTGATTAATTAACTGAGTTTTGATGTAATAATGTAATTGCTCAAGCATGGCATTTTGTAATAGGGGCTATGAATGCAAAGTAAAATTGCTATGAAACCCCCTAAGCCACTGCTTCGAGTCCCATGTCATTCTGACAGGTGGTTGAAGAGATAGACCAATTTTGGTCTAGAGGGGTCTATTTTTCCTAGGGAATTATTTAATTTCCCCAAGTCAAAAATTCACATTTTTTGATTTTGAAGTTAAAAATCAAAAAATGCCATGGTAATTTGGTTTGGGGGTCGCTAAGCTTAGGAAAATTTATTCCAAATTTTTTCACCCCCCCATGGTGAAGATATAATTTTTTCAAGTTATTTTTTAATTTTTCCTAAGTCAAAATTGTAAAAATTTAAAAATATTAATTTGAAAAATTAAATCTAAGGTGAAATGTGTATTTAGCCTAAGTCTAAGGTTAAAAATTTATCTTGGATGTAAGTGGCTAAAGTCAAAGCCTAGTTAAGAGGTGATCCAAGTAAATGTCTGAAGATCTCCTAAGTGGGGTGCCCCTCTTGTCTTAATAAAAAGATAAAAATTAAAAATTAAAAAGATAAAAGATAAAAATAAATAAATAAATAAAGAATAAAAAGATACAAATAAAAAATTAAAGATAAAAATTAAAAATAATAAAAATTAAAATTTGAGTCAAAGGGGGCCCCCACTTGGTCAAAAACCCTAGATCTAAGGGTGGAGAATGATTAAGACATGGATCAAGCACTCAAGCCATGGATTAAAAAGCAATCTAAGGGTGTAGATTGGTTGAGAGTGGTAAAAAAGTCAAATACCTAGATCTAGTGGTGGAGATCTAATCTTGGCCATTGATCTTCAAAGGGTTGGGGTCTTCCTCAACTATATAATGAGGGTCTCACTCCCTCATTTAACATGCTCTCTCATGCTATTGTTATGCTGCCGGATTTCTCGATTCTTCTCTCACATTTTCTTCTTGCCATTGTAATATTCTTGCCCTAGTTGGGCCATAATACAAGTAAATGCTTTGGAGGAACTTTGGTGGCTCTTGTCTACATTTGTGTTTCTTGTGAGGTAACCTGTTTTATTTTTATTTAGTTGCATTTGTATTAGCTTGGATAGTTCTCCACAAAGTATTTTGTGGAGAAACTTGTAGGTAGAAGTGTTTTTACCTGCATTTGTGAGTAGATTAGTAAGACTCTACAAAGTATTTTGTAGGGTTTATTTGTTTACTCACCTCTTTGTTCATATTTTGCAGCTTCTATAAGTTTATTGCAGGGATTCAAAGCGAAGGAGTACCCCTTCCATTGTTTTAAAAAACAGTTTTTCATTTTCGCACTTTCTGAAAAAAAAGGTTTTAAAACTCAGTTTTTATCACTGTATAGTGATAAAAACCTTGGTTTTAAGGCCCTAACCCATAGTATATTAGTTTAGGCTTTAAGTTCTGCTATTTACATGTTGCTTTCACTTTAAAAAACAGCCATTTCCAGCCATTTATTTTCTGTTTTCATTTTCGCACTTTCTGTAAAAAGGGTTTTGAAACTCAGATTTTATCACTGTATAGTGATAAAAACCTTTATTTCAAGGCCCCAACCCTTAGTACATCAGTATAGGCTTTTATTTCTGCTGTTCTAACATCATTTAGGTGGCTGAAAACTTATATTTCTGTCATACTTTCGCTCAGATTTTTATGTAAAAAATTATAAATTTTGTACTAATATTGTAACAGCAAATTTTTTAGTATTTCATGTGATTTGTAGCGAAGAATAGCTCGCTGTTTTTTGACAGGTTGTGCACATTTAAAGGAGAGTTGCTGCCCAAAAGGACACAGAAATACCTCAACCTTCAACCGGTTCCAAAAGGAGTTCAAGCCCTCAACTCTTTCCTTCCTTTTCTGTTATTTGTAAACCCCAAAGAGGAGTCCTCTTGGGGTATTCCGCAAAATTTATAAAGCATTTGTAATATACACATAAATAGATTAGGAAGTAGAAAATTGCTTTATTTTTTGTTCACCCACCTCTCTTTGTGACAGACCACCATCTCTGTCACAAAGATTGAAGTGAGGTTAGTTTACTGTTTTATTCATTCACCCACCTATCTCTGTTACAGACCACCATCTCTGTAACAGAGATTGTTGTGAGGTTAGCTTAAGCAGATTTATTTTTCCTGTTACCCACCTATCTCTGTGATAGACCACCATCTCTGTCACAGAGATTGTTGTGCGGTTAGGCTTTACTTTTACAGTTTTTCTTTCAAGTTCAGTAATCTGTAAATTTTCTGTTAAAGGAAGTAACCATACAACCCATATATCCTGCGTATCCTCTATCCACTTGTCATCTCCCTTTAGGGACTTCAAGTTGGATATGAAAAGCAGGAGAAGTGGGGGCTTAGGTAATTAAAGAAACACTTTATTTTCCTGCTACAATCTTCAACACATTTTATTTTCAGTCCAAGATTGAATACCATCACCTCCCATAAGGGACATCGCTTGGTGATCTTGTTGATAACTTAAAATCTACATTGTATCTTAATCACCCAAGACTTAAAATTAACCCATAAAATTAACCAACAAAGCTTCTCTATTTCCTGCTCCTCTACTCGGTTATCACCCTCCGGGGTACTCCGAGATACGACCAGGGGAAAGGGAAGTCTTAGTTTAATAGGCATCCATCTAGCAATTTTCGAATTGATTAAAAACAGTGACTCGGAAGCTGCAAGGGGTAGTAGACCGAGGGGGTCTCTAGGCGCATCGACGTCTTCCTTGTGAGCACCGGGCCATTGGGGTTTGACCTGTGAGCTAGGGGTGGGCTTTGCTCCCACCTGTTGAGCGCAACAGCAATCCCTCTTCGGTTTGAGAAGAACTAGATAGGGGTAGTCACACCACCGGTTCTAAAACATAATCAAAGATTCCAACTCTAATAAAATTTATTAAAATTTACCAAGAGACATTGCAAAACGTCCTACAAACATTGGTCCATTTTTATCTTTGCCTTGCTGTTCAAGGTTTTACTACAAGCACTTCAACACTTTACTTTCAGTTTCATTTACTTTCAGTTCTGCAATTGTTCATGTGGTGAATGCTTAACATTTGTTTAAATTGCTTCAAGTAAATCAAACTTAAAGTCCCTTTTCTTCATTTACTGTTGGTTAATAATTTCCATTTAGAGCATTTTCTTCTGCTATCTTTGGTTCATGACTTGTAAATCTTGTTCATTGGTTAATATTGATAAATTTAGATCAACTGTACATTGCTTAGATACCTTGATTTGTTATTGTTTGTAACTTGTAATATTTTGACTCCATTTAATCTAGGCACTGGTCTTGTCATTTTATAATCTTAGTAAAAGATCCCTTTAACTAATAGTTAATAAATCTGGAACTTATTTTCCTGTAGGGACTACCCCCCTTGGCTTTGTTGGGATCTAGCCTAAACGGAGGAGTTGTGGACTGTGGTGACAGTGGTCCCCAGCTCTAACTTGCCCCCAAGGACACACAAAGCAGGTTGGAGACTTTCCCATGTCATAAAGTGTGTATTAGGCGGCAACAACGTCCACAAGGTTGATGGACGAGAAAGAACAAATGCTAATCTAGAAAATTAAAATGCAAATTAGTAAGCTAAGCTAGACAAGTAAAGGTGATTAGTGGTCAGTCCAAATCTAAAATCTTTAATCTAGTGAAGTGACATCCAATTGGGGATAGGTTGATAAATTTTAGTTATGATTCCGTTTTGCTTAAGTTGCTTTGAGTGATGTCCATTTGTGATGGACTGATAATTATAAGTTCTAGATGTTTTAAAACTATAAAGTAAAAGCTAATCGTAAAAGAAACCAAACCACAAAGACGAACAACTACACAACTTAGTCAGGGGGCAGGGGAATGCGACAGACTAGTGGCTTGACCATGACTGTTCTAATCTTATTACAGAGATTTGGACAACCTTTAGAAATGCTTACTTTTGGTCAGTAACAGCTGACAGTCAAGCTTACAAAACTTGTGGAAGACTGTGAGAAAATATAAGAGAAAAGCCTCAGAAAATGGCTAAATGTGAGAATGCTTTTGGACAATCAAGGCTTCTCTTTGGGGCTGGCTTAGGACTGTTCAAAACCTGCGAACAAAGCTATAAAACAGCAGCAAATGTTAGTGTGAAGGGCTGCAAGCTGGAGGCCACCTAGCTTCCTCTTCACCTGCAAACTTGCCACCTGTAAGTCTGCGAACTTGATGGGATATTAGTAGACCTTTGTAGCAGATTTATAACCTTTCAAAATAGATAATTCTAAACTTTTAAAGTGATAAAGTATGGGAAGAACAAATTTTTTTATCTAGGTAGATCTACTGGTGCTTAGCTTTCAGTCAAAATTCTCAAGATCTACAAGTAACAATAAATAGTTTAGTGCTTGAAAAGAGAGAGAGAGAGAGAGAGAGAGAGAGAGAGAGAGAGAGAGGATGCCAGGAGAGGGCAATGGATTCAAATTCAAGAGCAACTTTGAGGGCCTTGCTTGAATAATGATTGAGAGAGTAAGACCGCTCAAGGCTAACCTTAGCCTACTCAATGCTTTGAGAAAATCTTGCAAACAATACAATGTGAAGGAGAAGAATCTCCTCTTCCTTACTATTTTAGGTGCAACCTACAAAGAAGAGTTAGTATAGCACAATCCTCTAAAAGGTAAATATGCTAAAACTAACTACCTTCTAAATAGATATACAATTAGATATATAGAAAACTATCTTACCATGCATCTAATCCAACAGGGTAGCAATATCCTTCCAATTACCAATTAAAGAGCAAGAATACACATGTTACCTCAACATAGAGAAGGTAAGCAAGATATAGCCACACAATCCATAAGGTGGTGCAAGATAACCTCCAAAGACTTTCCTTTATTCCAATGCTCTGCAATAGAGTAAGTATTACAACAATTCTCAAGGCAACCGCCAACAAAGAAAAGAGAGAGGAGAGCTTTTGGTTAAATAGAAAAATTGGAAGAGGGGGGCAAATTTCATGAAGTGGAGTGAACTAGAGTGTTGTATGACACCTCATGGAGTTAACTAGAGCTTAAGGGATCCTCATGAGCCACCTAGGAGACAAGGAGGGGACAAGTAGGATTGATTCAGACCAAATCCAATAAAAAATGACACCTCACTCAATGGGGGTGAATTAAAGAATATTCCTTTCTACCAACCTCCTAAAAGCACTCAAATTCGCCTCCAACATGCAAAAATGATGGGTGTTTGTCCTCAAGGGGTGTGCTAGGCTGAATGATGGGTTCTAAAGGGGTGTATGCTCTATGCTAAGGTGTTTGATATGTGTTTTACTCATTTTAATACAATTTTGCAAGATTTACCCACCCAAGGGACAAATATTAACAAAAAATACAAAACATGGTGACAATGTATTGCATGACACAAACACTAAGGACTAAGGACTGAGAACACCAGACTAGTAAGGATGATCATGGCTTTGGAGGCATGATTGAGTGAATTTTTTTTGACAATATAGATCATTATCATCTATATTTATCTCAGTTAAAAAAAGCACTCCAAAGCACCTTCTACTATAACTGCATAGTTGGGCCAGACCTTTTACACATATAATCTAAGTCACCTGACACGGGGACACGGGACACGAAGGACACAGGGATTCGAGTGTCCGACACGGGCACAGTGACCCCCGGAATCAGGACACGTAGGACACGTTATATATATATATATATATATATATATATATATTTAAATATTATATATATTAAAAATATAGACATATAGATCCAAATTTTTACAAATATTCAATAGAAATCAAAATCAATGCACATTTAACATTAGTAATTACACATTTAAATCCTTCAAATCTTCTTCACCTGCACACCAAACACACTTTAGAACCCTCTCCACACTTGCAAATGATAAAAAGAAAGTGAAATTTTTTATTTAAAGCAATTCTGGGCGTTTTTTTAATGGAAAAAGTGTCATGTTTTCTGGACACGCATTGACAGTCCTCAGACACGCGTGTCCGAAAAGAGGACACACTGCAAAGACGTGTCGGACACGTTTTGTCAGCGTGTCCGTGTTCGACACGCGGACACGGGACATGCAGGGCTTTTTGGACGAATCCGGTTTCATAGCATATAATATAGTTGTGATGTTACTTTACAATCATCATCTTTCAATCATTGGAAAAAGAGATGCAGAAGACCAAAACGAAGAAAATACAAGAGGAAGAGTAATGCTTGGCAAGGCCCTGGCCTTGCCAGTCTTCAGATGATCATCTTCATCTTCAGTCTTCGTGATCATCCTAGTGCAAACTGGGCGGTAACAACGCTGACTAGCAGTGTTGAGGGGTTGCAGAGATTGTTAACCTTACTCATAACCATTACCTGATGAACTACTAGACACTGGATACTGCCTTTTTAAAATTTTTCTTAATGTAGAAATGTGGTTCCTATCCTTAATACGAAATAGGTATGCCGATTACAGAATAGCCCAACAAATTTAATATAGGCAAGGTGATCTACATACAATATATTGAAGCTGATGAGCAGCATTGAGCAATTGGTGAGGTCCTTAACCTAACTCATGAACATTACCTCATGAACTACTAGACAATATATATTACTTGTTCTAATTTTTTTTAGAATATAAATGTGGTTCTTATCCTTAATACAATATAGGTATGTGGATTACAAAATAGTTGAACAAATTTAGTATAGGCAAGGTGATCAATGTTCAATATATTCAATTTTTCCTAGGAATTATCTTTATTCTTGACTTTAGTTGTAATTTGAGTGCATTAATGGCGTTCTAAACTAGGGTATTAATGCTTGTTTTGAGGAAGAGTTTTGATGGTTATTCTGTACTAAGAAACACATAAATTTGACAAATCTTTGGAGACTAATATCTAAGCCTTGCTAATTATGACAAATTGTCATTTGTAAAATTGGGATTACATATTTCACATCTATCTGACAATTTCCTTCAGTTATTGAATCTGCTGTTCCTGTTTACCAACGATCAGGCTATCTTTCGGGTTGTATGCTCAGGCTTTTTGAAGCTTGTTGGCTAATAAATGCAGATGTGTAAAAATTAAAAGAAGCATTTTGCAAATTGCAATTCATAGAATATAAGAAACCATATTTATATGTTGAGGGAGTATAATTTGGTTTTCATGCCTTATTTATTCACACTTGTCAGATATTTTATTTTTACGTTAACTGATCTGGAGGAGTGGGCTCAAGATCCAGAAGGCTTCCATCATGAGCAGGACATGATTCAATGGATAGAGAAGTTGCGACCCTGTGCTGAGGCTTTGTATCTTACACTATTTGAAAATTACAGACAGGTAATGTGGGTAATATTTGTGTCTGTGATTCTTGATGTATTTCCTGTTAGCATGTTAAAGTGTCATGTTTCACATATGCATCTTTGTTTCAGTAAAAAGCGTTCCTTTTATTAAACTTCTTTTGTCATTAAGCTTTTCATTTGTTTTTTGTCCTTATGTGTGTAATTGACCTTATATTGGCGTTCACAAGTTCTTCTGCCTGCCCAAAAATTGATATAACTAGGTGCTGATGCTGTTAAAAGCTGGAAAACCTGATGTTACACATTGTGTCTTGCAGATTTTGTCATCTCTTGTTGTTGATATTCTTAAGGAGGCAATGGGTAATTGCCCTGCAGCTGAGGTTGATATAACGCCGGGAATGCTTCTCAAGGAGGCTGCTTACAGTGCTGTTGGAGTTACTCAATATGAGCTGTCCAACTATTTAAGCTTCAAAGCATGGTGCATGACCTCTTTTTCCCCTATAACCGTAGAAGGAAGAGATCTCCTTTTTTTTGAAGTTATTAAGCTTAGTGCATGTGGTATCTTGCTTGACTAGTTTTCCTACATGGACTACCAATTTGGATAACTTTGTATTAAAAATATACTTCAAAAATCATATTTGGTTCTTCATTGTTATTCTTAAAACTGTAGAGCTGGTAATATCTGTTACAGGTTTGAAGGAGCGCTTTTGCCCGAGCTTCATAACACACATTCAAATGGACGTATAATTCGTCGCAGGGTTGCATTGATTTTCGGCCAGTGGGTACCTGAGGTTTGGCAGAATAACCTGGCTTGACTCAAGTTGCTTGTTTGTTAAAACTTAAAATGGAACCAAAATGTTGTGCTGAAGTTTACTATCATGAATACCTTTGTATGAGTTTCTTGTTAAGGAATTGAGATGTTGTATGTTTTGGGGGGGATGTTATAATTCAGATCTCTTGTATTCGTTAGGTTACCGTTGCTGTGCATTGTAACTTTATGTAGTTTGCTATGCTATAATGCAAGTATCCTCCATGGTCATTGGGTCTTGGAAAAGTGGCAAGGATGCATGGATGCAGGTGCAGATGTGCATATGGTTGCACCAATTTTGAATTTGGGTGCAAGGGTGTGTGCATGGAGGGTGTTATTGCTCAAAATAACACTTTGATGAAAGTCCTGGATCACAGTGCTACGAGGGTAAGCACAAAATGAATTGTGCCCAATGTTATCACAGCACAACTCCTTACGCTTTAGGCCAACACATTGAGACAAAAGGGGAGTCCCTAATGTATGTGACATAGACTTACATACAGTCATACAATACACACATACCTCATGAGCAACCTCTTAACAAAGATCAGTGCCTTATGAAGTCAAGGCAATGAATACAAGGATTTTACAAATGTATTTTTAAGAGGATAGGAGTTAGAATAATAAATGCACACAATTAGAGCAGATGATAAAAGGCTTGTGCTGTTATGAGAGGACAGCCAACAAACCGTGCTCAGAAATAGGATGCAAATTACTTAAGGCAAGCCAAACTTACTGAATAATGTGTGTCAAGCAAAGACTAGGGAAGATCAAAATATCCTTATGGCAGCCAAAAGAAGACTGAAGCGAACCTGGAAATGACGTACCAAATCTGGTTGAGGGCAAGTAACAACCCTAACAGTGTTGATAATTGTGCAAGAGAGCAGCCAATGATGTCTTGGGATACTTGGCGCCTTGGAGATGCTCCCAAATTGCTTATAGACCCTGAAGAGTGGGCCAAATGATGGCTGTAAGTAAAACTGCAGACCTTGTTTATGCCCTAAACAGCCCCTAGGAATCACAAGATCACCAACTAAAGCCATTAGATGGAGGCCCAATTGATTAGGGCTGGTAGTAGGCCTTCCCTTAGGCTTGTAGGTTCCTTCAAACTTAAATTTGTATGGCTGTACCTGTTAAGGTCAGATCTGAAAATAGTAAATACACCAGCACTTGCACAATTTGTTAGATAACCTTAACTGACCGCCAAGAAGAGATGCTCTTGAAGATTAGTTATAAAACCAAGGCAGCAAATCACTTTTGACGAAGTACTTTCTTTACCATCACACTATTTTTTGGATTTTTCTATTATACAAATTTTAGGGCTTTTTGTATATTTAATTTTTATATTTTGTAAATATAAGATTTTTTTGGTGTTTTTGTATTTTTCTAAATATAGATAAGGAATTTTATAAATTTGAAGAATAATAAGGGAATGAGACCCTAGTCTTATTCCTAGTGCAACAAGATATCAAGGTTAATGCCCCTTCTTCAAATTGACAAATCAATATTTATAAATAGGGCAAAGAGTAGTAACCTTAGTGTTGATTTTTCTGAGCAGCATTGAGATCCATTCTCTTAGTAGAAACTAAATGCCTTGGGAAACTGCCCAGCTCCTTGGGATTTGTGCCCTCTTGAGATTTTTTTTCTCCTTGGGATTTGTGCCCACTTGAGAAAAATAGCAGCTCCCTTTTTGTCTGCAAATAACCCAGCCAAATGCTCACTCTTGGAAATGCTTTCCTTCAAAACTTGTCTTGCACACTACCCTAGGCTCTCTCTTATAACTTGAGAATGACTTTTTCACCTTCCCCATTCCCTAAATCCAAAGGCCAAGATTAAATCTTGCCTTTTCAAGATCAAGGGTTGAGAAACTTTCCCCCCAAAAGAGGTTACGTTTAATTTTAATAAAGTCACATTTACCTTATGAAACAAGTGCACTTTATCTCATAAAGTGACTTTATAAAATTAAAACAAGGGAATACTTAATAAAAAGTCCCATTTACATAAGAGACACTTTAAACTTTATAAAACAACATTACAAAGTAAAGTAGCCTAGCTAGTGCATGGTCACTTCCGCATACACGACAAAAACATGCGGAGTGCCTCCAGAGCAAAATCTCTAACATGATCTGCAATGATCTCTTGGTCCAACAGGAAACAGGGTTCCATAGCTCAGAGTACAGCTGAGGCATAATATATTGCTGCAAGTGATGCCTGCAAGGAAGCAGTTTGGCTCAGGAAACTTCTGTCTAATCTGTTCAGTGGAAAGCTTGACTCAACGATCATCCATTGCAATAATCAGAGTTGCATTAAGCTTTCAGAGAACTCGGTGTTTCATGACAGATCGAAACACATTGAAATGAAGTATCATTTCATCAGAGACCTAATACAAAGAGGTACTCTGAAGTTGCAGTACATTCGTACTGATGAACAGATCGCAGATATCTTGACCAAGCCTCTGACACCAACAAAGTTCGTGTACTTTTGTGACAAGCTTGGCATGGCAGAGAATGCTTCTCTCGCTGATAAGGAGTGTTGATTTTTCTGAGCAGCATCGAGAGCCATTCTCTTAGAAGAATGGGGACATCTGGTCCGGGACCAGGACGTGGAACTAGTCTAGCACTGGGGCAAAGTTACAAAAACCGAACCGGTGCACGAATTGGTCGACCCTCAGAACCCGAACAGGTCAAAAACCAGATCATAAAACCGGTCCACCAAAAATACATAAAATATTCAAATTTCTTTAAAAAAATATTCTTGTGCAACCATGTGAATTCAAACCATCATACAAAAAATATGCAAAGTTTCTCATGTATATAGCATATATGAGTTCATACTACATAGAACCAAAATAGCACTTAACATCGAGTGCAATGAAAATCCATGTTTGCATCAAAATACATCAACAAAAAGGCTCTAAATGGCCTATACAAAAGACTAGAGTCAAAGACTAAACAATCTAATCATCAAAATCATCTGAATTCTCAGGATCAGACTCATCAGAGGCCTCAGACTCAGACTTTGAGCCATCATCTACATCCTGATCCTCAATATGGGGTGCATGAGCTTGGGCCACTTGACTTGAATCCCCTGGTCCAGAAGGCACATATCCAACATCAACTTCCACATCCTGCTGTTGTGGAAATGGGTCCAAATCTAGCTATGAGAGGTCTTCATTGTCAAATGCTGCTGGCTGAGTCTCCACAACCCAATCTGCTGATGCATCATCATCATCTAAGAAAATGGAACACAATTCAGGGGTCTTGTTCTGCAATTGGTTGCGCTTCAACCTAAGGTTGTACTGAACAAACACCATAGCATTCAACCGTTTTGGCTCTAAACGGTTGCGCTTCTTGGTGTGTATACGCTAAAAAACACTCCAATTGCGTTCACAACCAAAAGCACTGCATGTTTGGCTCAATATTCGAACTGCAAACTTTTGCAAATCAACGCACTGACTGCCAAATTGTTGCCACCAATATGCTGCATGTAAGGACAAATAAAAATTAGCAAATGAATTTAAGCACAAACTTGAAAAAAAATCCAATGAATTAAAATTTACTTCGTAATAAATTACCTGGAGGATCTTTTGATCTACCTCGTACGGCTGTAGCCAAGCCGAAGATACCAAGACTCTCATTGAAATGCAAGAGCTTGTTGTGTATTTCATCTTGTTTATTGGGATCAGAGACCATGCGCTCAATGTATTTATATAATCCTTCTTTTACCTCCCCATTTGCTTCAAAATCTCTTGTGTAATGGTACCTTCAGAAGATTCAAGACAAAAATGATGATCACATTAAAAAAAGGATAAACTTTTGCAATTAAAATTTAGTAATATAACTTAAAAACTTTGAAATTAGTTACCCTGGATTCAAGTAATAGCCTACAGCATGTAAAGGCTGATGAAGTTGTTTGTTCCATTGTTCATCAATGATTTTCCACATAGGAAGATATTTTTGTCTTTTTCCCTCATATGCTTCCTTTATTGCCTCCTTGGCTTGATCCATGGCCTCATAAATAAACCCCATTGCTGCTTTATCACCATCCACCATTCTCAAGACTTTCACAAGAGGCTGGCTAAAAAGTACGATCTCCTCTGCCTTTTTCCAAAATGCTTTCTCATAGACTTTATCAACAATGTCTTTTCCATCAGCCTTCTTGCTCCATTGAGATGCATTCCACTCATCATAAGAGAACATCTTCCTCAAGTTGGCCTTTTGCTCAATCAAGGACTGCAATGTAAGGAAATTTGTTGCAAATCTTGTGATAGCTGGCCTGACAAGCTCTTTTCCACCAGTGCATTTTCTCATAAGTGTCAAAACCCATGAGTGGTTGTTCCACACACTTTTTCACCCACTCAATTTTCCCAATATCCTCAAGCATGAGGTCCAAACAATGGGCTGCACATGGATTCCACCAAATGGTGGGATGTTTGTCCTCTAACAACTTTCCAGTTGCAACATAGTTGGAGGCATTGTCTGTGATAACTTGCACTACATTTTCAACCCCCACCTCCTCAACTACGTCATCCAAAAGACGGAATAGTAATTGTGCATCCTTTACTTGATCAGATGTATCCACTGATCTAAGGAACATAGTCCCTTTTGGGCAAGCAACTAGGAAGATAAGAATGGTGCAACCTCTTGCATCAGTCCATCCATCAGACATGATTGTGCACCCTGTTTTACTCCATGAGTTTTTGAACTCTGAGGTACTCTTGTACCCTTTCAACTTCATTTTTCAAAAGTGGCCCCCTAATATCCTCATAGCTAGGGCCCATGAAGCCTAGACCACATGAAGCTATAGCATCCAACATAGGTTGATAATATATCGACCTTGAAGCATTGAAAGGTATGTCTGCATCATACCACCATCTAGCAATGCATTCCCAAGCGGCCTCCTTTTCCACCTTCTTCCATTTGGCATCAATTGTGGGTTGAGCACCAGGGGTAGTGCGGGGTTGAAAGAAAGACTCAAGGCTACCACGGGTTTTTAAAATTGGGATGTACTACTTCCAACACCACCGGTACCAACTACAACATTTTCTTCCCTAGGAATGGTATAAGGATCATGAACAGGGTTGGGAAAACTAGAGGATTCTTCAAAACTAGGGTTCCTCAAGAAAATCAGAGCTACAACTTCTCCCTATCTCTCTTTGCACCCTCTTGTTTTTGGAGTTTTCAGCTTGGTAAGATTCAAGAAGACCAAGCATCTCAGCTCTCAAGTCATCAGGGACTTTGAGGCATGGTCTTACATTCCCCCTTGTACCAGCTAAGTGTTGTTTCAGCCTATTGATACATCCCCCCCAACCTCTTTCTGGCCATAGTGACACACAATTTTTCCCTCAACTAATTGGGGTACCCATGCAACATCTTTTCTATCTTTCGGGGCCATGGCAAGCAATATAAATCTGCAAATTAAAATCCTATTTTTTTTTTTAATTTCTATGAAAAAAAACAACGCTATCAAAGTTTAAAGAAACTATTCCATACAAAATTAAATGAATACAGACTACAATGCACATTTAGAGCCTTTTTACATACCTTGAAGAGTGCCTACAAAATGCTCCAAATCTGATGCAAATGTCTCCAAAGAGATTCAGCCCACAAATTCTCCAAAATACTCCTTCAATCTCCTCTTCCAATCAGCCTAGGGACCAGCGTTAAGACCCTTAACAATCGACACAATCAAACTTCAAAGATCCGAAGACACTCAAGCACATACTCGAAAACACTCGAATGAATAGTGTGAGTGAAAGAGAGGGGGTGGGGGTCTTTTTATAGGTTAATGAGGTGTCTTTTGGGTGTCCAGATACATCCCCCCCAACCAACATTTCAAAAAAAAAAAAAAACACATTTTTAAGCCTTCGTACGGACCGGCCGGTTTGTTGAGAAAACTGGTTTTGAACCGGTTCGATACCGAAACGGGCGGTTCGTGGACCAACCCAGCTGGTTTGGTATAGAACTAGCCCAAAACGGCCAGATAACCCGGTTCGGACCGGAAAGCTCATGAAACCTGGTTGATTGGCTGGTTTAGCCAGTTTCGGTTCGGTTTTGACAACGTTGCACTGGTGGACTCAACGTTGAGTTAAGTGGTTATTCTGTTGAATGGAGACATCTGGTTAGAGACCAGGATGTGGCACCAGTCCAACACTGGGGGACTCAACCTTGAGTTGAGTGACCATTCTATTGAATGGAGACATTTGGTCCAGGACCAAGATGTGGAACCAGTCTAGCACTAGGGGACTCATCCTAGAGCTGAGTGGTCATTCTTTGAATGGATGCACTTGGTCAGTTACCAGGAAATTAACCTAGCTTGGGACTAGGGACTCAGCCGGGGCTGAGGGCCATTCTCTGGGAGAATGGAGACGCTTGGTTTGTTACCAAGTATTTAAACTTGGGTCAAATTATGCAGCATATGGCTGAGGCACCCGGTCTGTTACTAGGATACCACTATAAGCCCTAGATCGGATTTGGGCATTTGTGACACTCTGACCCTCGATCAGTGGGCTTTTTGATCTTCTCCAAGGCTTAGCTACCCTTGGTTAAGACACCTTAATATCTGATCTTGGTGTCACACAGAGTGTGAGATAAAAGCATTAGTAATTCTCTCTGTTTATGATGATGTACTTTGAGTGGGGATGAAGGACCACCTTGACCACTTGATTTGACCATAGGGCACTTGAAGAAGGCTAAAGTAAAAGTCTAAAATACATAAGGACCCTTATAGTACCACTAAAGGTGAAAGTCAAAGTAATAAAATAATAAAATAATTTTATTTTGTTCAAAGGCTATAAGAGAAGATCACTCCATTTCATTATTACACAGTTTGCTCTTGCACTTTCAGCTGCTCAAGGAGGATTTTCCGCAGTGTTGAGGAGAAGGCAATTTCTTGTGGTTGAGCCCTAGCATGGAGGATTTTAGCTAGGGCATCAACACTTATTCAACAAACCCTTAGCTAGGGTTCATGATAAAGAGAAACATCAACCTTCTTTTCTTTTTTACACTTGTTAGGGTTTCACTCTACTCCCTTTCTCCTTTGACGACTGCTATAGATCGGTCATGGGCAGAGGTCTACTCGTCATAGGCAGGGGTCTACATTTCACGGGCAAGGTGCCACTCTTTACGGGTAGGCTGCAAACCCCTTTAACTGCCCTTCTCTCTCTCTGGTCACCTACAACAGGCTCGGGTTTGGCTGCTAGTGCCTTTGGGCACCTACAACAGGATCGGAGGAGCCTGCTAGTGCCTCTGGGCACTCACAGACAACCCGTAAGGATTCCGGGCTTGCAACCAACCCTCGGGCAACGAGCAGACATCTCGAAAGGGCTTCCGGGTTTGCAGCAGACCCTCGAGAAGCTAGCAAACAACCTGTATGGAGTTTCGGGCAGTCAACTGAGATCACAGGCAGGGTCCTCGGCAGACGAAACAGGCTCGGGTAGGGCAAAACAGACTAATGCTTTTGGGATTTTTGTACTTTAAAGGTTTCCCCATTGAAAAAGTCTTGTGTTCAGTGTTTTTGATGTGTTGATGTTTTTAACTGCACTTGTCATTTGTTATCTGATAGTCTGCAAATTTTAAAGTATTCATGCTAATGCTAAAATTCAACACTTAGGAGGGTCAAAGTAGTCCTTAGCCTAATTAGGACAAAAATTGAATTCCAAGGCCCACAAGGAGAACTCCTTCAGGAGGAAGGTCTCCACTAATATGGTTAACAAGATATATAATAAAACCCTAATTGATCTTTCCAACGTGCATTAAAAGCAAAGCTAGATAAGAGATTAGAAAATCTTACCCCACATCAATGAAGGAAAAGAGCAGAGAAGAAACCCTAGAATCGTTTCCTTGCGAAGAGTTATCAACAACCATTCTTTGGATCAACCTTGAAAGATTAGCATAACCCTAGAGTATCCACAATTCGTCCTTCACATCAAGACATACACACAGAAGAAGAGGAAGATAAAATAAGGGAACCTATGATAGAGATTGAAGAAAAAGACGATGATATGGTTTATGAAGTTGTAGATTATGGATCTACATCCACCGGTTATGGATTATGAAGTTGTAGATTATGGATCTACAGTAGCTATTGGCACGCCAGATGCTGATGAGCATCATGATAAAAAGAATGGTAATACCATGTTTGGAGAGAATAAGGAGCATGAAAAAGCCCTTATACATTGTTCTCAACTAGTTATGCCAGATAAAGCTATTGATCTTATTGATGAAGTTGGAAGCCATGCCCATATAAAAGCTTGCAACAAAACGAAACAATGTCAAACATACATATTCTCAAAGTTCCCCAACGAATATTGGTAGGAAATTTTGGTTGTTAAGAAACTCCATGAAGTTTCCCCGTCAAGAAGAAGCAATCAATATCTACTGAAACAGGTTGGAAAGATTGGTCATGGTGCTACAAACACAAGTGCAGTTAGTAATGTGGAATGTCTCTTCCATTACAAATGATGGTGAATATGATAGTGGGCCTATTGTTGCTATAAGCTAGATGACATAGCAGCTATTGCATCCACATGGTCAGGAAGTCCTACTGAGCAACTTACTGTAGATGAACACCATTTATGTAGCTGCGGAATTCAATCTGTGGTCGTAGTAAGGTGGAAATCAAGGGTAAATGCTCTTGAAATTCCTTCCAATAAGGAAGCCATGGAAGCTGCGATTCAGAGAAAACCTGTGTGAAAGACCTAGACATTTTCGATCAGGTTGTCGGTTTAGATGTGTGCCATTTTTCTGACAGCTGCAACACATCTTTGAAATTGTGAGAATTAATGTGCACACTCACTGAGGTTATAAGACGGAAGCTGTTTATAATAATAGTGCTTGATAAAATTCAAAAAGCTTACATTGATATTTTCAAACTCCAAGCGCTTAAGAATGACCCTCACATTGATTTCCAAGGTAGAAGGGTATCTTTTAAAAATATCTCCATTTTTATGACATTCAACGTTGGATCCCCAACTAGTGTGAAAAGTGGAAGTAATAGAATTGGATTCACTTTCGGAGAAGAGGAGCACGGAGGTAGATATTCAACCTTAAAAACAGTAGTCATGGAGGAATTGAAGGGCAATTTTTGAGAAACCGGTGATGATGCAATGATCAGAGAGTTGCTCATAATGATTCCAACAATTGAAACAATTAATTGGATATGGACTGATAGCTTAACCAAACTTATACCACAAACTTGCAAGGTATCATTACTTGTAGACATATTTATTTATAACAGTTTGAGAATTTCACAAAAATCACCGCCCAAGCAAAAGAAGTTCCAAAACAAAAGAAATAAAAGCAGCAATGGTCGAATCAGGATTGCATATCTCAAGTCCTCGTTTTATCACAACCCAGATTAAAGATGATATCAGCGAAATTAGCTTTGAGGTCAAAGCTCACTTTTAAAGGGGGTGGCAATGTTACAAAAATAAATGATAAATAAAATATAAATAATAATATAAATTAATAATTGACTAATAATTACTATTATTTTAAAGAGGACACGTCACACGCCTCCTCCCAATAGTTGCCCAAATTATATAAATAAACGGGCTTTCCAATGGAAAAATAATCTCATATCATCTATTCATTCAATATTTATATATATATATATATATATATATATTATTAAACTGAAGATGGATTCTCTTCGTTGAGAAACTGGATTTGGTTTGTAATATGGACTCCGATTAGAGATAGGTAAAATATGGGTATCGATCTCACCCCTTCGCCTAGTCAGAAACTCCAAAGGTGGTGTAAGAGTGAGAGAAGGCTGAAAACCAGGACGTGAAACAGGACATGACATAATTTGATTCTTGCTTCTGAAAATTATGATAGGAAAACCTCAATTTTTAGGTCAATCTTTTTCCTGAAATTTCTGCATTCATCCAGCACAAAAGTTCTTGATTTTCAGATCAAAATTCTGTACAAATTTTGCTGCAAAAATGTCAATTTCCAGCTCGAAAAGATTTTTTGGTCATTAGTGCATTTCATTTAGAATCTCGACTAAATCTGAATGAATCAGTTCATCTGCCTAATGCTCAATGACCAAAATTGTCCTGCCTGGTTTGCGTATTTTCAATTTTTCATACAGGTGACTATCTTATCCATTTATTTACTAGTTTGTAGTTTGTACTGTTTTCTAATGTTTTTTATTCTTGCAAGCAATGGACTGAAGCTCAGTTTTCATGCCATGTTATTTTTGGTCGTAGAATCACCGTATCACATTCAGTTTGATTGAATCATCAGCGTATTTTTGCACTTTGAAAACCTTACTTTTCTATTAAACTCTGTCTGAGGCCTTTTGTGTTCATCTCATATATATTGGTTGTTCTGCTTGGATGTGCATATTTTCAGAATTGAAAGAATCTAACTTGTAAAACAATTTTGAGCAGTGTAGTTTAGAGGCAGGAAGTTCAGCTATTACATTCCATTTTCCTTGGAGATGTGGGAAAGCCCTACATCTGGTGATTGTGCTGTGAATGAACAAGACCTTCTTGAAGAACATTTATGTTTCATGATTGTGATTATCTTATTGAAGATGGGTGGCTTTCTTTTTTATGTTCCATTCACTTATGTTTCATTTTGACCTCTTGTATTGATTCCTCTGTTACTTGTGATATGGCAGATCAAAGGTGAGATCAGAAAGCCGGTATACAGTGCGTTGCTTGGTTTGCTTCAAGATAAGGATTTAGCTGTGAAAGTATGTTTATCTTTATGCCATTGTGTGAAATATATGGAAAGTTTCCACCATTCTCATATGACATGGCATCTGTTTATTATGGAGGCTTGATTTTTTTGAAGATTTGTGAATTTGCAAAGTAGCATTTCTTTTGCTCTAGATTATCGACTTTCCTGCTATTTGCTGATAAAATGTATACCACTTGAGCCAATTTGATTCAAATGCAAATGGCTTGCTTGATTCTTGTCATTTTCTTCCATTTTATAACTTCTGAGTTTTCGGTGCTTCAGCTTGCATCTTGCCGTTCTTTGTGTTCTCTCATGGAGGATGTTGAGTTCTATGAGGAAGACTTTGTGGAGTATGTACCAGCATGCTTGGACATGTGCTTTCAGACTATGCAGAATGTGCAAGAGTTTGACTCAAAGGTTAAATTTTCTTTTGCTTTAATTTTAACTTCCAATTGTCAAGCAGGCGTTTTGTTAGCTTATGCTTCATTTTAATCACCAGTACATAGGAGAGAACATACAGTAACTTTTGCCTTTTTTTCTTCTTCTTATGTTTAATTTTTTTTCTTCATTTTGTGAAATGGAAGCTTAGTCAGTCATATATGATACGGACGGATCATGTATGTATCTGTGATCCATAACTTGGGTTAATGTAGGCTGGATATGCATCTCTGTATGGGTTCTATGGTGGAAAGCTGGTTTAAATAAAATGGCTCGTTAGGAGGAAGAACAAAGTGACTTACATTTTCTGATAGAAGAAATGCTTCGATTATATAACATATTATGAAAAAGATAATAAATAAAGGCCTTGTCCCTTGTTTCCTTAATGGCTTGAATTACAACAATGGCTGACTTTGGATTGTTTTGAAGAAAATGGGAATTTCCATGTTACCTAAGGACCCAGGATAATGTTGCTTCCACATACAGTAATTTGCAAAAACTCTGATCATCTAAAAAATGCAGAAACTAAAGATGATAGAGAGCATCAAGGGAATCAATCATCTAATTATTATTCTGTGAGAGGTGAACAAATAAGCAGTGGTCGCTGAAAGATAGAATTGTATGTGAAGCTGCCGGTTGAATTTTTTTCGCATTGATCAGGTCAGAGATGATGGGTAGATCTCCTAGTTGCTGGATCTGTTCAAAACATTAGGAGTCTCAACCGTGCCAGTGATTTGACTAACAAGATTTTGAGTGGACAACATTTCTGTTAACAATTTCCTCAGTAACATTGTCCCACTTAAACGTTTGAAGGTAGTTGATATTTCACAGGTAATAATAATATGCTGACCGTTTCTTTCCTGCTATTTGTTCATCATTTAACATGTTTATGATTGAGGGCTTGGTATCGATGTCTGTTGAAAACCCTTGTTTAACAGCTTGCTGGTTTAATGAACAATTTCTTGAATTTCACTTCAGCCAGTTATGCATAGGCTTGAAGTTACTTATGAAATTTCTCTGAACAATTTAAACACGCTGAAAACTACTAACAGGCTGTAATTAAACACATGCACACCATAAAATTTGACACAGTAATTTTTGGCAAATTTGCCCTGGATAAAACCCCCACGGGGAAAACCAGTTTTGAGATGAGAGCTTTTATTATTTCTTCAGTAAAATGTAGGACAGAAAATAAATGCACATGTACAGCAAACCCTAACCGTACATCTCGAATTTCGTGCCAAATCAGACAGCAGGCCGTACAACAGATCAGCCGTACAATTTCCTCGAAATTCGTGCCTATTTATTGCAGTCCGTACATATGTCCGCACAGCATTAATTACAGCCGTACTTACCTCGAAATCTGTGCCGAAATTAACTCAGCCGTACACAGTCCGTACTCCTTGGGATCCGTGCAGCATTTAATGCAGATCAGCAGACCGTACACCTCGAAAATCGTGCAGATCAGCCGTACATCCTCCTGGAAAATCGTGCCAATAAATGCAGCCGTACTCTGGCAATTAATGCAGCCGTACTCTGGCAATTAATGTGGCCGTACACCTCGGGAACCGTGCAAGCAAACACTGAATTCTTCAGCTTCAAACCCTAACCTGGAATTTGACCTCCTTGAGTAAAATCGACCTCCTTGAGCTCTCTCTTCTCCTTCACTTGAAAAATGAAAAGTCAACTCACTTTTGCTTCCCTCACCCCTTTTTATAATTTCACAGTGAGAGTGAAATTCTCATTTATTTATTTCCCATAAATAAATTCACTCACTTACTCACTTTATCAAAAGGTGACTTTAGTCATAAAATCACATTTAAGTGACTTTAATGTGAGGGTCACATTTTTCCCTCTTAAGTGACTTAGGCAAAATAAAGCCACTTAGGGAACATCTGACTAGGTACAAAAATCAACAATGTCGTTCTTTTACAACATCTTCCATATCATCTGCTGTAGTTATCAGCTGTGATTCACAACTCGGTGGTGCCAGAAGAAGAGTGCAAATGGCTGGGTGTCCATCTGTTTCTTCAATATTCATTGAAGCCACATTACAATTGTTCCCACACTGGCTGCAGATTCGCCTGCGCAAGTTTTTGAAGCAAGACGTCTTCTCTGAGCTTGAGGTTGATAGCCAGATCGATCTCTGTTACTTGTTATTTATGTCAACTGCATTTTTAATGCATCGCGCAGAAGATATTTACACACAAGAGGTTTCTTTCTGACTACCAAAACTCACCGCCTTTCCATCAGTTGCCACACAAGTCAATCCTTTGGGGTTCTAGAGGCCACCGAGAATCAGACTTGGTGATTTACATCAACGTTGTAGACAACAGAAACATACCCAGCAAGCCTCATTCTGAACTACGAAGATCTTACTCGGAGATGTGAGTTGTGTGTACATCAGATTTTAGGGAGAATGCAATGTAAGAAGCTTCCTGCAGGGAGAAATACAGTTAATTGTGTCGTAGTAGAATGGAAGGTTTGAAGAAAATGAAAGAATGAGAAGAGCAATAAAGAGATTCTGGAGGACTTTTATATTTGTTTTTTCCAATGGAAAAAATATCTTTATTCATATCGAATAAACATAAACTGCCCTCTGTGAGCTTACATCACATTTCCATGCCTTTAAGGCTTCATTACATTCATCTAACTTGAAGTTACCTATAGTTTTACACAAAGAAATTTCTCTCTTTCATTACAAAACAGGTCCAAGTCCTGTCTTTTATTTAAAACATCATGAAATGATCAGCAAGCTGCCCATTGATCTCCTCTTCTACCTCAATGATTCCAGATTGCAGTGCTAGTGCCAATTTAGACAGCGTATCTGCTTCCATATTCAGTTTCCTGTGTATGTGTTCAAAGGAAACAGATTCAAAAGAAGTAACGAAATCTCTGATTGCTGTCATTACATCTTGAAGATGAGGCACGCTAATCTGCATTCTCTTGTTAGCCCATTCTACAACAATCCTGGAGTCACCAAACAGCTGCAACCTCTTCACCTGTTTGTGGATGGCTACTCTGAGAACAACCCATAGCGCGCCTTAGTCCCAGGCTGAGGCCCCAGTCCCAGACTGTGTTGAATTCCTGGTAACTGTCCAGGTGCCTCCATTCTCCCAGAGAATGGCTCTTGATGCTGCCTAGGAAAAATCAACACTCCCTCTCAACGAGAAAGGTATTCTCTGTAATGCCAAACTTGTGACGAAAGTATACAGACTTAGCTGCTGTCAAAGGCTTGGTCAAAATGTCTGCAATTTGTTCATCGGTACGAATATACTGAAGCTTTAGGGTATCTCTCTGAACTAAGTCTCTGATGTAGTGGTACCTCATTTCAATGTGTTTTGACTTGTCGTGAAATACAAGGATCTCTGAAAGCCTTATGCAACTCTGATTATCACAATGAATAATGGTTGACTCAAGCTTTCCACCGAACATATCAAAGAGAAGTTTCCCAAGCCAAACTGCTTCTTTGCAGGCATCACTATCAGCAATATACTTAGCTGTGCTCTGAGCTATGGAACCTTGTTTCCTGCTGTACCAGGAGATCATTGCCAATCCCATACTGAAGCAGTAACCTGATGTGTTTTTTCGGTCTACTACACCGCCAGCACAATCGGAGTCAACATATCCGACCAACATTACTCCACTGCTGGAAGAATACCTGATCTCATATATAATAATACCTTGCACATATTTGAGCACATGTTTAGCAGCTACCCAGTGTATCTGCTTTGGATCGTACATGAATTGACTCAATGCGTTCATTATGTTACAAATTTCTGGTCTCGTGTGCACTAGATACATCAAGGATCCAATGAGCTGTCAATACTGAGTAGGATCCACATCCTCTGAACAAGTGGCTGAGTCACGTAACTTCTTAAAGTTTGTTGTCATCGGTATGCTCATGGACTTGTAGTCCTGCGTTCCAAATCTCTGCAAGACATTGACTGCATACTTCCCGTGTGTCAGGAAGATTGCATTTGGCTTGTGCCAGATCTCTAAGCCAAGAAAATAGTGCATCAGACCCAGATCCTTGATCTTTAATTCAGAGGTGAGCTCCCTCTTACGTTGGGCTATTAGTTGTTTCTCCCCAGTAAGGAACAAGTCACATACAAAAACTAGGATCAAGTGATGGTTGTGAACAATCATAAAGTACAGGTTGGAGTCCGCAGTACTTTAGAGAACCCCAAGCTGTGAAGATAACCATCAATTCTAGCATACCAAACTCTTGGGGCCTGTTTGATCCCATACAAGTCCTTTTTCAGTTTACACCAGTGTTACAAATATCGCTGATATATCGGCAACATCGCGATATATCGCGATGTTAACTCACTGGCGATATATCGGCAATATATCGCCCCGATATTTTCCCGAATTTTTTTGGCGATTTTTCCCGATTTTCTTGCGATATTTGCTGATTTTATCACGATATTTGCCGATTTTTGGCGATATTTGTTGATTTTTTCAAATATACTATGGTTTTTTTCTTTTTTTTCTTTTTTTTTGTATTTTTTAATATTTTTTATTTTTTATGCTGATATATTGTCGATGTTTGCCGACATTTTTGCCGATAAATCCGATAATTTCTTTTTGGACCCTTGGTGATATATTCATCGACACGATATTTGTAACACTGGTTTACACACATGGGACTTCTCCCCATGAGTCACAAAGCCTTCTGGTTGTTCAATGTAGACTTCCTCTTCAATCTTGCCATTAAGGAAAGCCGTCTTTACATCCATTTGGTGGAGTTTCCACCCAAACACAACAACGAGGGAGATGATAGTCCTGATGGTGGTATATCTGGCGACGAGAGCAAAAGTTTTGTCATTGTCTATGCCTTCCTTTTGAGTGAAGCCACGAGCTACAAATCTAGCTTTATACTTTTTAATGCTGCCATCAGCAATGTGCTTGATTTTGTAAAGCCATCTAGGAACAACTTCCCACATCATTTTTTATAATTGAATTTTATTCTTCGATCATGGCATCATTCCATACTTGTAGACTTGCTTCTTCTTTGTATGTGGAAGGATCTACATCAATATTTCTCATAAGACCTGAGTACTTCTGGGGCTTTATGCTTTGTCTGAAAGTTCTGGGAGGAGCTTTATGCTTCTCAACTTCTTGCAATGTTTTTTGGAACCAGGCATGTCTTCTTTTGGAGGGAGGATCCACAAGTAGTTCTTCAGCTGGTCTTTTTGATTCTACGGGCACATTCAAAATTTGAGGCTCATTTTCTTATTCCTCTCTCTGAACTTTTGAAAGAGGAGACTGGAATTTCAGAAGGAGATTCTTTTGTATCCTTTGGAAGCTCTTTTGATTGGCTGAACACAATTTCCTCATGGAATATCACATCTCTACTGACTTCAATGTACCTTTGTCTAGGAACATAGATGCGGTAAGATTTGAGCCTTCATTGTAACCAACAAAAGTGCCTTTCTTTCTGGAAGAATCCAACTTAGATCTCTTTTCTTTTGGCACATGAATATATACCGGAGTGCCAAAACTCCCCATATGATCAATTGCGGGTTTCTTTCCTGTGAATAGTTCTTCTGGACTCTTCTCCCCAAAGATGTCATGAGGGCTTCTGTTTTGAATGTACACAGCAGTATAAGCAGCCTCAATCCACAAAGATAAAGGAAGATCGAGGTTGCACATCATAGCTTTGGCAGCTTCACATATCGTTCTATTCTTCCTTTCTGCAACCCTGTTTTGTTGAGGGTTGTATGGCTTTGTTAGGTCCCTCTTGATTCCTGCTTCTCGACAAAAATCATCAAACTCATTAGATTCATATTCACCTCCGTTATCTGACCTCAGGATACAAATGTGTCTTCTTGTCAGGTTTTCAATTAGAGCCTTGAACTCCTTATTTGTCAAAAGTTTCACTTTTAACCTTTAGAAAGTAGATCCAGGACTTGTGAGAATAATCATCTATGAGCAGTACATGATACAAGCAACCACTCAAGGAGGGTGAAGACATAGGCCCACATATGTCAGGATGAATCATATTCAAGATCCCTTTAGATCTACTGTTACTCCTGGAAAATGATTTCTTTATATCCTTGCCTAGAGCACAACCTTTGCAAACACCACTATGTTCACGAGAAAACTCAAGCATACCTGTAACTATCTTTTGCAAACCAAGGAGAGGTGTATAGTGAAGGTGTCCAACTCATTGATGCCACAGTTCACATGGGTCGATTGTGTTGTGAACTAATGCTTGAGTGGAGTGTCCGAATGCTTTGTAAAGACCTCCCTCTGGAACTCCAATAAATTTAGCTGAGCTTAACTTCTCATTATTTGCCCACAGTAGAACCTTCCTGTCCTTGAAGACAAGTTTGTAGCCTTTATCTTCTAAGCCAGCAACTGAGAGGAGGTTTTTTTTCAAACCAGGGACATATAGTATGTCTTCGATGTGTAAAACAATCCTCGAGTCAAGTTGAAGTGAAGCTGAGCCAACTCCTTCGATTTTGTAAGTGGTGTCATCCCCAAGTTCTACTTGATTAGTAAACTTCTTCTTCCTGTAGCTTGTGAGTGCGTCACATAAACCTGTCATATGTCTTGAAGCTCCACTATCCACCAACCAAGAGTTACAACTGTTGGTGATGGATCCTGAAAGAGCAGAGATCAGATAGTATTCTCGTCTTGTTTTATCTTCTTTGGAAGACTTGGCACTCTTCTTATTCTTTGGTTCTTCTTTCCTATGTTGTAAACTCTTGGAATCTTTTCTTGAATCTTCTCTTTGGTTGTCTGTAGTTCTTGGCATAATGTCCCATCTTATGACATATGAAACATTCTATATTTGATGCATCTAGTTGCTTACCTTGTGGCTTCTTTTCTTTCTGCTTCGGAGGGAAGGACTTCTTGAACTTTCTTGTCCTGGCTGTGAGAGCAAGGTTCCCTTCCTTAGCGCCATTTGCTCTGCTTTGAATTCTTCCTTCTTCCAAACAGTCATCCCAAAGTCTATCAAAGTTTCGTTGAGTTTCACGTCCACTCACAACTGCCAGAAAGGTTTCCCAAGAGCGAGGAAGACCATCAAATACTGTTTGTACAAGATCATCATCATCTACAGGGACACCAATGGCAAAAAGTTGATCTCTTACCTGAGCGATTCTTGTGAAAAAGGGGGCCACTCCTTCATCCTTATCCATCTTCAATGTACAAAGTCTCTTCTTCAGTACTCTCTTTTGGCTAGGTGCTTTCTTCTCGTACAAAATTGTCAAGGTGACAAAGCATTTTTTGGCAGTCTTCAGTGGTGTTATGGTAGGCATTAGGGTCTCCTTGACTGAGTCATAGATGATTCTTCTTGGCTTGGCTTGCTTCTTCTTGAAGTCTATCCTTCTTGCATTAGATGTAGGTTCTTCCATAGCATTGATGACTAAGTCATCAAGGTCATTTTCTTCCAAGGTGGCCATAAGCCTTGCTTTCCATGAGTTGTAGTTGGTTGACCCTTCAAGTCTTTCCTCTGGTCTAAAGGTGTTGGAAGCCATCTCTGATCAACAATTTTGATTGAGCACTTGATTGAGATAAGAACAGACCACAATAGTCTTCAGTATCTCCTGCAACAACAAACATTGTCAACTGAACAACATAAATGGATACAAAAAATTGCTACATTTGACATGGAGATACTACATAAGCGAGGAAAGGACAGTGTAGTTGTTGATGCCCTTTCTCGAAAAGATGAAGAAGTCAAGGCATATGCAATCTCAGTTGCAGTTGTAGACTGGTTTAATGAAATCTGATGAGAATATGCCAAGGACCCAGACACTTGCACCTTAATCAATGATCCTAATCGAGGCCCAAGATTCGAATGGAGGAATGACATCCTTTGGAATAAGGGAAGGATCTACGTAAGCCCTACATCTAGGTTTAGGATTAAGGTGTTGATAGAATCTCATGATTCCCCATTCGCAGGACGTGTAGGTTTTTTCAAAACTTACTACGATGCTAGGCAATCTTTCTACTGGAAGGGGATGTATAAGAAGTGTATTGCGGAGTGTGACGCCTGTCAAAGAAACGAAAGAGAAAATGTCATGACTCTGGGGCTACTCAACCCACTTCACATTCCAAACCAAAAGTGGGAGGAATTGTCCATGGACTTTATTGAATGGTTGCCCTTATCCGAAAGCAAGGACAAAATCTTCGTGGTAGTAGACTGATTAACAAAATTTGCACATTTTATGGGCATTAAGAAAATCGACTCCGCTAAACAAATCGCTGAAGTGTTCTGTAAAAATATTTATAAATTACATGGATTTCCAAAAATCATCGTTAGTGAAAGAGATGCCAAATTCAAAAGAAATTTTTGGCAAGAATTCTGCAAACAAGTTCGGATCACTCTTAACATGAACTCAACCTATCATCCCCAAATAGATGGACAAATAGAGGTTGTTAACAAATGTTTGGAAGCTTATCTTCGTTGTTTCGTCACTGACAAGCAGAACAAATGGTTACAATGGCGACATTTGGTAAAATGGTGGTATAACTCCACCTATCATGCTTCTGCCAAGATGACACCTTTTCAAGCATTGTATGGTTATGCACCTCCGCGATCGCAGGAAATCGTTAAAGGCGATGCAAAAGTACCTGTAGTAAAAAGTGAACTTGAAGAAAATAAGAAAATAATGCAAGTCCTTAAGGATAATTTGATTATGGCACAAAATCGTATGAAGTAGCAAGGAGATTTATATAGAACAGAACGAGAGTTTGAAGTAGCAGATTGGGTATTTGTGAGACTTCATCCATACAAGTAGTTGTCACTTAAGCAACAAGGGAAGAATAAAGTGGCTCCCAAGTTTTATGGACCATATCAAATTATCCGAAAGATTAGCCCTGTAGCATACGAATTGAAGTTACCAAATAAGATTCGAATTTACAACGTTTTTCATGTCTCAGATCTTAAAAAATTATTGGGTCAACATCAAACTGCTCAAGCGTCACTTCCTACCTTGGATGAAGAAGGGAAACTTGTATTGGAACCAGAAGCCATCATCAACATTAGAGAAAGAAGATTACGTTCTTGCATCATCAAAGAATACCTTATTAAGTGGAAGAATTGTCTAGATGAAGACGCTTCCTGGGAAACAGAAAGGTTCATTCAGCAATATCCGTCATTACCTTGCTTTGAGGACAAAGCATCTTAAAAGAAGATGGCAATGTTATACATATAATAATTAAATAACCATAAAGAACATAATGATATATATATATATATATATTCTTTTTTTTTCCGTATATATATATATATATATATCTATATATATTTTTTCCAAAGAATATATATCTATATCTATATATATATATATATAAACAAACCAAATTAATTAAGATGTATAGTTAGTATAAATAAAAGGGGAGAGTCGTGACTTTATGTAACATGACCTCAAAAAAACCGATACAGAGATATAAAATTGGGATTCTTATTGTAATCATTCATTCATCTAAGTTTATGATACATATCAAATTTTTTCAATCTAATTTTTTTTTTCAGCGTGAAGTTCGCATTTCAAAGATTATGACAACCAACTGAACGGTGTTGTCATCAGTAATAGCTTGAAGACACAGTAACTCAAGAGTCTGACAACATGTTGCAAATGTTGTGACAAAATAATTAATCATAATTATCATAGTAAATAATACTATGTTATATAGTAAGGTTACCATCATCGGGTGTGGCTATCCAGAAAGGGGATTATTACAGTTACATATAAAGTTCTAGTGCTTTCTAGTTACTTACCATTTTGCTTTTATAGTATATCTTTTTGACCGATATGTCTTGGTTCCCTGCCTTGTTTCATGAATATCCGTTAGATTTTCATAGCTGCCATTGGATTATGCTATAATTATGTTTGCTATCAAAGAATAATATCTGAAAAGAGATCCATGTATCATGTGTTATAATTCTTAGTTTTATAACTGAAAGCAGAGTTTATAACTCAAGCTGGGCCTTGTAGTAAGTTGCTTTGTGTGAATACTTTTACTAAGTTTGGTGGCTCTCTGACTGAATAAGTTGTTTGTGTGGGTTTTGCTGGTGCATTTGCTATTCTGCAGGTGCAAATTTTAAATTTGATATCAGTTGTGATTGATCGACTTGGTGAAAAAATTCTGCCATCTGCAGATAAATTAATGCAATTTTTCCCTCAGGTATTTCATGTCCTTTTTCTCATGTTATATAAATGTGTTCATCTCTTTTGTTATAGATGGATAGATTTGGTTTCATTTCTTTGTACTGTGATAAATAACTTTTGCAAAGATGGAAATAGTTCAGCCTGGTTGCAACTGTTTCAAGTTTCAACTTGCTAACCCCTCCTGTCATATGTTGTCCACACAATTTGCAATTAAAGCGTTACAAATTTGTTCCATTTTCAGAGTCTGTATACTGCAAAAATGGGTCCAATGCCTTTGACATATTTGCAATGAAAATGGGCAACCTCAAAAATCAAACCTAGGGTACCAAAAACACCAAAAAATGGCATTAAACCCCAATAGGAAAAATAACAGCAGGCTGGTTTAAAAAATCAGACCCCTAGAATATATTATTAGCAATGAAAAATGACAATTAGAGGCTTTTTAAAAATCAAGCATGCTGTCCCATATAAAAACCCTTACATTGTTTCATGGGGTTGAAAATCATGGCAATGACAAAAAAGAAGCAAAATTTAGGCAAACAAAGAGGCAGGCAACCTTGAATAAATCTATGGAAAAAATAGTAGTAATATGGCGGAATTTAAATACACACCTAAAATTGGAAAATTGGAAATTTCAACACAGGTTGGAAAATGTGATTGAATCCTTGCTCCACTAAAAAATCCTTGATGGTGGTGATGATGATGGCTGTCTAGGAATCTCCATAATGAATGATGATGACCAAAACCCCTCTCCCTTCCTTCTCCAAAAACCTAAAGTCAAAATGAGCCAAAAACTGTCAAATTCTGCCTTTAAGCCAGCGGCCCAGCTGGAATGGCGATTTTTTCCAGCGGGATGTGATTTTTTCGAAAAAATCGGCGATTTTTTGTAAACATCTCGTGGCTTGATTTTTGGTAAAACTCACAAATCAACAGTCCATATTGATCTATTCAGTCTAGAGGGATCAAATTTCTTCATGTCTAAACCAAAGTGCTAACCTCAAGGGATTTAATCCCTCCAGATGTCTGGTAGAGCCAGATTTAAGGTGGATCTATGCTGGTGCTAATTTAACAAAAAATTTTAAAGTAAATTTTGCTATTAAAGTTCATAAGCATTGATGTTACATTTTACATAAGGATTTGATTTTTGGTAAAACTTGCAAATCGGCAGCCTAGAGTTGCAGTTATTCACCCTCAAGACACTTGATACATATGAGTAGGTGGTCCTGCCCAAGAGAGCAATTCCTACCAAGAACACAAATGAATCAATATCACACGCATACATGCATTTATTGCGAGAGAAAATTGTTGAAAAGGACGTAGGGGTGCAAGAGATGTGTCATATGGTTTTGGAGCTTCATCTTTTGTAATGAATATAATATATATGTAACCATTAAATAAATAATAATAATAATCATACTAATAATTAGTAAAGCGGCATCCTAATTAAAAGCCGTGACCTAATGACGGGACATGACCTCTCATCGCTGGTGACTGACTGGTCAATGCATAGAAATGTATAGTCCTATGGCTTTGTCATATCTATTCATTCGTATTCTTATTTATTATTTATTACTGCTCTATATGGATTTCTGTTCACTGTACTTCTTATGTTGGATATTTGTTAATAATGCACTGTTGTTCATTTCATTTGGTATCAGAGCCATTTTCTGATCTCGGTCCTTGGCCACTCATCTTATCAGACCAAGTCTGATCTGGCCTTTGGTCGTCATATTATAAGCGTTTCTCTGATTTTCTGGGGCTTTGACCACAACAGGCCCTTGGCAATTTTCAGTTCAGAATCCCTAGTGAATGGAAATAAAAATCTCAATCTGCTGCATAGTCAAGAAATTAGTAAATTTATTAAAAGAATGGTCAAGGAAGAATCAAATAGAGCCCAAATTATTCTCATCCAAGAAAACAGTCTGAGCATGTGTGGGCATGTGACTGGGAGAAGGCAGATCTGCTCCCATCAAGCATCCAGATCAGACCTGCTAACCGCCACCATTTATCCATGTTGCGTGTCCCTATTTTGTTACATTGTTAACATTGATATAGCAAACAATTCTACATTCAGCATAGATCACTGCCTTGGAGATATACTTCAAGATAGAGTTGCGTATTGATATGTAATCATTGCGACGGGAGGTGCTCTACATCCCAGTATGGGGGAGATCTTGTAACGTTACATAACGTTACGTAACATTATTTTTATTAATAAAAAATAATTTTTTTAATTATAAGCCAAAATAAATGTCGGCCAAAAAACAACCTAATATGGGGGGATGTTATAATCTTTCTACCTAACAAAACAATAAAAAGTAAAAATTTAATTATCCGCAAAAAAATTGTGGGTTTGAAAAAATACACAATAAGGGGGAGATATTGTAATGTTTCTACCTGACAAAAAATTTAAAAATTTAAAAATTAAAAAATGGTTAGCCTTGCACATGGTTTTAAAACCTTGTGCAGGGCCTTCTAAACAATCCATGGTTTTATTGTACATGGTTTAGGAGGGGCCTCCTAAAAAACCCATGGTTTTATTGTACATGGTTTAGGAGGGCCTTGCAAATAGTTTTAAGACCATGTGCAAGGTCTCCTAAACAACCCATGGTTGTAGGAGGGCCTTGCTTATGGTTTTAAAACCATGTATGAAGAAATGTTGTAATGTTCGTTCCTAACAAAATAAAAAACAATAAAAAATATTATATGTTGGCCATAAATAATATTAATTAATAATAATAAAAATAATATATGTGGACCTTAAATAAAAAGATGTGTCTTTTGGTTTGAATCAAATCAATGGCTATATATAGGACACACCAAAGTTGATAGTTCATTGAGTGCAATAACTAAGAAGAGGTTTGCACCTCGAAAGATTTGATCCCTCTCGGCGCTTGATAGAGCCTAGGATTTGGATCTACGCTGGTTAAATCAAAGTTGTTATTTGCCGCCATTGAAGAGAATCACCTGATCTGTAACACAGTGGCACTAAAGCATTCACCGTTGCAGGTCTAAGTAATATGTGGCTAAAGATCCATTTTGAGGGATTCTGTCATTCGACTGAATCAAGTTACGAATGGAAGTTAATCGTTGAAGTTGTCATTTCAAAAAATTGCGACTTTCTAAATCCGTTCTTGACAATTCGATGAGGCAAGTATTTAATAATTTGATAAGGCAAATCTATGAAGGGAATAACTAACCTTAAGTTATATCAAGGAAGTATAATAACAAGTATAGATGGATAAGGGTCAATAAACACCTTAAGATTGCATAAAGGTCAATAAACACCTTAAACACCAAGAAACAGTAATATCACATATCACAACAAATATAAGGTCATAATGAATACATCTTTTAACCATGGGAATGAGTATTTTGTCGGGATGATTTATTTTTAACCATGGGAATTAGTAACTCGTCGGAATTACTTAGGCTAGGTCTAGGTTCAAATCCCGTGGCAGCCAATATAACTCAAAAGTATATACAACAGCATACAAGTCAGATATACCAATAACTCATGACTTAGCAAGGGTCGATACGTTCGGAGACACACCCAAATATGAGGGTCCCACTCTAGAGGCCACCTACCCTTCTAGCCCTGTCATAACAAGTCAATGTTTCATTGAGATTTTGATCTGGGGTGGGGAGAGTGATATCATTATTAATTAAAATTAAAGATAAAAATAGTATTTCTTAAAAGTGAAAAGTGAATATTTATTAAAAAAGAGGTACTTTAGAGTAAAGCGAGTCATACGTTATTAGAGGGGTTACGTAAGTGTAACTCAAAGGTTATTAGATGGTAAAATGTTTTAGAAGGCCATCAATAAACTTATTATTGTGGGCTTTTTGTACTTAGTGCAATCAATTGTCATCGAAGAAATCTGCCAACAATGAATTTTCCAAATAACTGTACCACTATGTAATTGTAACTCAAAAGGTTATTAGATGGTAAAAGGTTTTAGAAGGCCATCAATAAACTTATTATTGTGGGCTTTTTGTACATAGTGCAATCAATTGTCATCGAAGAAATCTGCCAACAATGAATTTCACAAATAATTGTACCTTGAAATGTGATTTTTGGAATGCTAATGTTTATCAAAGAAATAAATCTATGAATATGTAAACAAATAAATCAAGGAATATGTAAACATGTGAATAATGAATGTCACGAATAATTCTACCTTTATATGGAAATGCCATTCTTATGCAAAGGAATTCTAATGTTTGATAATTCTACCTTTATAGGGAAATGCCATTTTTATGCAAAGGAATTCTAATGTTTGAGGTCCTTAAAAAATAAAAATGTTGTTTTGCCCATATTGTTACATTAACACAACTGCAGAAAGGGATGGTTTTGTGTGTGGCCCTTGGTACTGTTTTATGATTTCACTTTTTGATGCTTGGGTGATGATGAAGCTAGAAAAATGGACAGAGCTCTGTGCATTTGTGTCCAAAGTTACAGTTCTAATCAATGAAATGTAGCAGTGTGAGGAGCAAAGAAGAGAATCCAGATTGTTATTCTCGGAACACTTAATTTGGATGGAAACAAAGAAATTCTTTAATTGACAACATCTAGGCAGTTGAGACGGTATAAAATGTGGCTTTATTTGTGGATTTATGAAGGATGCTGAAGCTTCCAGGACAGGAATACATTCATCTTGATTTTGACATACAATGTGATTGCAGTTTAGAGCTGTTAGAGGAATCCAACACAGTGAGTTTAATGGTGTCCGTGAATCACTCTTAAGCTCATCAAGGTAACAAGGACAGTTTCCGGTAGCATATCATGGAGGTCTGTGGCATTTTTCCAGGCCTAAAGAAACCAATAATTGCTGGAAGGGTCTACTCATGAAGGGAAATCAACTTGGTGGATGAAGGGCATGATAGAACCAGTTCAGAACCATATGCCTCAAAACATTGTAATTGATGAAATTGGAACGGAGCTTGAAGCCTTGGCAGCTAGTACAATTGCCCAATGTGGAATACAACCAGTTGGAGTAGCTCATGGAATGACAATTGAGATCAGAGCATTGGTGAGTGATCATTTGTTGCTTTACTTTGTCGAGACCGTCAATTCAGAATATCATCATCGAGAGTGATGGCAGTGCAGATAAGAGTTGGCAGAGAGTGTCGTGAAAATGAGAAGAGTTTAACTATCGTGGGCCCTTGAGAAATCGTGGACCTGTCAATCGAAGCCGCGACATGGGCGATTTTGGCAATCTTTATGGGTTTATGGACATAGAGGTTACCTTTGACGGATTCGTGGCACATTTCTTTTGAGACATTTTTGGAAAGAGCCCCCCCATCACTCGTTGAATGGGCATGTATAGTAGAGTGCATCGTGGCGTTAGGGTCATTCGTGGACACATTTTAAAATATTAAAGTATCCTTGGTTTCGTTTTACGGATTTCTAAGGGTTCGTGGTGTTGGTTCGACCATGTGTTTGCAACTAAGTTACCGGAAACGTTTAGAAAGGGGAGGGGAAACATCGTGCCCCGTTTGAAACTGAAACGGAGGGGATACGCCTTGGAAACGACACTGAAACGTTTCCAAGCCGTATCCAAAAATCATAAACACCGCTAGGCCATTTCCAACCGGAAACGTTTCTAGCCGCTTCCTGAAACATTTCTAGCAGTTTCTTGGTTTTCTGAAACGTTTAAGTTACTACAGGGCAAGTTTTTAACTAGAAATAATGATTTTTTGACAAAAAAATAACCCCAAAGGAAAAATATAAAACCCTAACCATGAATTGAACCTCAAAACTTAGATATAAAGCCTCAAAGCTTATAAATCAAGAGCAAAACCTTAATCCTAAATTAGTGAATGGTAATCTGACTTTTTATGTCTCATCAATTTTGTTTCATTGTAATTTTCCAAAATTGATATAGGCTTACCTTTGGTTCAAAATTGATCTGTGGACATTCTATTGTATCAAATGCTTGTCTACTATAGGGTTAGTTTCATAGCCTAATGTAGAAATGCAATGACTTTTTTTTTTAATTTTAAATTTTTTACAGTCTTTTTGCCAATTTCTCACAACTTTGTTTCAAATAAACCCCAATGACATCCATATGTGATAAAGCTACTTGCATATCATAATTGATACAATGGCAACTTTAGCAATGCAAAATAGTGTACTACATATATGAAGGGTTACATAAACCAACTCATATTTCTGATAATCTTCCAACAAGCTCCAGTTTTCTTCTTTTCCTTTTTGAATTAGTATGAGCCCTTGACTTATGGCTTTATTTACTCCATTGCTAGTACACTCATATCCCTATCCTTGTGTCGTGGAGAGAATTATGATGGTGCGTCGTTTAGCTAGTTCTCCATATGATATGCATGTGATATTTTAATCTTATTTCAAGCATTTTTATTAGTATAAACCATAAAACGTAAACAACATTTCCAACGGAACTCATTGGTGTCTAGAGATAGTATTATGGCATAGAGTGCAATATTGCATGTCATCAAAGCCACAACTAAGTTGCACTAAAACATGAGCTCACTAATTTATATTTGAGTACTTAATTCATACCCTTAAAACATGGTTGATTATCTCAAATTTGAATATCCAAGTCGGTTGCAAATCATAGACCATTTTGTGAATTTAGGCCCTTTATGAGCCAGTTGGTTAGTCACTTTTTGAACTAGTCAGTTGGTCAATCGACTCTCACTTGCCTAGTTGATTGTCTCGTCAATAAGTGGACCAACCCAAGTACAACATAGTTTTATATCAAAAATTGTGTTTAATCACAACTTTCCACACTTTTCTAGAGGTGCAATCAACGCAATATTTGTTAGATGGTAACATTTCGATACATCTATAAAGTAATTTTAGGGTTTGAAATCGATGTTTAGAAGTAGTTAACATTTTCTTGTTTAAATGCTTGCCAGTGGGTGACTTATCCATGGCACTTGGGATAGAAGAATATTGTTTAAGACTATATTTGAGTTTGCTAATATTAATTGTTATAAATGACATGACTACCGTTAAATCTAATTGATGAATGGTAATCTAAAGTATGTATGTATCGCGGCCTTTTTGATATATATATATATGTATGTATGTATATATAAAAGTCTGGTATCGTTTCCTTTCTGTATCGTATCTTACATTTTTCAAAATTTGCCGTATCCGTTTTCCTCCCCGTATCTGTATCCGTTCTTGTATCCGTTTCAGTGCAACTTAGGTTTGGAGATTAATAAAGTGGACATAGCCATTTCTTTTTAAAGGTGAAGTTTGATTAAAAGAATTATAAATTATTTATGTTCTTCTTATGAGATAAAAAGAGGGTCATCGACTCATGTGCTCAAGAGGTCACTTTTGGAAATTTGACATTGTAAATGTGGCTTTGACCATGCATTTAGTTGAAGAGTGTGTTAGAATTTACTGGAGTTCTTAGAATTTGGTTAGAAGAAATTAATGGGGGTTAGTTATTGTTCACTCCACCCTGGGTTAGATCTAGGAAAACTATATTATTTTATGTAAAGAAAGATTGAGCTACAACGTATGTAAGGGTTGACTCTCAAACTCATTTGTCATGGTTAGATTACCCTGGGTTAGATCTAGGAAAATTTTATTATTTTATGTAAAGAAAGATTGAGCTACAACCTATATAAGGGTTGGCTCTCACTCTCATTTGTCATGGTTGGATTTGGAGATGTTTCTCTCCTGGAACCTATTGTTTTATCTTATGGAGGATTTGTGAACTAGGTTTTCTTTTCCATTTGTTAAGTGGTTTCTGGTTCTTATCTTTTAATGTTGGAAAATGGTATGGTGAATAGCTAGAACTTGTTATTAGGGCCATAGAAGGATAATGTTGTCACATCAGAAAGATTGTGAAAGAAAATCCCTCGATTTCTATGTTGGCTTATGCATGGATATTACATTGTTTTGAGTCATCTTTATAGAGTAGGTAGTTGGAATACTCCATTGTATAATGCACACCTTATTAACATAGTTTTGACTTTTCAGTTGGCACCGTAAGGGAGCTCGTAGCAATTTCCACAGTTATGATGTATGTTAGGGCTTGTTGGTTGGCATTGCAAGGGATCTAACCTTCCCTATTCTTTCATGAACAAGTTCCGCTTTTCATTAGTCTTGTTGCCTCTCGACTCCATATGTCCTGGGGATTGGCACTGGTCTTCATAACCTACCTATCACCTATACTACAATGAATACTTCAATTTTTGCTAAGGCAAACTCTTCAAATTAACTTGTGCCTCCATTGCATAGCCTAGCAATCCTATCGTAGGGAAGCCCCGCTTGCGTTTGGAGAAGAGCCGACTAGAGGTACAAAGAAGTGGTTCTCGAGGTGATAGTGGGTAACACCTCTAGGTTGCATTTCATGAAGTTTAGATGAAAGGATTTCCTCTCTTTAATTAAGAGAGGACATCATACTGGACAGCATACTTAATGGGGGCAGTTTTCATAAAGTTTGATTAGGGGGTCCACTTCACAATAAAATAATTTCATTCTCCTCCATGAACTTTAGGTAGCTCCATGTCATCACTTTAAATGTGGGGCACTATACCATATTTTTAACTCAATTTTAATACCATGCCATGCATAGCTTCCTAAAGTTTAAAAGAGGGGTCTAATAAAATAATATATTTGCGGTGCTACTTCACAATATAATATTTTCTTTCTCCTCCATGAACTTTAGGTGGCTCAATGTTATCACTTTAAATGGGGGTGCCATACCATATTTTTAACTGAATTTTAATACCATCCCATACGTAATGCCTCCAAAAGGTTAAAAGATGTTTCCTCCATGTTAAATTAATATATTTGCTCCTCCACTTTTGTGTCATAAAATATGCCCCCTCTAAAGTATAAAATGTGACTATGTAAAACCATCTTCAACCTTGGCCATGTGTTCCAACCGATACTAAACCGGTTCCAAGTGTTAGGGAACATCATCTATAGAACATCACCAAGTGTTAGACAATAATAAAGTATGACTTAGGAAAACACCTTCATATATGTAAACATTAACATAAAAAGGTTATGAATTGCACTTTTCTAATAATTCACTAATTAATTATCCTAATAACCTTAGAATTATGAGGGTATAACTATACTTGATCCAAATTTTCATGTTTTACATTTATAGCCAAGCATATTGTCACTAAGACGAGACTGACATGGTGGAATGATTGGGTGCTAATATTGATTCCCAGATGTATTACAATTTACTGCACAATGTAATAAGTTAATTAGTAAGCAATTCTAGAGCTTGGGAGTAGGTTCTTGTATATTCATTGAGTGTTTGCATGGAAGCAGCATCAATCAAGAGATGCAATTCTATGATTCTGCAACAATGCTTGTGGAATACTTGGTAGTTTAATCAAATGTTTGAACATTGTTGGTGCTGTAACTTCTCTATCCCATGCTTTTTTCATTTATGTACAACAAGTGGCTTCCTTAATGAGATGCTAATGGGTGATATGCATTTAACCTACCTATTTATGTGTTGTCAGATACTAGGTGACAACTTCCCTAGTAATTGGACTTCAGAGCGCATATGTGGTAGAAATAGTGAAGCATTTACTTACTGAATGAATCAATATGATAGGCAGGGCTACGCTGTTTCTATTCTGAAATATACTTCTTCATTTCCTAATTTTATCAACATCAAGTTATGGGCTATATTGTATGTACACTGGTCAATGTATTTCATCTAGGGAGTTTGAGTATGTTTTATGCCTACAAGTAATTCTTCCATGCCATTCTCATAAAGTATTTTTCTCACTGCTGATGTCATTCTGCATACACGTTTTGCAGTCTCCTTGTTTTCAATGATGTTTTATGATGGTTTATGACTATGCAAACAGGTCTGGGATGAATCAAGTGGTGAAAGTCTGCTCAGAATTCAAGTTATACTTGCAGTGCAAAATTTCGTGGTGGCTCTTGGTCCTCAGTCACCTATTTCCTATAACATGTTGCTACCTATTCTACAGTTCAGTACTGATATAAATAGTCCAGATGAACTCAATCTCCTGGAGGATGGAGTGCTGGTTAGTATATTTTAGGTGTTATTTGCAAATTTTGGTGCTATATTTTCAATACACATCAGAAAAGGTAAGCTGTTTTCGTATCATATTATTTGGATACATCTGTAATTTAATTGCATTTATGTTGTGTTTATTATTTTACAGTTATGGGAGGCTACCCTCAATCATGCACCTTCAATGGTTCCACAGCTATTGGATCTTTTTCCAAATCTTATAGCTATTATGGAGAAGAGCTTTGAACATTTACCGGTTTGTTCTCACTCCAAATCCTGAATATTTGTAACTTAACTATTATCTCAGATTATAATATGCATAATAATATCGTATGCATTGCAATGAGTGTTTGAGTAGTTGTAACTGTTTAGTATCTCCCACCTGGGAAAGTTTGATTGTGATATGTTGTGGTATGATTAGATTCAGTGACTTGCAATGTCTAATGATGAATCTGTTAGATACATAATAATGGACATAATAGTAATAATAATACAGTTAGGTTCAGTGTAGTCAGACTCAGACTCGGCAAATACTCGGCTGGCTTGGGACTCGGCAGACTCGGTGACTCGGATAAGACTCAGAAAATATGAAAAAAAATAAAATATAGTAATTTCTGTGCATAAAAACATATGTAATGACATTTCTAATCCATATAAGTTATAAAAACAATTCTATGCAGAAATTCATTAGATCATCTCATAAAAATTGATAACACAACATTTGACACTCCATAATACCATATTTCTATGCAAAATAGTGAAATGAAAGAGGATTCCTTGAACACATTCCAAAATAGTACCAAGTTCAAACTTCAAAGTTCAAAATTTCAAATACATAACTCAAAAAATAACTAGCTGAAAATAAAAAAAGATAGTATCTCCAAGTCCAAACACGAGTCTCATGCATGACTCCTAGTAGTAGAACGCCTAGTATAGGCCCTACTAGAGCTAGTGCCAACATCACTAGACTGAAAAATCAATTGTGATGCAAGTGTGTTTGGTGTTTCCGTTTCGGAAAATGGTACACTAGAGGGATCCTCAGTCTCTTCATCAATCCAATTCAAATCAGCAGGAGCTTCATCCTCCACTACCCAATCAGAGTTTAGATCAATCTGATCCATTAATATTGGATCCAAATCCTTTGCCCGCAATTGTTTTGTGAGAATCCGAAGGTTGTAGTATATGCAGACCAACTTCTCCAACCTGTCATGCTCCAATGTGTTGCGCTTTTTGGTGTGGATGTACTTGAATACTGACCAATTGCTCTCACAATCTGAAGAACTACAAGGATGACTCAGGATTCTGATGGCGAATTCCTGTAGTTGTGGTGCCTCAGTGCCACAATCTAACCACCAATGGGTTGTTATAAAAACAAACAAACAAAGATTATAAGTTTTGCAATCCCAAACTTGAAAAAAAAACTAGTGAAACAAAATTTAATGATTTACGTAATTGAATCTTACATGGCACTTTCTTCTCCCTGAGATTCCAAACTTGCCAGATGATTCCTTGTACATATCTCATTGCATATTGATTTGGTCTTGAATCTCTTGACTTTGGTACATCCTCTCAATTCACAACATCACACCTCTCATCACCTCAGGGTCTTTTTGAATTTTAGACCCATCGCTATAGAATATGCTTGGATTGAGATATGCTCCTGCAACATGTAAAGGTGAACGTAGCTTTTGGTCCCACATGGATTCAATAATATCCCATATAGGGAGATATTTAGATTCATCCCTCCTATAGAAGGCCTTGTGGCCTCTTTGGCCCTGTCCAACCCTTGTGAACATATCCCATTGGTGGTTTATCACCATCCATGATCCTCAACACTTTCACAAGTGGCTCTGTCATGTTGACAATCTCAGTGATTTCCTCCCATAAACTATCTCTACGGACAGATAAATTCATAGCCATTGCATCTGGTTTTGTGTATCTTTATAATGTATCCATTCCATGCTACTAACCATTTGTCTCAATGCTTGGTACTCATTAAGAAGGATTTGGAGGGAGAGAAAGTTTGTTTCAAACCGTGTGATAGCAGGGCGACTAAACTCACCTTTTGTGTACTCTCTCATAAGGCTCAGCACCCAAGCATGGTTATAAATGTGTTTGGTTATTTGTTTGCACTCATGAACAACATCTTGCACCCAAGCCGATTTCCCAATGTCCTCCAACATGAAATCTATACAGTGGGCAACACAAGGGGTCCAAAAAATAGTAGGGTATTTTGCACAAAGCAATTTACCTGCTGCCACATAATTTGTAGCGTTGTCCTTGATTACTTGGACAACATGTTTGGCCGCCTTCTTCCACAATCTCTGCTAACAATGTAAATATGAGATTTGCATCTTTCACATGTGAAGTTGCATCAACGGATTTCAAGAACATGGTTCCTTTAGGGAAAGCCACAAGAAAATTTATGATTGTTTTGTTCTTCTGATCTGTCCACCTATCAGATTAGATTGTGCACCCTGTAAACTCCCATGAACTTTTAATCGAGGGCCAACGTCTACAATAGCATCTATCATGGGTCGATAAAAAGGAGGCCTTGCAAGGTTGAATGAGAGGCTGTCATGGTACCAGGATTTCCTCACTGCCATATTTGCCTCCTTCCTTTTCCTTTCATTAGAGTTGTCCAAAGTTAGTTGAGATCCTGGGGAGGTACGAGGAGGTAAGAAATGAGAGGTAATAGATGGACTTGGTGCAACACTTGATGAGCAACTACCTGGAGGTCCCATTGGAGATCTACCAATCTTTGCAGTTTCAAACCTTAGCCTAGATCGTTTGGCATTTTGTTCTGCTATCATGGATCTTGTAGTTGTCTTGTAGAGTAATCCTGTACAGGATGGCAGAGGGGACATGCAACCAAAGTTGTGACCTACGAAAACCTTAACCCTCAAAAGATAGATGGTTGTCACGTCGGTTAGGATATCCTTCGCTTTATGCTACTGAATGCCCAAGTGACAAAGGGGGAGATCCATACCAATCCTAGAAGGATAGACCTACAACTAATCACCTGATCAAGCTGATAAACGTGGAATACGTAAGGTGACAACTAGGAACCCTAGATTTAAGGGATAAGCCACAAATTAAGGAATGCTTGAGTATGGGTGTTTAAGGGTATTGTAAATATTACTCAAGTGCGATGGATCGATGACTTATGGAATTGGAATCAGATCTAAGATCAGTTTGTTTGTTCAAGTGATCAAACCTGGGACCTTGGGGGGATTTAAAAAGGAAGATAGAAAATTCCCAGGATGAGGTTGATATGAAGAATTAAGGATTTCAAAACACTTACTTGGATGGAAGATTCAACAATATGAGAAAAACCAAGTGAAACCCAAAGAAGACACAGGGAAGCTGACTGCTAGACTAAGAGGGTGCTTCCTCCTCTAGGGATCAGTGCCTGGAGATGGGAAAATGGAGTCCAATGATTACGCCTAGGAGGGAGAGAGAGTTTTTTGGTATTGCCAACAAAACCCAGATCACCAAGTATGTAGATCCCAAGTGCAAATTGGTCTGGTGATTTTTCCTACTTTCTATTGAGGGTTTTTTCCGTAAGAATAGTGATGTGTAGAGCATGGAAAATTGAAGGACTGAGAACTCCCTTGAGAGACGTACTTGAATCATGTAGATAAACTACTGGATGAGGAAGAATGTCCTCCTTCTGATCAAATGAGAGTTTCCAGCAAGATTTTGATAAATTGTTGCTTCAGTTAGTGACCCCAACGCCCCGTTCTACCTGCCACGCCAAAGAAGTCAATTAGCAAGACAAATGAAAAGGATTCACAATATAAAGAAAGTATAGGAAATGAGAAATCATAAAGATGTATCCACTCCCTGATAACCAAAACTTGAGAGCCAACACAGAGTGAGTCTCCGCACCAATGCGCCTTCCTCAAGTGCGCCTCATTCAACCTGCGAATAAACGGGTACAAGAAAAGTATACAAACTCTATGTTGGATTTATCTTAGTGCAGAAGAATAACAGTGCCAATCATTATCTCATTCATTTATCAAACAAGAGACAAGCATTGAATCCCAAAAAAATCTCATTATTCAATAGTCCAGTGCCAGAGCTCATGGTTTACAATGGGGGATCACCTCTCTTAAATTTCTTGAGACTCTGTCCGCATTTCACCTAACTATCATCCGAAGGTTGATATTAAAACATCATCAACACAAGGATCAATGCATGGATCAAGATGACCACACAAAGGGGGGGCACACTTTTGCTCAAGGACGCCTCCTTAAGGTGGAAATCATAACATAACATAAGATACAACATGATAGTACATAAAAGGGGGTCACCAAGGGCTTAATTCACCCTATGTCCCTTTACAACCTCATAACATAAGATATAACGTTATAATACATCATTTGGCCAAGTGAGGGGTGCCCCTTGGGGGACGTCCTCACTGGCTAAGGAAAAACAAAATAATCCCCCCAATGCTGACTAAAATTGCTGAAGAACTGTCTATGCAGCCAAAACACATCATCTGAGAAGTTTTCCTGCCATTCCCTTGACCCAACAAGCCAAATCGATTTTTTCAGTGAATTTCGTAGTGCATTTCTGGTTGTACATCCTCTGAAACTGAATAAAATCATCATAACTCTGTCCAGGCTGAGAATTGGGGCAAACTGACTTGTCCTGGATGATCTTGAGACATAGAAGAACGGTATAAGTGACTACTCATACCCCCTTGAACATTGCAATGCTCTAGGAGAACCAAAATCACCGCCATAATAATAAAATATGGCCAATAATAAAGTGATAATAATCATTGAATGTGCAATATGAGGTCAAACTTTGAAAACTGAAACCGCAGTATTGGTCCTAGGCATGTCTAGAGTAAATAGGAGTTGTTGGTTTTTTAGTCATGGCCTTGGGGAATGTGTTTGACTTGGTCAACTGGGTTGACCAGGTCAAAGTTCCCAAACTGCAAGCGAGATACTGTACCAATATGATCCTGCATGTATCCAAGGTAAGAAATACTCAATGGTGTATCTCAAAACCCAACGTAAGTCATGTTATTCAGATTCATAGTGACAATAATAATAATAATGTCTTTGAAAGATCATTGAATCTTTTGGAAGTCTCTTGTGCTTGCCATGCTTACAAAGTTTAAACAGTTTGCTAGTGCCGGGTGAAGGTGAGAAACAAGGCTTAACGTAAAGGGAATGACTCCTAACTGACTTTGACTATGTGATCTCTCCAAATGATAAACGATGTACTGAACCAAAAAGACATATGCATGACAGATAGTAACAGGGAATGGTGGTGTCTCACAAATGGATAAAGTACTTGGGCTTGTTTCCTTTAGACTCTAGTAAGTTTTCATTTTCAATATAGGCCAACCTTCAAAGGCAAGTTCCTTGGAAGCCTTCTAGGCTCCATTACTGACAAAGACATAGCCTTTGCAAGCTAGTCTCACCCTGCTGCACCATGGGGGCAAATGAGTCGAACACTATACAAACAGTGAGTGCTCATCCTTTGACCATTGATATTTTTCAATAAATTTCATTTTCACATAAGATAGTAGCCAACCTACAAGAGTAGGTGATTTGGAAATCCTTTTGGGGTCCAGTAAATGACTAAGTCCTAGCCTCGTTGCCAGTGAGCAATCCATAGCCTTGACGGGTTTGCCACACCCTGTTGCCCATGTGGAGGGTAGATGAGCCTTACATTATATAAAGAATGAGTGCTCAACCCCTTGGTCACTGACTACTTTGTAAACATTTATACTTTTCATCATTTAGATATAGCATTTATGCGTTTCGATGCTTTAGTGTTTAGCAACACTGTTTGGTGGAGAACTTGTTTTGAGGACTAAAGGAAAACTACCCGGTGAACCCAACCATACTGGCAAAACCACATACTTCATAGCCGAAGACACATAACAACATGGAGTCTATCATGCATAGGGGTCAAGATGGGGAAAAGATCTTCAATCTCATAAGTCTCAGTCAATCTAAGTCATGGGATAAAATTCAAATAACGGATGACCTAGATGGATGGGGACAAATGACATATTGGACCAACACAACACTAAGGTTTAATTATTTGTGTAAAGCATGGCATGAGCAATAGTCTTCAACATTGAGTTCTTTGATCAATCTTAGCACAAGTTTAAGTATCAATATATATATATATATATAAGCATAGGTCTCCATGATCATCCTAACAAGACAAGCCTAGGTGTTTAATATACATCATAGAGCACAACCAACCAATGAAACATATACTTGATTTCACCATATATACCTGTCTCCATCTGATAAGCCCCCCTCTGTAAATGTGTGTACCATTTTTGCTCTGCTACTCTGCTCCAATGAACTAGGTCACCATTGAAATCATCTCAATGGACAATTGAATCTTAGTCCTGGCAAGGAAACGTTGCTACATAAGGCTCTGAAATGGTTGAGGCTGTAATGATCCATGCTAAATCCCCATGTATGTTGCATTAGGGTAGCTCAACTGCAAATATGTTAGTGATTGAACAAAATATGAAGATAATTGAACTTCACAACTTTAATCCACAATAACAGTGCATATAAATTTCATCTATAATCCAAAGATGTAAATCAAACCATAGAACTTAGGATATACCCTAGGAAAACCCTCCATTGATTCGGAGGATGAAAAACCCACCAAACGATCTTAGAGTATGATAGATAAGTAACAGAGAATGATTACAACACAATAGTAGATTGCTTTCATCAAGAGCACCGAAGATTGGAGATCGAATAGAACACCGTATTTAACTTGCCAAGTGCGTAACACTTTAATAACAAGTCAAATTGGGTTTTACAACAAAAATAGAATAGTTGCATGCATCAGTAATTTGTTAACACTTAGAACATTGATCCATCTTCAATCATGCACCCCCATTGATCTGGTGCCAAGCTGGCACTCCAGAGTCCATAATTATCTCCCAGAAGAAGATACATGTCTTCCATTAATTAACTAACTTTAACTGAGTTGTTAACTGAGTGTATTGAGCTAAACCGAATGGAACTACATGCAACTGAGTGTAACTGCATACCACTGAGTGTAACTGAATTGAACTGAACTAAATGGAACTGCATGCAACTAAATGTAACTAGACATAATTGAATGTCACTGAACAATAATTGAATGTAACTGAACATTAACTGAATGAAACTGCATGCAACTGAATGTAACTAAACAGAGCTGAATGTAACTACATGTAGCTGAATGTAACTACATGCAACTAAATGTAACTGAATAGAATTGAATGTAGCTAAACAAAAACTAGTGCTTCTCCATCAGTGTTTATTTCCAACAACCACTTGCATAAATTAAGGAGTTGATTCCTTAATTAACTGAACTTTGTTTACCATAACTAATACTCAACTGATATCTAATCAATTCGAGTTCACTTGGTGGCAACATGAGCAATTCGAATTCTCTCTCCATCTTTGTGTTTATATTAAATATCTTTGCATGGTCCTTATGTGTTTTCATAAATTCTATATCATATCATACTCATAAGATTGTTTCCGAACCTATGATCATATGTATTACACTGGGTCATATAGTCACATGCTAAATTAAATCACTCTAGGGGTAGCTAATCCCTAAAGGAGACTTGTAGCACCTGTTGACCAGGGCTAGCCATACATCACATAGTATATCTAGTTTACATAGTAAAGTACACCACCTCAAAAAATGAGGATATTTGTAGAACTTGATATTACTCACAAGTCTACTGTCTTGATATTACTCACAAGACTCAGCTTGATATTACTCACAAGCTTTACTGACTTGATATTACTCACAAATCTACTGTCTTGATATTACTCACAAGGCTCAGCTTGATACTACTCACAAGCTTTTACAACATCAACACCTCAATCATATGAGGATAATTGTAGGACTTGATATTACTCTCAAGTCTATTGTCTTGCTGTTGTTACTCACAAGACTGTAGAATGACTCCTGATGCTGTAATCTCAACAAAATGTATATGTGATAACAGTTCTTTTATACTTTCCAAAGCAACGCGCATTTTTGCTGTGATTTCTTCAGGGAAGCCATCACAAACTACAAGATCTTTGCACACAGCTCGAGCTTGGTGGTGTTTTAACCTATTTATGCCCCCGTACATAGTTGGACAATAATTGCACTTTACTTAATTGTCTTTCCTTGGGACCACTTGAAAACCATATTCCCATGGTTTATCAAGAGGCCCTTCTAGTTCTTACCCTAGGTGCCATGGATATGAGAGTGGAAAAATAATGAATTAAAATGAATTTTATTTGAATTAAAATGAACTGATATTTTTTAATTAATTTTAATTTATTTTTGGCAGGATGTGGAGGATGCCATCACAACCTACAATCCTGTAGGCAGCGACAGGGCATCCTACCGGGCTGTGACGTAAGCCTCCTCAAGTGCCAAAACAAAAAATTATAAAAAATAAATTTAGAAGTTAAAACAAAATAAATGAATTTAAAACTAAATTAAATTAATTTGGGAGGCCTTTGGCCTGTGATGGCAGCTTGCACAGGCCTGTAAGTACTCAAAACATATAAAAAATAATATGTTTTTAAAGCTATTTTTTTAATGTTTTCTATTTAATTTTTAATTGTTGTATTATTTTTTAAATGTTTTGAGCAATCACAAGCTTGTGGGCCGTGCAGGCTTCCATTACAACCCACATGCTTGTGATGGCTCAAAACATTTAAAAAATAATACAACAATTAAAATTTAAATAAAAAACATTAAAAACATAATACTTGATGCTAGCACCAAAATGCCCACGATCAGACCACTAAAGATCTTAACATCAAAGCAGGGACGGTCGATGGAGATCTTTGATGTTGACATTCAAAGCACGGACGAAGTCAAACCACTAAAGCCATACAAACTTGATGCTAGCACCAAAATGTGCTCAACAAGAGCGGATCCTATGTACTATGCTTTAAGGACAAAGCATTTCTTAAGAGGGTGGCAATGTGATAAACATAATAATAGACACAACCGTAATAATAATACAGTTAGGTTAACGAAAAGTCAAATGGCATGTATCCTTTCTTATTGTGACCAGCCAATGCGTGGCAAGTAAGATTTGATTATGGTCACTTAAGAATGAAAGTTCTTCATCGTTCTCTAGCTTGTTGACTTTGTCCCTATGTTGCACAAGTTTTCGATACCTTTAGAAGTTTCCCCAAAATTTGCAAGAAACGACAGGTTGGGAATGACAATAATATATATTAAAAAAATATAAAAAAATAATAATTAAAAAAACATGAGAAGAGAAGAAACATAAAGAAAAAAAGAAAGATTAACACAAATCGGATGACTTAACTTATCCCTTGTATTACGGTTGTAACTAGAACCTCTTAGCATATGGAAATGGCAATAAAATCAAGATTACAATCCACGTCATTGATTATATAAGGTAGACTCTTTCTAAAGTGGGGAGTTTTAGAAGTTATATAAGGTATACTCTTTCTAAAGTGGGGAGTTTTAGAAGTTATAGTCCCTATATTTGTGGCTATATGTATAGAGTAAGTTTTTAGTTTTGTGTCGACGATGATTAAAATGTATTAGAATATTATATGTTTACAATACATTTTATGCCAAGGTATTTGCAAAGGTATATAATTATTCAAATTTAAATTATTATAAAATAAAAATCAAGATATTTTTTATTTAAATGTAATATATGAATTTAGTTTTAACGTAAGATTTAAAACCATTTCCAATTAGTTAAAACTTTACTTTTTATTGATTGATTAGGGATAACTGCAATTCAGTGTAGGGATGAGTGAATAATCTAGAATGAGCATTAAATAGAGATCAATGCACAAACTTGTCAAGGTAGCACGGAAAAAACTTTTATTGCAACTTAGCTTTCTAGAGAATTTTTTTTGAGTCAACCATATTAGTATGGTCGCAAGGAAATAGAAATGTTATTAACAACCAACATGGCGATCATGAATGCGTGGAAGTTCCCAATGAAGGAAACACGCAAAAGGAAGTCCCCAGGTTCTCGATTTTAGAGGGTAAAAGTTCCCAATAAGTTCCCAACAAGTTCCCAACCATCTGGAGCGGTTCCCATTGGATTGGGAAAGTTCCCTACAAGTTCCAAAGTTCCCTTGTAGTAGTTTTTAATTGTTATTATTTAGGTGAGAATTTTTTTTTTTTTTAGTGATAACCCACAACTTTTGTTTTGACTTTTGTCTATCTTGAAGGATCACTCTAAATATGTTATTCAGGGCTTTTTGAGGAGGGTGCTATTGAGCATGAAATGTTTTTTTCATTTTCTTATTGAAGAGCGTGGAACGAATTTCTCCGTGTTTATAAAATATGGATGAAACATTGAAATTAGATATTGAAGTATAATCATTAACTCTGAATAATAAACCATTTATTTTTGATTGTTTCTTGTCCTTGAATTTTAATGTTTCCTTTATGCTTAGCTCAAAAAATAATTATTGCTTGTGTTAGTTTTGTACCTATGAATTTGTTCCCTAAGTGACTTTTTGCCTAAGTCACTTAGAAAAGGGGAAAAATGTGACCCTCACATTAAAAGCTACTTAATGAGACTTTATAAAGTTAAAGTCACTTTTTGATAAATTTAAGTGGGTGAGTAAATTTATTTAAGTGATTTAAATAAATGTGATTTTTACTCTCATTGAATCTTAGCCATTGGATTGGATCTTTCTCCACCGTTGGATTAGATTCCCACTTAGGGTTTAGACAAAAAGGGTTGAGGGAGGCAAAATCACTTAACTTTTTCATTTTTGGAGAAGGAGAGACTGAGCTGAGAGAGAAGGAGGTCGAGCTAGGGCATTGGCACGATTCCCAAGAAGAGAGACTGCACAGAAATAGAGGGTATGGACTGCATTAATTGCTGGCACATAAATCGAGGCTGTACAGACTGTACAGAATGCATTAAATGCTGCATAGAAATTGAGGCTGTACGGACTGTACGTAATGCATTAAATGCTGCATAGAAATCGAGGCTGTACGGACTGTACAGACTGCATTTAATGCTGCACAGAAATCGAGGGTGTACGGACTGCATTTAATGCTGCACAGAAATCGAGGACTGTACGGACTGCATTTAACGGCACAGAAATCGAGGGTGTACGGGCTGCATTTAATGCTGGCACGTTTTTCAAGATTTTGAGATGAAATCTTGGGTGGAGATAAGTTAAATTATCACTGTATTTCTGTTCTGATATTTTGCTGAAGATAATAAAATCTCTCTCTCTCTCTAACTGGTTTTCCTCGTGGGGGTTTTTCCAGGGCTTGATTTTGGCCAAAAATCCAGTGTTCCACGGAAACTCGCCCCCCAGGGTCGGGGGCTCGCCCCCCACGCCCCGGGGGCTTGGGGGCTCCTCCAGAAACGTTTCCTCACGCCCCCAAAAATGAGAAACTCCAGGAAACGCAGGAGGGGGCGCGCCTCCTAGCTCTGAGCGACGCCCCGCTTGTGGGGGGCTCCCACACGCCCCCCACGATTTTGCTTTTTTTATTTTTTTAAATTTCGAATTTTTTGCTATGTGACTTTTGATTATGAAACAAGACTTGAAGTTGAACAATTAGAATTTAGAAATTATAAAACATGATAACTGTAGAGGGCAAGGACCAAAAAACCCGCATGCCGGATACTAGAAGTTTTTATGTAATGGAAGCTAATGATGTTAGCACCAATTATGGTGATAAGGAAAGGGATTTAATTTAGGGGAAAGGAGAGCTAGAGCAGGCATTAGGGGTTGCAATTGACAGCATTAGGGTTTGTTGTTTGGGTGTGGATGTTGGGTTTTCTGTACCTTTTGGATCAGTTATTCTCTCCATTTCTTGTTGAAGATGTTGCGGAGCCGGCTTCCTGCGAGTCTTTGAAGGATCTTCTTGGCACCTGCAACCTCCATCTCTGCAAGCTTCTGGAGATGTTGGCATGCTCCAGCAGTGGCAATCTTGCTATGTGACTGATGATATGTGACTTTTTATAAATTATATCAGACATCAAGGGCCAGAACTTCCCCAGTCGTGAGTTAAAGGGAATCTTCCTGAGTTTATTTGCTGCTGTACAAAATTCCTCCTCTGATAGTCACTTTCAGATGTCTGAAACTGAAGATTCTTTCCTCTTGTATTGTAACTGAAATATCTCTTTAATTCTGAGTACTTGTATCTTCTGT
>LPNX010867021.1:317364-346406 GCA_001517045.1 Pseudotsuga menziesii
CTTGACCATGTCAACATTGATGTAATTCACCTTATGTTAGCAAATTTTGCTTGAATAATTCCTTTAATTTTTAATAATGGTTTTTAAAAACCTTTGTAATTAAACGTAATCCATTTTTAATTGTTTTAATTGCACCGAGAGGAGTGAGGTGCTCTACAACATAGTGTGGGTGAGATGTTGTCATATAGCGTAGCCTTATGTTACGAAAAATAAAATGTAAATAAAAAAATTCATGTCAGCTTATAAAATAAAAAATTAAAACCAAATGAAAAGTAATTAAAAAATCCATGTGGCCTCAAAATAAAAATATTATAACTAACATAGATCCATCTTAACCCAGATCTATCAAGAACCAAAAGGGGTGAAATTTCAGAGGTATAATTTTTTTGGATGTGTAAAAAATTTAAGTTCTTTCACCCTCACTGATTTCCACCATACTTCTTTTTCTTGTACCATCATGTTTGTTTGCATTTGACAGAGTCCTGCAGTATAGGGTGTTGCCAATTGTTATCGTTCCTTTTTGTTAGGGAAATGAATGTGTATTATATTGAAACGATGGGTGAGTAATGGAGATAAACTATGAAATAGGACATGTCCCTTAGGGGTTCCATGTCCATATTGCATTTGTTGGGTGAGGCATGCTTAGGGCACGTGTCTGACATGTGCCCTAGATGTGTCCCACTCTAAAAACTTATTTCAATGTGCTTTCTCACTTTTAGCTGTTGGGAAAGAGTTGTGATATTCTCTCATTGTGCAGGTAAAGGGTAAAATTGAGATTTGAAGGGATTTTATGTGTTTTAGGTAAATGGTAAAATCTAGATTTGAAGGGATTTTAAGTGTTTTGTAAATGTTAGGTGTCCTATTTCTGGGGTCATTGTGTCCTCATGTCAGCTGACTTAGGAGATAGATAATTGTGTTTGTATTACATATTAAAATTCGAGGCATCCGATGTAGTTTTCATTGTTGATCATCGATTAGTCTTTCTCTCTGAATGATTATGTTGATTCAAATCTGTTGGAACACTCCGTAAATAGATAAGCAAAGGTAAGCATGAGATTATGTTTTCATTAAGATGATACAAATATAAATACCTCAAGATATGGCCCTTCATCTTCCAAGAAGTCTCTTGGACTTCACTGTGACTCTTCCTATTCTCCTATGGTAAATGTGAATAAGAATAATGATATGAAAAACTCTTACCATAACTCTAAAGGATTAGGTTTCCAACAAGCCCTTAGTTGAATTATTGATTGCTTTGGCAACAGAATGATTTATTTGTATTTTTTCCTTCTTCCTCTGTTTTTCTTCTTGAACAGAATTTGATTTAAAATGGCCAAAGACCAGTTTGTGATCAAAGACCAAAATCAGAGAAAGTGGGGTGGCCAAAGGCCAGATAAACAATGTTTGATAAACGATGTGGCCAAGGGTTGGATTAGAAATGTAGCTCTGATATGAAACAAAATGAACAAACTGAATGTGATGAATAACTTGGTTCATAAATTTACAATGCCATGTGATGGTGTAGTTATAGCATTGGCTAGCCACAATGGTTGATAGGACATGTCAATTGGTAGGTTATGTCCTTTAGATCAGTGTTACAACAACCGGACCAGAACTGGTAAAACCGGCCGGTCCGACCGGTTTTGGGGCCTCACCGGGTCAAACTGGTGTCTCAAACCGGTTTTGACCGGTTCAGTACGGAACCGTCCGATTTTGACCGGTTTTTAGCGGTTTTGGTTCGGTTTTGACCGGTTTTAGCGGTTTTTGGTTCGGTTTTGACAACAACACTAAACAGAGTATTTTTTAATTAAAAAAAAAAATTTAAAAGTTGGTTGAGTGGGAGCGTTCTAGTGAAATACACTTAGTATGGCACATACCAAGAGCACTTTTTGCAAATTTGTGTATAATGGTTTGGATTCACATGGTTGCACATGAATATATATATATATATATATATATATATATATATAATTTTTCAAAATTTAAGAAGTTTTTGTATTTTGGTGGACCGGTTTTGTGATTCGGTTTTTTTCCCAGTTTTGGTCTGGTTCCGGTCTGGGTCCTGTTTTCAGGGTCAACTGGTTCGACCACCGGTTCGGTTTTTGTAACCTTGCTTTAGATAAGATGTGTCCTTGGGGTACTATTTTCTTGGCTGGGGCATCCCTTTGTACTTTTTGTACTTTCGTTTCTGGTTTATTGGTTGGAGGTCCCTTTAGCAGGATTGGGTTGCTGTTAGTTTCTGCCACTGTATTTTAGTTCCATTGGCCTGTTTTTGGTTATTCATAGGCATTAATATAATTTAAGTTTGAATTTCTGGTTCTTCAATGTTAATTTACAATGTCTATTTAATTTTTATGATTTTGGTCTGTGTAATGCATTTCCTTGAGAAACCCACCACGTACTTCCCATCATTCTGAGAATGGTACCCAAGGTAAAGCAGATTCTTTAGGGCTCAAGGCCAGTTCAACAGTCAACAACTGGCTCACAAAGAGAGGAAATATGTCACAAAGTGGGATCTGAACTCGGGCAAGGGAGGATACCAACTTTCCTCTTGGCCCTCGATTGATAAAAAATATAGCATATTGTTTTGTTCAATGAGATATGTTGATCCAGAAAGTTCTAGTTAGAAACTATTTGTAAACAAGTGCAATAACAATATAGTTATATATACATTGGTGCCCCATAATGGAACTGCTGTGACAGATTGCAAAAGACAACTAGTTTAAGATTTATGTCTACCTTCCTGTGGATTAGCGCTCTTAATCAGTGCTATGCTATTTCTGATGGCATTCATTACTTGTTCACCATTCTAATATTTGATAGGATTCCTTCTGTTAGTAGGCAGTTTGTTTAGAGCTAAGCTCCATTGAAACGGATACACACACACACACGAGACACTCAAATATAAATAAGTGACCTCTTGTGCTGAGTGATATGATGAAAAGTGTGATGACATGAAATATTCCAGTATAATCCATAACACTATCTATAGATCAATGTTTTAAAACTCAGAACCGGCAGTCGAACTGGTCGAGGGTCAACTCAGACCGCAACCGGAGTCGGTAATGAACCAGGATAATAAATAATAAAAAAACATTTACAATTTTTATCACAAAAATTATATTTTACATTCCAAGCTATGATTTCAAACCATTAAAAGATCAGAGACATAACATACAAAGCAATCTTACAAATATCCTGTCGGCGAACATATCGCCGAGGGTCCAAAAAGAAATTAGCGGATTTATCGACGAAAATGTCGGCAAACATCGGCAAAATAAAAAATACAAAACTATTAGAAAATGCAAAAAAATAAAGAAATCACAATATATTCAAAAAACCTGGCAAATATTGGCATAAAATCGACAAATGTCGCGATAAAATCGGCAAATATTGTGATATATTCAAAAAAATTGGCAAATATCGCAATTAAATCAGGAAAAAATTTCCAAAAAATCGGGGAAAATATTGGGACGATATATTGCCAGTGAGTTAACATTGGGATAGATCACAATGTTGCCGATGTATCGGCGTTATTTGTAACAGAGATATTACAAAGTATGTGTCCAACTCCAAACGTTAAGCGACAAGTATGGGTCCAACTCCAAACGTTAAGCGACGAGTGCAATTCACTTACAGTCAACTGATGGCGGCAAGAGAAATTAGAATCAGACTCTCAGAGCTATTCGATGAAAAGAGGTGAGTGTAAAGGGAGGGAAGGGGTCTTATCATGCATTTAGAGTTAGATTTTAGCTTAGTTTTTTTTTAAAACAGTCAAATTTTAATTTTTCTGGCCTGCAGAGTCGTGTCGCCTTGATTGGCTGGTTAGTAACGGACTTGGACGGTTTGGTCACGGACCGGCTGGTTCAGTCTTTCGTCCGGTCGGTTTGTTACCGAACAGGCCCCCCTGTCTGGGTTTTATGCCGGTTTAATTTCCCAGATTTGCTGGCCGGTCGGACTGGCTGGTTCCGGTTCCGGCTTGGCCGGTTTTTAAAACACTTCTCTAAACACCATTGACTTATCTTGATTATGTTGTTTACTTTTTATCACATGTATATCAAATAGAATTTGCCAAATATGGCATCATCATAGTTTTCTTTAGAACATAAGGAGATGGGCATGAGAATTGACTAGCAATGGTGTAAATTAGGTCATAGTTTAAGAGTTCATACTAGTTGTTAAAAGGAAAAGGAAAACACTCAAGCATGCTGCAAGATTACTGGAATTAAGTATTGGTCCATGTAAACCTTCATAAATGCAGTCTATTGTTTTGTATGGCTGAAACTAATAATATACCAATTTTGATATGCAAGTCTCTGGGGTTTATTTTGACAAAACTAAGTAATTGGTGCAAGAATTGAGAAAGAAGACAATAAAACACAATCATTGTACTTCTACCCTAGGTTGTGACATTAAAACTATTGTAGACTAGCATTCATTGCAGTAAATGCTTGAATATAAATTGTTTCTTCAGCCAAATGTAAGCCTCCATCATTTTCAAAAAATACAATGAGAAAATCGTGTGAGACATAAAAATTCGTTTTGATCTTGATTTATAATCGTCGGGGCTTTAATTATAAGTTTTGAGGCTCAATTTAGGTCTAGGGTTTCTTACTTTGCCTTTAGGGCTATTCATTTGTTTTTTATCATGTCAAAAAATCACCTTTTCTAGCTGGAAACTTGACCTGTAGCAGTTGAAACGTTTCAGAAAATTAGGAAATGTTTCAGGAAATGGCTGGAAACGGCTTGGAAACGTTTTAGGAAATTGCTGGAAACGCCTTGGAACCGTTTCAAGGATACAGCTTGAAAACGTTTTAGTGACATTTCCAAGGTGTATCCCCTCCGTCTCTGTTTTTGAAGGGAACAGTGTATCCCTAGTATTCCTAGACGTTTCTGGTCTCTTAGGTTTAGATCTTTTGCCGGGATCCTTGAACCAAATTGAGTTACACAGATCTTCAGCGATTACAATTTGTCAAAAGAGGGATGCATTTGTTGATGATATACTATATTTTTAAAAAGCAGGCTGAATTCTAAATTTCTAATCTCTTGATGTTCTCTGATGCCCTGTAATCAATTGACCTGTTTTTGGGCATTGATAGGCACTAATATAATTTAAATTTAAATTTCGAGTTCTTTAGTGTCAATGGACAAGGTTTTGGTCAAACCCTGGATTAATAACAATTGTGGCATAGTGTACTGTTCAACTAGATATGCCAATTCAGAAAGTTTTCATGACCAAAGAGCATCACGTGATTTGTTCACATGCTGTATTAGTCTCAAATAGAAGAAAACAGTCCCATTGGTTATGTATGTTGTGTGATTGGGAATTATTCCTAAATAAGTGGAATTATATGATTCTTATGTATACATTGATCCCCCATTATGGATTTGTGTGATAGATTGCAAAGGATAGCTGATTTCAGATATATGGTTACATTCCAGTGGATTAGAGATCTTAACCAGCACTATGCAATTTCTAATGGCATTCATAACTTCCTTCTGTTAGGAAGCAGGCAGTTTGTGTAGATCTTTTGTTGGGAAACTTGAATCAAATTGAAGCACACAGCTCTTTAGCTAGTACATAATTTGTCATGAAAGTACCATCTTTTACTACAATGCAAAGTGAAATCGATATCTTGAAGTTATTGATCATTATGTTCATTTTTTTATAATTGTACAATAACTTGTTTGGTGACCATTGGTTTCATATCTGAGTTTTGTTGTAACGTTCAGGTGGCAATGAAAATCATTGAGTGCTACATCCTTTTAGGTGGAGTAAATTTCCTTCACCTGCATGCCACCGGTGTGGCCAAAGTTTTGGATGGGGTTGTTGGAAATGTTAATGAGAAGGGAATGCTGTCCACTCTGCCAGTTATAGAAATACTTGTTCAGGTTTGATTCTGTTTCTAGAGATTCCTCTTTGATGATTCCACCATGTTTTCACATGGTGAGAGCTTGCCTTTTTAAGAATAGTATTTTTCCCAAATCTTGTTTTTGTCAGCATTTCTTTACTTCATGGGCCTTTCTTTTGTTAGTCAGGGCTTCACAGTTTTATCATTTTCACTTCTCTGAGCTTATTTTCATTTTTAGACTACCTACCATATGTCTAAACTTGACAGAAGCAGTCATATAGGACATCCTCCTTTTGCAGATATTTGGGGGATGCAATTGATTTGTGATAGTTTATATGAACACATTTAGGTTTTGATGGGAAAAAACCCAATCTATATTTTTCAGCTGCAAAGTCCAAGATTGTCTATAACGTTACACCCCTGAGATCATTGAATAAGTACTTGTTCAAGTAAATGCAAATGCAGAAGCAGTCATATAGGACATCCTCCTTTTGCAGATAGTTGGGGGATGCAATTGATTTGTGATAGTTTATATGAACACCTTTAAGGTTTTGATGGGAAAAAAACCAATCTATATTTTTCAGCTGCAAAGTCCAAGATTGTCTATAAGGTTACACCCCTGAGATCATTGAATACGTACTTGTTCAAGTAAATGCATTTAGAAGTAAATACCACTAAAATATAGCATTCTGTGTCAGATCTCGTTTGATGTTCATTGAGAGATTAGGGTGACATTTATATCGTAGGATTAATATATCGTATTTTCATCTCACTTTTCCAACCAGAGCTAAAAAATTAAATGGAAAATAATTGGTAGACCATAAAACAACTTGAAAAAGTAGATAGTAGCCAATGAAACTACCTTGAGAAAATATAATTGAGAAGGATTCCTTTTTGTATGGATTTTGTTTATCTCTGTTATATTAGGATACATTTAGGAAAATTTTATGCTAAGGAAATGCTTTGAAGCTCTTAACATTACTGTATTAACTTTACTATTATTGAGACATGTTTTTATTTAATCAACTCACAATAATCTAAAGACCTGGCTAACATGTCTTATTGTGCTTGGGGGCTAATGGATTCAGGTTTCATTTGAGCTTAGGTAATCAACATCAGTTTCTGGAATACTATAATTCAGAATACAAACGTTGCAATCACCAGGCAATTTTCCTTTTATCATCATAATAAGTTACAACCTCTTTTATAACAAGTTACATCAGCAAAGATGGAAACTACCAGCCACAACTATTTGATTTGGAATCTTAGTGTGTATTTGTTGCTGAGTCGATGGTATATTTCAAACAAGAGGAATGAGTAGTTGTTTTTGATTGAAATTTTAGTCATGGAAGGCATAATATATTTCATTTGATGTTACATCTGTCTTAAATAAAAGATAATGATTCATGTTGTCGAGTTTCTTGATTGTTAGTATTGATTAATGACTAGTACTTTCTTCTTCTTCTAAAACCTTACGTTCACAAAATTTTCTTCTTTCCATATATTATTGCATTGATGAATTAATTGTGATCTTTTGGCTATCCTAAAGAATTTATTCTTTTAATTTGTGATCATAGTTGTGTTTTATCACACCTTTCGTTGAATCTTCTTTGTCTTGCATCTCACATTTTCGAATGTTGTTTATTTTCTAATTTGGTGCAGAGATGAATTGATTATAGTGTCTTTGTTATTTTCTGCAGTTCTGTCAATTTTTACACGTATAGGCATAGACAGGAATACAGAGTGATGCAATGTCTCTTTACATGCCATATTTTTTTACTGTTGATTACATCACTGTAATATGTAACACTAACTAAGACTTTGCTATAGGCCTAAGATTTACTTGTTCAAATGCAAAAACAAAATATTTGGACAAGCAAGATGTTTGCATTCCTCTTCGTAATAATGCCTTCAATCAGCATCTCAAGGTGAACTTGTAAAATTGTAATGGACATTATTTTATATATAAAGAAATATCCAATATCAGGATGAAAGATAGTTCGAATCCAAAAGCATAATAATTATATAAATATAATTGATAAATGAACAAGTGATGATTTTATGATTACAACGAGCTTTCTGGCGTTATGCTTATATCCATTGACTAGTAATTGCTAATGAGTGATTAAGATGTTGAAGTTTGATTAAAGTATACAATCTTGTGATTAAGATCTTGATAAGGTGTCCTTGCAGCATGATCTTTCCTTATCATACATGTAGTGTTTTTTTTCATTCACTTTTGGTATTATGTCTTCATACATGTGTCACTTTGTTCATCGTTAAATTTGTATTAGGAGAGACTTGGATTTTCCATTGTTTGTACTTCAAACTTTTAAAATATCCCTTTTGGTCATTGTTTCTTTGTTGATTAGAGCTGTTTTACTAGTAAGTTTCACTAGCTTTTTATTTTGTCACTTTTCATTTTCTAACTTTTTATTAATCTGTCTAATCAAGCTTTGACTATGATTCTTGAGACAAGAAATAGCTTGTCTTTATTAGGGACAACCTTTTCAATTTCTTTTTTTCTTTTCTGGCAATTTTCATCTTTTGTATTGACTTTTGAATATCTCGAAGGATCAAATTTGAGACATCCTTGTGGTCATCTTATGAGGACACTATTGAGCATGACTTCTTTGTAAGTTCTTGCAATATTATCTTATTCCTCTTATAGAGGGGAACATAAAAAGATATTTTTCACCTTTACAATAAAGGTCCTCAATGCTTCCATCTAGTGTAACCCTAGAATTTCACCAACATTTGTTACATGCATCAATGTCACATTGATTTAGAATATGAAAGTAAAATTGTTAAATGTCAGTTGGAGATTTGGCAAAATCATTTCAATTTTCAAGTACACTTGTCTCCGGAATTATTAATTGATTGGCCAAGTCAATGTTAATGCAATTGTTTCGGTTATTTGGACAAATAACAATGCTGATAACTTTTCCTTGAATAGTCTTGTTAATTTTCAATATAGGAAAATTACTTCTTTCAATACCACAACAAAATCATCCTTGGTTATTTTTTCTCAAAATACATTTTGAACACTTTAAAACTTTAAATACCCGTGTATGCAATTTTTTATCACACTTCTAATTAATCCACTCTTCAATTTAATTGTTTGTTTATAGGGTAGGTCGCCACTTTTGGTTAGTTGATGCATCGCTCATTCAACATTTCTTTGTATTTCTTAGGGACAATATGCATCTGTAAATATGGTTGATGTGTAATCTGTTGCCGCCTAAAACACACTTGGACACAGGTAACTCTCCCAACCGCTGTGTGTTCCCGAGGGCAACTTATGAGTTGAGAGCCCATTGTCACCTCGGTTCAAAATTCCTTTGTTTAGACCACAACTCCTAATGGCCAAGGGGGGTAGTCCCTACTTACGAAGTTCGTTTTTGAAGAATGTTTTTTGGGAGTTGTAAATTACAAAAATGACAATCAGCGTGCAGTGCTGCAAATATTTCAATGTCAAGGAAACCCTTTAACAATCAACTAATAATGTATGCAAGAGGGAAACAATCAAATAATCAAAATGACCAGTGCCGTCTCTACTCGAGCCATGGAGTCTCAATAATCAACTTCAAATAAGTTTTCTAAAGCATCAACTCACTTACTTTAACAAATATACAAGAACATGATAACTTCCAGTAAATGATCAAGTTAAAATAAAGTGCTTGCAAAGTAGAGAAATGTAAATGATTGTAACAATGTTGTGCAAATGGTCCTGTAAATTTTATGTCTCTCTTTGACTTTAGGGAATTAAGGTGTTTGTTGCAAAAAAAGAACTATTCTGGATGTCTACCCCAAGAGACTATCTCCTTCGATTAGATAGAGAATGCTGGGTGCTCAACAAGGGAACACAAGGTCCCCCCCTAGCTCCATGGGTCAAACTCGAAATTTGCTGGGTGCTCAGTTGGAGGATACAAAGTGCCAGGAAGCCCCCTACGACCTCTACGAGGACACAGGGCAAAAATGGGGCTTATTGTAAATTTTATCCTTAAAGCAAAAATTAAGCAAAACGAGCCAAGCGCGATATCACAACAAAGGCAGAGCCTACTCAATTGTGAGGTGCGGGCAAAAGGAATTAAGCATATACTTGAAATAAAAATCTTAGCCAATGCGATTTCACATGGATGGGCAGAGCCACTTCCAAAAGTAGCTGTGAACTTGTTTTTTTGGCCCACCCTAAAATTTTGCCCTATGGTTTTAGCTACTAACCCTAGAGGGCGTCCTCTTTTGATGAAGCGCATTGGGATATGTGAAAACCTTGTAATTAGTGAATTAGATGTGATTTGGTATTTCTGGTCCACCCTAAATTGTTTCCCTCATTCTCTTTGAGAAAGTGCATTGGGATCCGTGAAACCTTCGTAATTGGAGAATCAGAGGGTGTTTGTTATTTTTGTTTTATCCTCCAAGTTTACCCTAGTCCAATTGCCTTCTTTCCCTTGAGGGCCAACTTTTTGGAGTGCTTGCGTTGGGAGGTGTGATATTGCCTTGGTAAACATGAAATTGCCTTGAAAGGCGTGATTTTATTTGATAAAGTGAATAACTCACTTATATATGATTATTGTGTCTAGATTTGATATTTTTTTCACTCCGATAAGGCACTAATCATAGTTAAAGTTTTGTGGAATGTATTTGTGGCTTGTTGGTGGTTGCATGGATCTTTCATTGACTAGGGTCTCCTTGTGTGTTTGGAGTTACTTGAAATGTTGATAGGTTAAACTGTAGTGACATTGGGTTTGAATCTCTCTTGAGCTTACCTTCACTACCACTAGGTATACATTGCTTTGATTTGCAAAGAGTTGCTAGTTTGAGCGGTAACATGCTACATAGGAGAATGAAGTACTTGAGAGATAGAATTGCATAGTCATGGAGATGGCCATATGTATGATGCATAATAGGTATGCTTTCTACATGTTATAGGATGAGGCAGTGTTTGCAGTAGTATATTTGCTAAACAAATGTCCAACAATGTTGGTGAAGCAGACAAACTTTGACGAAGCATGGTCTGGGAGGAAGCCCAGAGTTAGTAATCTTGAAGTTTTGTTTTTATTACATATGCTTGGATTTTAGATGAGAAGAGAACTAAGCTAGAACGTAAGGTCAAGAAAGTGATGCTTTCAGGGTCCAACGAGATTCATAAGCCTACAAGTTGATTGATGCTTTGGGCTAGCAACTTTGGGATGTATTTTTCATGATGTTTTGGTTGTTGATGAGGCCTCCTAGATTGAACGTGGTGTAACATTTCATGCGCATGGATCCTCATCTTGAGAAGCACCACATCTCATTGATTTTGGTTCACAGTTGAGGATGGCCTCTCCTAACAAATCTTGAGATGATTTAAGAAGCACCTTCCAACAATTTGGTGCATTTAAAGGGTAATCTGGTCACAAAATATTGCACAGGGAAGAAAGGAAAATGTATCGCTGGGGTAATCTGGGGGGTTCAGAACAAGTCAAATCAGTTTTGATAAAGTTTTCTTCTAATATTTGGCTGCTTATTTGATGGTAGCAACTTAGACTGAGTTTTGGCATCCAGCAGTGAGGATATTCATGGGTCTGATCCAGGGAGGTTTGGGACAAAGTATCAATTTTCTAGGGTATTTTGATGAGGATCTTAAGCAGTTTTCTGCCTGGCAGCATTACAGATCTAAAGCAGCAATTTGAAGACCAAATATCCAACAAATATCCGTGAAGAGAACTCCCAGGAATTACCTTAAGTTTCCAAAGAGTTTGTCACCTGAAGTGGCCAGCCCTAAACACAAAGAAAAGGGTGGAAGGATCATGAAGTGGGTTCATTCGGATGCAAATGCTTAGTTATGCTCAGGCTGATCTTTGGTCTCCTGGACTCACCGTAGAAGGTTCTTTTTCTTTTGGCTCTTCATCTTTTGGACAGGCTTTGGGGCAGCAAGTTTATTAGCACAACCTGAAGAAATATTCTGCCTGGTTCTGTTTGACAAAGTGCAGATCTGTTTGGGAACAACAGTGTTTGACAATTTAAGTGCTTCTCGCTGCCATAGTGGAGGAAGAAAGACAATTTTAATGGTTGGCTGTAGCAGAAAAGACCTCAGCAAATCCAGTCAGCCTTAGATCAATAAAAGGAGCTATGGGAAAGGAAATTAAAAAATATACCAGACTCATATGGCCCTGAAAGATGCAATGAGGCTAACCCTAAGATAATTAATGCCATCACTGATCTTGTATGACTTATCCTAGTCAGTATGGTGCATTTGAATCTGAACTGTTTTAGTTAATGAACAGCAGTATGGCTAAAATTGTGGTGGCATCAAGAAGAGATTCACCTTCATAAGTTGCCTTCACTTTTATGGTAGGAGTGTTTAGCTTTGGAGGGTCATTGGAGCTGTCTTGCACATTCTTCATGGAGTTTATTGGCATTTTAGGAAGCCTAGGAAGATCAAACCCTAAATCTAGGGTTTCATGCATTTCCTGAAGACTCCTCCCCCTTGAACCGATACCCTTTGGAGGGTTCTACACGTCATTCATTCATGGTTTGCACATCGATTCTTTGAAATGGGGTTTGCACATGATTCATTGTGGCTTTAAGGGGCTGTTACACTTCTTGCATATTTATGGAGGAGCATTGGAATACATCTATGGAGGATAGTCCACTTTTGAGGGATGTCGTTTTCTTAAAGATCACTTTTTCTTGGAGCGTTGCCATTGGGAGGTGCCTTCCATTACTTTTGAGGAAAATGTCCCACACTTTGGGGTTATTGAGTTGATTGTATGTGGTTAGAGTTTGGTTAGTTTGTTGCACATACGATGGAGGTTAGGGTTGTTGAAACCATACTCTTAGGTTTGTCGACATCATTGCATATTTTGTGTACTATATTGTTGGAGTGTTGCTTCTTGGGGACTTTGAAGGCTATTTTGGTACTACTTTTTAAAATTCCTTATGCACTTGGACGTTAACATTTTGTGTATTGTTGGCACATGTATTGAATTGATTGCAAATGGATCTAGGTGCTAGCGCATGTCTTATGAAGAATTTCTAGGACATTGGACCTTGCTTGCTTTGTTCCCTCATTTTTGGGAGGTGCATTGTTTTCTTGCACCTTTTTTACACTTGAGGTTGCTTTGTGGACATGAGGGCGTTTGACGTGGCATTTGATCCTTCTTTCATGGATCTCATTGTCTCTTGAGATATGTACTTTTGGCATTATGGATCTAGTTATAATATGTTAGGGTTAGTGGAATAATTTGATTTGTTTATGCCACCCTAGACTAGATCTAGGATTTTATCATTATTTTAATGTAAAGGAAGTTGAGCTCTTCTGCTATATAAGAGAGCTTCATCCTCATTCATTTCTCATGTTTGAATTGGGGGAGAAATCCCTCTAAGACTTGATGGAATATCTTTTGCTTCTTATGGATGGTTGATAGTAGATACTAGTGCTATGATGAGGAAATTTTGCTAATGCTATGGTGTATTTTTTTAATTAACATTAGTTTCTTGCTTGCAATGATTTGAAAGTGAGGTCCTTAGATTGCAAGGTTAAGTTTATTTGGGTTTATGGTTGAATATTATGCCCAATTTGATACAAAGATACCATGTTGGTTATTCCCTTGTAGAGCCTATGATAAATGTGGTTTTTTTGAATATTGTAAGAATTGGCTTTCAAATCCTAGCCATCTTTAGACGCCAATAAGCTATTCATTACTATCCTTGATTGACCCCATTTACCCATTTGAGAAGGCATTGGTATCTAATCCCTTCATGGCCATTATATTTTACTTTCATTAAAACACACTGTTCTGCTAGGATTACTCTTCAAAGATAACTCATGCTTCATTGCTAAACCCTAATAATCCAAATCTGGGAGTCCTCCTTGGAGATAAATAAGAGCTAGGTTAAAGAGGTGAAGAGGGTTGGTGAGGTGACAATGGCCACCCTTTTGTTTATCCATAAGCCATCATTGATGTTAGGGCTTTAATCTCAAGATGTCAGTTTGTATGATAACAGTGTGGAAACCAATTAGGTGAACTTTAGTATGTTGATGTTTGTACTATTGTAGCTCAGACAGGAACTTCCGCACATATTTAGTATAATCTATTTTGTAATTCAAGTCTTATATTTAGATTTTGAGTCTAATAAAGTGCAGTTTTAATGCATTAGTGCCATAGATTATAATTTGAACCATACATCTCATCAAGAGAGCATGTGTTTGGTTGATTAGGGTTTCAACTAAAGTATAAAGGCAAGCCAATGTATATGGTTAAGACACATTTCTTTTTTGCTTGAAGGAAGTTTGGTCAGAAAGTGAAGAAACTCATCTAAGGAGCGAAGTTTGAGTGTTGGAGAGGAGCTCAGATGTAGGAAAATTTAAATGAGCAAGGACTAGGTACATACAACTGATCTGTTGTAGAGGCATGTACAACAAATAGTGGATCCCACATTGTACAAGCATGTGATAGGTTCCTAGATGTATCCAGTCAACACTAGGCTAGATATATGTTTTCCAATGAACACCTTGATCTAGTTCATGGTGGAGCTGAGGTAAGAGCATTGGGTAGCAACAAAACATGTGCTCAGATACTTCAGTGGTACAATGGAGTATGAGCTAAGATATCTTGGAGATGATGAGGTGAACTTGCAGAGATATACAGATTCAAATTTTGAAGAAGATTACAACTTTAGATTCAAATTTGGTGGACCCCATGTTGTACAAGCAATTGATAGGTTCCTTGATGTATTTGGTCAACACTAGGTTAGATATATGTTTTGCAGTGAACACCTTGAGTTAGTTGATTGTAGAGTTGAGGAAGGAACATTGGGTAGCAACAAAACATGTGCTTAGATACTTGAGGGGCACAATGGAGTATGGGTTGAGATATCTTGGAGATGGGGTTTTTTATACTTAGATTGGAAAAGTAGTGCATCCAACAATACGAGCACCTTAAAGTGTTGCTTCAACTTGGGATCAATGTTGATATCTTGGTTGAGCCGAAAGCAGACTTTTGTGGTGTTTTGCTTAGCAGATTCAGTGTATATTGCAGCTAGTACAATTAGTTGTGATGCCATCTGGCTTTGCAAGTTTCTTGCAGGTTTAGTTGACTTGAAGTTCGATCCCACGACGATCTGTTGTGATGCTCATTGTTGTATCAAGATCTCTAAGAATCTAATTACTCATGACAGAGATCCGAGCACATTGAGACAAGATTTAGGAGGGAGTTGTAAAGCTCCAGTATGTACCCACAAATTAGTAGGTTGCTGATATTTTGACTAAGCCCTTAGCAAAAGGAAAGTTTGAAGCATTCAAAGACAACTTGGATTGGTGCGAAATCCTTCCTCCCTAAGATGAAGTGTTGATGTTTGTTTGTAGCTTGGACATGAATTTCCACACATGTTTAGTGTCAAATCTACGTGAAGTCGTCCATGCCAAATCTATTTTTGTAATTAGTTTTTGAGTCTAATAAAGTAAAATCTTATATTTAGTTTTTGAGTCTAATAACGTGTATTTTTAATACATTTGTGATTTATACTAATCTCAATCAAACATCTCATTGAGAGATTAAGGTTTTGAGTGTCGAAGAGGAACTTGGTTTAGCAACTATATAAATCTCAGCGAGCAAGTAGTAGGTACAGTAGATTCGTACAATCATACAAAATTATGTATAGTCATACAAAGAACCTTATAGCAGGGTAGTGGACTATTTTCTCGGTTTTGGAGGGTGGTTTTCCGTAGTGTCTATGCAATTCGCTCCATATGCAATTCGCTCCATTTGACTATACTTTACATCTTCATGTTTTGGTAGCAATGGAGGTTTCCTTGTAAGCTTTGTGTTACATTAATAATAATAATAAATAATAAAAAAAATATGAGTCATTAATAATTGTGAAAAATTTCAGCTTACTAAAACACAGTTACACTTTTGATCTTTTACTTAATTAACCCACAAAAGATAAATACAACACACATTGGTAAACATCTATTAACATAGAAAACCACAAAACAAGAAGTACCCTAGAAACCCCAACAAAAGAAAACCAACCAACAATTCATCTTTTATTGTAGGTTTGTTAATCAACACTTACTATCACATGTCTTCAGATATGACTCACCAGATCTTAGACTTTGACTCTCACTTTTCTTCAACCTCTCAACCGAGAAGACAAACTCCGACAGAAGATCAAACTCACTTCTATCACTCACAAGAGATATTCCTCACTCTTGTCCACTTAAAAGATATGACTCACTCTTGACCTTTGTGTACTAACCACCACAACAGATATAACTCCCTCTTGACTTGGTGAATATACAACTCACAATAGTTTCTTTTATAACATCACTTTAAGTTAATAATGTTGCTGCCTAATTCGCACCTTGGGTCACGCGGCATAAATCTTCAAGCTACTAGGTGCGACCTTGGGGGCAAGCCAGAGTCAAGTGCTGTCACTTGTTCTTGACTCCTTCGTCCAGGCTCTCTCCTAGCGAAGCCAAGGGGGTTGGTCCCTAGTAAAATAAACTATGGTTTTTAATCTATGAAAATAAAACAATTAGTCTAGGAGATGAGATGAAATAAAACTTTGAAACTAAGATAAACTGCAAATAATTCAATTGACTAGCATGTCAAATAACATTCCACACAACACATTTGTTAGACACTGAGAGGGGGGGTGAATCAGTGTAAAGCTTATCTTAGAACTTTTCTTAACCTGTCACAATTAACTACCAATTCATCCCTCCACTATTCTACCATTTGCATAATCATTTCATAAACATCTTTCACTTCATCATTCACATATCATAAATATTTGAATCATCAGGAACCATAACACAAAAGAACACAACACCATATAATTTTGTAATCTTTTTGTATTAGTTTTGGTCCGGCGACAACCGTGAGGTAAAATCAGCACCTACTGATACAAAGAGCACCTACTTTTCATTCAGGACCCTGCCTAGTTTTCTTAGACCCTGCTAAAAAGAGTTTGAGGTATCATAACCTCAAAAGCAAGACAAGCTTGCTTTTACAATTAAAGCTCATTGTCACATCAACATCATCTGTCTCTTCAATCTGTTTTGCTGCTGGTCAATACTGCTGATCATCTGCTCATCACTCTCATCAACACTGCTGCAACACACTTGTCAATCTTCTCTGTTCATCAACACCTGCTCTTCAATATTGCCAAGTCATTAGGGTCTGCTCAAGGTTCATGTCAAGCACAAGGGTCTGCCCATAACACAGTCAACTCAATCAACCAAACATAAAGGTCTTCACAAACTGGACTGTCAAACAACAATCAAACTTGTCATCATCATCGTTGTCTTCTTTACTGGTTGCTTGTCATCAACCTGTCACTAGCATTTGTCATATCATATCAAACTGCTGTCACTGTCATATGAATGGCTGTCACTATCTTGTCAAGTTAATGTATGTCACTGTCAAGCTATCACATAAAGATGCTATAACTGCTGTAAGGTCAATTCGAGACTGGTGTACTTTATTCCCAAGCAAATATAGACCTTTTACAGGGGCTGGAAATGACTGATAGACAACCAAGAATAAATGGCAGCCTGTAGTGGTAATCATCTCATATAATACTCATAGTACATTATCTTTATCATCATGTTTATGTCTTCAAGGACAAGTCACTCATTTAGAGCCTATTGTTCAAACCTCAGTCATCTTACATTCACATCATAATCATATCATCATCATCAGTTATGCAACATCAAAGTGTATGGAGATGCATCATCATAAAACATGTGTCAACAAGGTTACCTCATCATAGTATCGTGTACATCAATTATGATTATCAAAGCATCATCATGAATGTAGTATAGGTCTTCACACATTACTGTATATACTGATCATCATGGCTTATGCATACCTGTCTATGTCACTGTTCATACCTGATCATCATGGCTTGCATCATAACAAGGTATTGCATTCTTCACCAAGGCTGTAGCAGCCTTATCCACCAACGATGGTAGCTTATCAAAAGCTTACCAAAAGCTTTTGATATACTCACACTACTGTTAAGCCAAGCTATCACTGTATTACTGTACTATACCATTGTATACATCATTCATGTCATATCATTCTGATCAACTTTGTCTGTTACTGTCAGCTCAAAGATCCACTATCTGTTATCAAGTTGTCTCTATCCAATCTTCTCATAAATCATGTCTGTAATTCAAGGATAAAGCCCAATCACAAGAGATCTTCTTATCAATACATCAAGGATGTATCTATTGCATTAAAATTCTGTTCATGGTATCTTCAAATCATGGTCATCATAACGAACCGCTATATCAACATAGTCATGGTTCAGTCCTCAAGATAGAACGAATAGCAAACACTTAAGGAGATCATCTAAAACCTATCTCTAATAGCAGCTGCCTCAAAGATGATACCCAAAAGTATACTTCATTGCTGCCACAGTTATCTTCTACATCCACGAACCAACACAAAACATTATAGTCTCATTTCAGTCCTTAAGAAGTAAAAATACACTTCAGATTTGCCTCAGAAAAATGCACAAATATCAGTCCTCAAATCTGCATTAAGCATCTTCAGACCTACCCTTTAATTATCTCCAGTTCTTCTCTTAAACTAGGCTGAAAAGATGTCATTTAGGACTGCAAATATATCAGAAATATTCTTTTCAAAAACACCTTAGAAACAGTCATCTAATCTTCATTCTACCTCTGAAATTTCAGCCACCTTTACTGCAATTTCGTTTTTGCCTCGGACAGATCCAAATTGCAGAGCTATTTCAGTTCAGACTTGTTCAAACATTTAAATTTCACCTATACTGCGGCTGCCTGAGGCTAATCCGAAATTCCTCAGTGCCAATCAACAATCAGACCTCTGACTGCTGACTGTTGCCACTGCTCCTGCGTTTTCCACAGTCTCAGTCCCGAAAATGCCTTAGAGCTCATCCGAATCTTCACCTCCAAAATTGCCTCAGTTTAACCTCCGAATCTCAGAGTGGATCTTCCTCCAATTCGTTTATCTCCTTTTTGGATGTTGACACATGTGTTTATATACACATTAAAGTGGACAACTTCATGCCGGCCGACTTCTAGGGTGAGCAAGGTAAGTGTCTTATAATTTGAATTTTTAATATTTTGACTTTGAATTCAAATTTTATTTATTATTTTATTTTTTGTTTTGTTTAAATCAAATCAATATTCCACTTGTGTTGCAAGACATACACTCATTCCTCACCACAAGGATGTCCTCATCAAAGGGGTGCCATTTAACCCACTAGGGCTTCCATATACATGTCACCATTCAAGGATCAAGCTCTACCATTGCATGTATCTCTTAATTATTGTTTCTTTGCCATATCATTAATGTTCATAGGGAGTCCACCATATCATCAACACCAAGGGTGTAATAGGTGTCCAAGTGTCATCATCTTCAAAGCCATTAAGTGTCAACACCTTCACCCCACCTTCAAGAGTACACGGACCATCATAAGTGTGTCTAAGTGTCAAACCGCCATCATATGTGTGTGGTTACCTTCATCATTCCATCTAACTATGTTAAGTGCGAGTAGTGGGCTCCAAGACCATACCAAGGACCTTAACCACCTTAACCACACACGAGGACCTCCAAGGGTCAAGATATCTTCTGTGGGGATGCTAGGTCTTCTTCTGGGGTACCAAGACATCATCATAGCATGAATGACCACATAATGGGTCATTAATGCTTCTCTAACCCATCTAGGGTTTCTCCAACGTCCATGAAGGCTTCAGGACCATCTCCAAGGTATTCAACGTCATCAACAGAGTCTTCAACATCTTCAACAAGGTAGCGGCATCAAGATCCAGCCTTGAGGGTACAAGGACCTTGTCAACTGGGTACAAGGTGCTTCAAGGCACAAACCCACTCTGTAAGGGATCAAGGCATTGCAGGTGGGACTTGGTGGCATCAATGACATCCTGTGGGGCCACTGCAAGTCCATGTTGGCATCAATGACAATTTCATCAACAACATTAATTGACTTAAGCATGAGAATAAATAAGATTACCAGATAGACCAGTGCTAATGGAGTGCTTGTGTAAAAGGGTTGCTAGTGAAGTCTCGAGAAGTATTGCAATTGTCTCGGTAGCTCAGTTTTAGAATTATTAAATGAGTAATTAGGGAGTGGGTCAATTCTTGGTAAATTTTATTATGAATGTGGTAATGATCTTTATTATTATGGGAAAATGGTATTCCAGATATACCTGGGGTGTAATGTTCCCAAAAGTGACATGCATGCAAACCCTAAAAATGACATGCATGCAAACCCTTAAAGTGACATGCATGTAAACCCTAATAGTGATATGCATGCAAACCCTAAAATTGACATGCATGACATCTAAGCATTATTTAATGATGCATGCACCCAATTAAGTCTTCATGCGCATGCATGCAAGTCAACTGCAAATTAGAAGTTAAAGTGACCTAATTAGGTCAAAAGTTAGGGTTTTCGCAGTTGAAAGTTATTAAAGAAAGATAAAGTGAATGGAGACTTTACTTTTGATGATTATTGATTTTGGAGCTCTTGAGTAGCAGCACAGCGTGCAGCCACAACAGTTGGGGTTGGAGACAGCATCTTCAGCTAACGGGATTTCGGCAGTGAGATATCTGTCCTAGCCTCCTTAAGGATAAACCATCCACTTTTGTCACCGTGTCTATTGCATTCATCATTATTCAGTATTCCAGTATAAGTCCGAAGGTTATTGCAGATTTATTCGTACAACTGGGGGCATTTAGCTGGGAAACCCTATTCATTCACTAGGACTCTGGATCACCATATTTCTTCTGCATGCGGCCTGCATCCTCACTGATAGGATCACTCTACTGCATTGGGTGATTATCAACGATCAGATTGTCCATCCGGGGCAGCTAGCAGCAGATTTCAGGGTTGTGGGGGCGTGAGCAGCAGCTTGGTAGACCAATTCGCTAGGGCATCTAGAGAGGTCAAAACTCTTGCATGCTCTGGCCATCCTCTCCGGCACAGGAACACCTACCTTCCAACCTATTTCCAACCGAAACTGACCATCCCTTCAGCAAAAACGCCCCACTTATCTGATTCAGCCTACTGGGGTATTGCAGCAGGAAACTAGGTCATTTCTTCATCAGCTCAACTCATCTTGCATGTGTATTCTCTCTGGAACATATTCAGTCAGCTTATCAGTGGTAAGTGTTCATTCTATCCTGCAAACCCTAACCCTAATTTTAGCTATAAAATAGGGAAATTTTGCATGGCAGTTTGCATGCCCGGCTATTTCAGTAACTTTGCATAGAAATATAAAATATCAGTATTTGGGATATTACACGGGGGTATGAGGAATGTGTCTGGATTTACCAAGGAGTGGCTCTCACAGTGACGTGGGCTAGATGGAGTCGCGAGGCTATGCTCAACACTACACCAAATGAGGGTGTAGCCTAATGGTGCTCCACAGTCACTTTCTAGTGGTTCCCGCTTCACTTGCAGGATTTTCCCACAACCTGGTAAAATCGTATGAAGTGTCGGATTTTCACTTGTAGGGATTAATTGAAGTATTCCACTAATTACTAGTCACTTCAATCCCTTTCTGATTGTCCCACTGATCCAGCCAAATTCTTGCAATGGTCACTAGAGCATATGGGGAATGAAGTCTTGTATATTTTAAGTTTTTTAAGAACTAAGTGTGTGTTTTTTAAATCTCAGTGCTGATACTCTCGTTACCGAGAACACAGCCGGGTTGATTAATTTACTTTAAGAACTTGAAAGAAATAGAAAAAAATTAAAGAAAACTAAAGAAAAAGTGAAAAAAGTGAAACAGTGCGAATCCCCCCTTGGGGTATGGGGTGTAGGCACTTGGCTTCCCACTTCCTTCTCTTTTTTACAATGATTTAGAAATAGAAAATACTTGTGCTCCTTTGTAGAATAGGTAACACAAGTTTTACAATATAGGGCCTTAAAGAAATGGCCAATGAGAGAAGTGTGAGAAGAGGGATCTTTGGTTTGACTTGGATCTTCAAAAATTCGCCAGCGTGCCTCTTTGTTCGATCAATCTTTGCTGCAAAACAGCGAACAAACTTTGATCAAATATGCCGGATAATCATATTAAAACAGGAAAATTTTGACTAAAAGTTCAAGTACTTTAAAGATAGAAAATTCTAGATATTAAGCTCGTACTTGCTTATGATTAGATCTTTTAAAATGCTACTTTAATAATCAGATCTGAATCTTTAAATGTGCATATGTAAATCAGAAAGCTAAGATATTTTCCAATATTTTAATGAGATTTAAATATGCAATAAGAACTAGTAACTAAAAATTTGAAGTTTTATGTGACGAAAAGAAAGGAGAATAAAAATGCCCCAAAACTTGGAAGCTTGGGCAATGGAGTTTTCAAGTGGAGAGCGGAGGGATTTAGATCTTCTTCAAACGAGCACAGAGGAATGATGGAATCAAACAAGAACCAACACTCCTTTACTCTAGATATCCCTGCACAATTTGAACAACGACTACACCAAAGCGTTATATCCGAGAGTATTTATGCGAAAGATTAGAGCGTATGCATACAAACAAGTAAAACATACAAATCTAAGATCTACTCACATAAATAACTCAGAGAAACAAATAAGAAACTACTTATTTATCCTCGTCTACCAATTATCATTAATCCTTCAAAGACCGGTTAGAACAACAAAAAATGTAGCAAGAAACCGATACAGTTATACCTCATGTAACACAAGAAATCACCACACATTGATGCCTCCAAAGCCTTCACTTTATTCCACAATGATAACAAATTACAACATACAGGAATAGAGGTTCAATGCCCAAATGATCCGTGTTGAATGAGGAATGAGAGGTTGCTTATATAGAAACACATGCAAGAGAAGGGGGATGCGTCTCCTCAAGGATGCGATAGTTCTCCATGAGTTGGCTGTGAGTTGGAGTTGTGTTGGAAAAGAGTGTAAACTATGGCAACATCCATTGATGGGCATGCCACTTTTCAAAACCTAGATCTTTTTCCAGGTAAGAAGCTTTTCCATCCAAGCTAGTGCCACCACTTAGAGATTTGCGCCATTCTCTTGGAGAGGAAACTTCCAACTCATGAAATTTGCTGAAATGACAACATCTGTCTTGTCCCACTTGCCCAGGTACTTGCCAAATTAAATTGCCAAGTCATAAAATTCACTTTTGGCAATTATCTTTTATTTTTTTAATTGCCGAATTTTTTAAATATTTCATTTTTTTGGGTCATTTTGGGTTTTTCAAGTAATTATTAATTTTGGGGTTAAATAATTACTCGAAAACTTAGGAAAGTGGGTCTAAGGGTTAAGTGGGTGCTCTGAGTGAGAAAACGAGCATCCCCATGGCAAAAACAACCTCCTAGCCACACTTTTATGACTTTTTACATTTTTACAATTAACTTATTAAAAATAACCCTGTAAAAACGGAATAATGTTTTTTTCCGGAAATTTAAAAAAACCTTTGGGGGACTTGGGACATGTTCATAATGACTCAAAATAATGATTAGCATGGTAATATACATCGACACATAGGTTTTAATAACCTCCTAAGGCTTAATTACCGAGACAATTATTCTAGCTTTGGAGGTTTGGGTGAAAAACTCGAAAATTATTTATCACTTAAAAACAATAAATAATTAACAAGGAAAAAAAACACCTTGGAATAATGCATTGATGACCAAATCCTAGGAAACCAAACCTTTTACATAAATTCATCATGCTAACTCATTTTATTACAATTCACCATGGGGTATAAACATGTTAAATTAAAAAAAAAGGGCCTAGGAAGGCCTTCAAGGACTTTTGAACTTGAAAATTGAACAAGTGATTGTTCATCTTTGGAGGCTCGGTTAAAAGTCCAATTTAATGCAACTTAGTTGGTAACAAATACCATGGGACACCCAGTACCATGGGAGACATAATACCATGGTCCCTCTAATACCATAGACCCTAAATATTACAAAAGAACTATTACAAGTTTGTCTAGAGGGATAAACTCATCCCTTTCTATGTTGCTAGGTACCCCCATTGCATAAGTACCTGCAAAGCTACCAAAACTAACATAAAGATAACTAATAGTTAATAAGTTTAGCATTCAATGAAGAGTCAAAGGAGACACCTGTTCACTCTCGTGGCCAATTATGTTAAATTATCAAGTCAAAATACTCAGGGTTTGGTGCACACCTTGTAAAAGAATGCTGTGAATGCCCAAGTTGGAAGCCCAAGCAATTTTCTAAAGGTAGTCAAGGAAAAATATGTTACCACTAGGGAAGCATGCTCAGTTAGAGAGAATCCAATTTATTATGATTCGAGGACAATGCATTCCTTAAGGAGATGGCAATGTTACATACGTAATAATAATAAATAATAAATGAACATGAGTGATATTAATATCAGTGTCACTGTGAGGGTCATTGTGCTTTGATTTCTAATCAGTAATGCTTGATACTTGAGCCCTAAAATGGATGGATAGGTCGAAGATCGCTATCATCGCAGGCCATACAAAACTTTGACTAGGTATTGGTTTGTGACCAAGGAAGGGGTGTGTCTGTGTTGTGGATGGGAGTCCGAGCTAGGTGTTCCACCAGAACAATGGATGCAATGTAAGGTGACACGATCCCTAGCTTGCGTAGCATGCTCCAATGGCCATGAATCCTCATGCGTTGGTTATCTTTGTGTTTCATATATTTCATTATTTGTGATGTGGGTTGCTTTTGGCCAAAGTTAGTTGGGCGATGGATGACGACATTGTCACTTGCACAAGGATTCGTGAGCCAATTCTCGAGTTGGATGCGCCCTTCTATGCTTAGGTTGTTAAAGTGGGTTTGGTTTAAATCTTTATGAGCGGTATTGCTAAGTTTTTTTCACGTTGGTGCGCTTGTTTTGGAAAGGATCTCGTGCATAGCTTTGAAGACGTATTCTACATGGATCCATTGAATGGAGCAATCACTATCATTTTCTCATGGGTTACTTTATGGACAAAGTTTGGTTGTGGAGCGATTTGCCTTTTTGTTTAAGGCTATGAAGGTTGAGGGGTCGGTTACTAAGTGGACACCACTTAGGTGACATGAAATACCTTGGATTTAGCACAAAATTGTGCCCTTGTTTGGGGTGGGGGGCGAGCTCTTGGCTTTGTTGCATTGTAGCTATGGTTTGACCACTTTTTATATTTTATTAAAGGATTGTTAAGATGTTGGTTAGAGACGTAGTGGAGCTGTTTATTTCCCTCCACCCTCGGTGAGATCTAGGGGGGAAAATAATAATTTTAATGAGAAGAGGCTACAACCTATACAAGGGTTGGCGCTCTCACTCCTTTGTCATGGTTGGATTGTGGCATCTCTCTCATTTTTGGAGCTTTTTTTCATATCTTTCACATGGTATATTGCTATATTGCACGAGAAATCCTAAAATGCCCACATAACGGTACCAGAAACTTGCAGAAACTCGGAAACTTCTGGGAAAGCTCTAAGGGCCCATGAGCAGCTTGGGACCCATAGGAAATCTAAGAAACCCTAGTGTATGGAAAATGAAAACAAAATTAACCTCTAAACTGTTTCTAAACCTACCTACAAATTAACCATTTTTATTTTATTGTGAGATAATGTGTTATTAAAAAACTATATATAGAAATATATATGTTGTGTCTCGCTTGGCATACCCTTTTTGGGGGGGTCATGTTTCCAAGCCATCCCATTTTTGAAACTTGTACACGTCTCGGTGTTTCATTCAACTTAGGTATATTGAAGTAAGGATCTTAATCTCTTTGGTTTCAACTTGGTGGATTTAATTGAGTAATTCTATAAGTTCTTATCATTGCCAAGTTTATTTGCTAACTCCATTGAAGAGTAGTGTTGCTACATGCTTAATCATATTCTAGTTTATGTTGTATGTCTCAGATATTTGGCATCTTAAGAGGGGTATGTGGCAAGTGGCATATGTTGGGGTATGAGATAAGCAGGTAATAGAAAGTGTATGCCAATGCTACCTTTCCTTGGTAGGTGTTTGTAGAGTGAATGAATTACTTGCATAGAAGCTTTGCCATGCCGCTTATAGGGGTTTTTTATCAGGAACACATATCCAAGGCCTAAGGGGGAATCATCCATATGATCCATGTTACCTTTAAAACTAGCACTATTCCATGATTGAAGATAAGTGGACCCAAATGTGATTGCCAAACCCAAATGATCGACAACTCTTTAAGGAGGTACATCTATTGTCACTTCAATGTAACCCCCTTCCTCTTTAGGCCTTTCTCGTTTGGGCCACATAAGGCTCCTCGAAAGGATGATAAGGATAGACCTGTAAGAAACACAATAGAAAGTACTTCTCAATGATGAATATTTAACTACTTCAAAAAATCACAATTAAATTTTTAGGGTTTTCACTATATTTGATTTTTTTTTTTGTATTTTTTGCAATATATAGTACTGTAGACACTGAGAGGGGGGGGGGTGAATCAGTGTATGGCAATTTTAAGCCTTTCTTACCTTAACATGGTTAGCTTGATACAGATAATTAACAATACAATAATCCAGCAGCTTTCATATCATCATTCATATAACATAAGCATTTAGATCATCAGAGACTATAACACAACAGACACAACACAATGTAATTTTGTAATCTTTTGTATTATTATGTCCGGCTACAACCGTTAGGCGAAATCAGCACCTACTGATAAATAGAGCACCTACTCTTAATCCAAGACCCTGCCTGGTTTTCTTAGACCCTGCTAAGAAGTGTTTGAGGTATCCTAACCTCAGAAGCAAGACAAGCTTGCTTTTACATTAAGACTCACTGTCACATCAACTCATCAATCTGCAGACACATCAACTCAGCTGTAACACTGCTCATCATTCATCTACTGCTGCTCAACACTGCTGCAATAGTCTCAATCTCTGCTCAAACATCTGTGCACATCAACCAACAATCACAGCTCCTCAATACACTGCTGAATCATCAAGGTCTGTTCCATGAACTACTGCTGCCATCAACTTGTCACCTCCTCATCACTGCTGTTCAAGATGTCAACATGTTTTCTGAGATACTTGTGTCCACATACTTGTGTCTGAGATCTCTGATCACTGCTAACTGCTCCCCCTGTCAATATGCACGATCCTAGGACCTGTCTCTATGCCTGGAGTAACCATCCTTTCTCCTTTGAGTTCATTCTCCAGCCTCATGAACTCAAGGTGTGTTAAGGTCTTTGAGAGACCTTACACTTGGCTTGCCATATGGCAGCCATCCTCCCTGCTCTGATCAGCTTCTCCTATCTGCAATTGCTCTCTCTTCCTCATCCATACCTGCTTCTTGGCATCTGTCCTTTGAGCATCTGTTCCTTCATTGTCCTTGCTGGTTTTCTTCGCTGAGCTATATGTCAGTCTTCTCATATCATTCCAACAATTTTGTGGTTTGTGCCCAAATTTGTTGCATGACCAGCACCTAACTGAGCTGTTGGAACTTCCAACACTTCTTTGATCTGCTTCATTTCTCCATGCCTGAGCATATCCCTGACCGCAGGCATTTATCTTCTGATTTTCAAATCTTCTTGCTGATATGTACGAAGTAATTCTTCTTGGTTGACTTCTTTGACTGGCACATTCATGTGCTTTGTGTCCAAACCCACTGCAAGAGTAGCATCTCAATGTGTGACATGTGGCAGCAACATGTCCGACTTGATTGCATGTCCAACATCTCACTGCGACATTGGGGCTTCCAGCCCTTCTCCTTCCATAGAACCTACAATCCATAGCCTTATGACCAAAGTTAGAACAACAATAACAATAACCATTGAAACCACTTTCATACCTGGGTCTTGGAGCTGTTTCCTTTATGAAGTTGCTTTGATGAACAGACCTAACTCCTTGTTTCATCTTTGAACTTCCAATCTCCTTGTTGTCCTGTGCAGGTGCTTGGGGAGCAGCTTTGGATGTTGATGGACCTGCTACTGGAGTCTTCAGAGACCAAGTGTCTTCTTCAATTTTTTTTTTGTTCTTCCTGTAACCAAGACCAGTCTTGTCGAGTGGAGATCTTTGGCAATCTAAGATCTTGTCTAGGACAATAGAACTATCCTGGAGCTTGACCAAGGCTTCATTTTTCTTATCTTTCTTCCTGAGACCAACTACCTCCAATTCCAGCTTCTGGACTGTTTCCTCCTTTTCTTCTAGCTGTCTTTTCAAGATTTCTTCTGTCCTCTTGGCTTCCTCCAGCTGAGTCTTCAGATCATGATTGACCTCTCTAGTTTCTTCAAGCTCTTGAGCAGGCTTTTCTGATTCTTCCTTTTGGTTGATCAATTTGGTCTTTAATTGTTCGATTTCAGCATCCTTGTCTTTCATTTGATCTCGCAACTCTTTGTCCTTGACTTTAAGCTTTTGAAGCAACACTTTCATTGACATGGTCTTCTGCTGATATTCATTCAAGGAGTCCAAGATTTCCTTTTTGAACTTCGCGAATTCACTCTGGTTTAGATCTACTGTGTTTAGGAACCAATTTGCTCTAAGATCAATATTTAGCAATGTGAGATGTATCTGATGTGCAGTCTTTCGTAGCCTTTCATCATCTTCTGCAAGAACCTTCTCAATTTCATTACACAAGCTATCATTATAATCACAAGAGTCCATACCTTTACTAGAGTCCTCTTCCTGTTTATCTTCTTCTTGATTTAGTTCTTCTGGGGGCTTGTCTTCTGATTTCTGATCTGTCTTTTCGGGTTCTGGTCTTGCCTTCTGATACTCACTCTCCAGTTTGAACCATAGGTATTTTGCTGAAGTGTACTCTCCTACACTTTCCTTCACTGAACTGGGAAGTCCATCCATGAGGAACTTCAAGGCTGTAGTGTTGTCCTTCTTCGCTTCCTTCTGTGCAGCTGGCTTTCCTTTCTTGTTTGATGGAGCGGGTGGATTGATGACAATTTCCCAAATCCCAAACTTCTTCAGATAAGCCTTCATTTTGCTTCTCCAACTGAAATAATCTGCAATATCAAGTACGGGCACGTCATTGCTTGATGACTCTTTCTTTTCCTCCATTGTGTCTAAGGATCTCCTTCAAGCTTGCTAGGCTTGTTACGAAGGCCGGCTTTGATACCAATTGTAGACACTGAGAGGGGGGGTGAATCAGTGTATGGCAATTTTAAGCCTTTCTTACCTTAACATGGTTAGCTTGATACAGATAATTAACAATACAATAATCC